>CM056601.1:32787384-32965276 GCA_029721355.1 Tegillarca granosa | reverse complement strand
ATTATGTGATTGTAACGTCAAGACACCTTTGCTTTCGAATAAATTCTCCATATGCAAAGTTACTTATGTACGAAAGCCTATTAGGCTCATGAATAAAAAAATTATAAGGCGTAATAACGCGAAATAAAGGCGTAATAACGCGAATTGAAAGGCGTAATAACGCGAAATAAAGGCGTAATAACGCGAATTGAAAGGCGTAATAACGCGAATTGAAAGGCGTAATAACGCGAAATAAAGGCGTTATAACGCGAATTGAAAGGCGTAATAACGCGAAATAAGGGCATAATAACGCGAAATAAAGGCGTAATAACGCGAATTGAAAGGCGTAATAACGCGAAATAAAGGCGTAATAACGCGAATTGAAAGGCGTAATAACGCGAATTGAAAGGCGTAATAACGCGAATTGAAAGGCGTAATAACGCGAAATAAAGGCGTAATAACGCGAAATAAAGGCGTTATAACGCGAATTGAAAGGCGTAATAACGCGAAATAAAGGCGTAATAACGTGAATTGAAAGGCGTAATAACGCGAAATAAAGGCGTAATAACGCGAAATAAAGGCGTTATAACGCGAATTGAAAGGCGTAATAACGCGAAATAAAGCGTAATAACGCGAATTGAAAGGCGTAATAACGCGAATTGAAAGGCGTAATAACGCGAAATAAAGGCGTAATAACGCGAAATAAAGGCGTTATAACGCGAATTGAAAGGCGTAATACGAAATAACGGGACCGAGACCATGAAGACCCATTTACTTTGTTTTTGAATGCCGAGTACATTCAGTACCCTTTTTTGAGTTTTAACTATCATCATCATCATCGGTGACCGAGTGGTCTAAAGCGCGCGCTTACGGATCACAATGCCTCTCACCGCTTGGGTTCGAATCCCACTCGGGACAGATCCTAGTGTGAGAATGTTTGTCAGTTCGCTTGCCGAAGGTCGGTGTTTTTCTTCGAGCACTCCGGTTTCCTCCACCATCCCAGAACTGACCGCCTCGAAATAAGGGAAAGAATCTTGACTGGGGCTTAAAACTCCATTACTCCGCTCCTCCTCCGATGTCGTCGTCATCGAAAAACAAAGAATTAAGTCACACAAAAGGATATTCATAATGTTGTGTATGTTCATAGAATGGCGAAATAAAGCAAAACATGTTTTAGGACAATCAATCTGTATGAAATTTGGTGATCTAAGAAATCTAAGATATCGAAGATACAGTGGCGTGGAAGGTCTAAATCAAAGAATAAAAATCGTTTTAACGATTTATTCATTCTGCCAGTTTTTTTTTTTTTACATTTAAATACCCCCATCGTTATCTTTGTATGATTTATTGATTGATAAATTGGACTTAACAGTCAAAGATATTTCAAGATATCGAGACGTTTTAGGTGAAGGTACACGGAATTTTAGCTGTGGAATGTGCCAGTGACATTTTGCAATGAGAGTTTTGTACCGTGCAATGGCTACTCCAAGATTTTTGAAATAAAGCAATAAAATTTTGAGGGAAATCAATTTTTGTGAAATTCGGGAATTCGAAGAAATAAACGGTTTGGCCAGATGAACTATTCAAATAAATTTCACATATATATTATATGTGTGTGTGTGTGTGTGTGTGTGTGTGAGAGAGAGAGAGAGAGAGAGAGAGAGAGAGAGAGAGAGAGAGAGAGAGAGAGAGATTATCAGATTTGGAAAACTTGAAACGGACTGACTTTGTTATCGTCGTATTCATAAGTGTGTGTGTGTGTGTGTGTGTGTGTGTGTGTGTGTGTGTGTGTGTAACTTTTTTCCCATAAGTAAGCATGCAGCTACTAGTGGTTAAACTCTTCTCCCACAAGTCATTTTTAGCTCAAAGGCTAAAGCCAGCTGAGCTTATGACATGGCGAAGCGTGCGTAAACTTTTGTCTTCTCCTCTGAAACCACTTGGCCAATTGGAACGAAAATTGGTGTGGAAGATCCCTACGTTGGCCTGACTTAAGTTTGTACCTGGCGACCTCGCCCAACATCCAAGATATCCGCCATTACTATAAATAGAAAAAACACAAAAATGGCCATTGTGGATCCATTTTTCCACCGATTAAGCTCAAATTTGAAATGTAGAAGTATATCTCGGGGGATTCAACATATGTAACGGGTTTTTGTGAGAAATTTTTTTCGTTGACCCAATTCTTACGAATTATGCAAATAAGGTGTAATATTTAGCGAAATCTTTGAAAATCTTCTTCTCTGAAACCACTTGGCCAATCGGAACGAAATTTTGTGTGGAAGATCCCTGCGTGGGTGACTGAAGTTTTTACCAGACAACTACGCCTGACATCCAAGATGGCCGCCATTACTATAAATAGAAAAAACACAAAAATGGCCGTTGTGGATCCATTTTTCCACCGATTAAGCTCAAATTCGAAATGTAGAAAGTATATTATTGGGGATTCAACATACGTAACGGGTTTTTTCGTATCTTTTATGTTGACACAATTTTTACAAATTATGCAAATTAGGTGCAATATTTGTGAATTTTTTAAAAATCTTTTTCTTTGAAACCACTTGGCCAATTGTAACGAATTTTTGTGTGGAAGGTCCCTACGTTGGCCTGACAAAAACTGTAGCAGGCAACCCCGCTTGACTTCCAAGATGGCTGCTGTTAATATAAATGGAAGAAACACAAAAATGGCCATTATGTATCCTCTTTTTCACTGATTTAGCTTAAATTCGAAATGTTAAAAGTATATTGTGGGGAATTCAACTTTTGTAAGTGAACCATTCTTGAGTTGATCGTTAACAGCATTACAAACAAAAACAAACATTGTCTTTTATATGCAGCCAGTTGAGCATCACAGGCCCTATTGGGCCTCTTGTTCCTTGTATAGTTTGCATGAAAACCTGATTAAAAACCATAGAGCTAGAAAAAAATGTCACTTTGAAATCCGTGCATTATTCATATAACCCCTTATTTCAGTCTGAATTTTAACGACGTCATTGCAAAATGAAATATATTTTGCTATATAGATGAAGGCCATGGGTCCAAAGGTCAAGGTTATAGACGTATAAGAATACTGAATTGGTTATTTATATGGCATATAATTCTAAAACTTTTTGAAGACCCCTATTATGAATGTATATTAGTTGGCTACTGGACCTCTGAAATAGATATGGGACATATTAAGGCGCATTGTTCTCTTGTTTTACAAAGTTAGGGCCAATATCGAATGTTAGTAAGAATTTGTCTATCTATCATATGGCTACCAGATTGGCCACGAGATACTGCGTCATGGCCGTGGAAAACTATGTCCTTGTCATGAGATAGAAAAAACCTTTCACATTCCCAACGTGTTTCCACTGCAAGAAAAGTTTGGAAATAAATGAGAACTGTGTTTCGTGAATAGTTGTATTAAGTTCGATCAAGATCCTCAAAAGTTATTGAGCGGACATGTCAACACTAACATGTGACCTTGTATTTGCCCGACTTGTATGCAATGCATCGTGATAATTAACATTCGTGCCATATTTGTAAAATATATTAATATACTTAAGTGTTTTATACTCTAATTATAGGCTAACAATATTAAGTTATTCTTTTGTATTCTTTTACAGATTACTTCAGACCTTGTATGTCATATGAGTGACGAAGAACTGTCAAACTATTTACCGCATCACCGTGAACGCATCAGATTGAGAACGTACCTTAAAAAAGACTTGGAACCACAAAAGAAAAAAAGTAAATTGCTTACAATATTAAAACAAAAACGTCTTGACGTTAGTCAAGACAGTGATAACATTACAGGCGCAGAAATGAGAAATCCCCATCGCCCTTTCGGAAACCGGAACGCTTCAAAACAGTTTAGGTTGGTAGAGTTAGGATGGATACATAAAACTGGCCAAAGAAGTACTCAAGTTCGAAAGAATAAAGGAGGGGGTACTAGAAAAATGGAAGTACCTAAGATGGCAACAAAAACAAAAATAATGGAAGAGGCTGTTTCCTTGTTCTTTCCAAATGGCATATCAGCAAAAGGACCTATATCTAAATTTAATTTCGATTTGTGGGATTTTTCAGATCGTCCAATCGATATGGACACCACAGTTGCCGAAATGTATGACAAAACGAAAATGCCACTTCTTCGTTTTTATTTGTCTACATCACAGAAGGATCATGTAGAGTTAGAACAGATTACGAATCCTGGCTCTGATGAAAGTCCGCCAATTAAGGATCAACCAACGCCAGCCACTGGCACATCTAAAGAATTGGATGATTTGGGACAAAAACAGAAGAAGGGACACGAAGACAAAACGGATATAATCTCTCAAGCAATGGAAATAGCGGGACTACCAGCATTAGATGTTGATGAGGACGACTTTCTGCCCGATCCCATTTTTCATCCTACACAACAGTCTTCTAGTGTGCCTTTATCTATTAAGGAGCATACGTTAAAACTACATCGCGGTCACTTGTTGCGAGAACTTATAGTCGCTTTTAAAGACATTGACCCGATGAATGACATAATAAATATACAAATGGTGATGCCCGACGGGACTTATGAAAGTGCGGAGGATGGGGGCGGTGTTACCAAAGATGCACTTTCTGATTTTTGGACATCCTTTTATGACCAATGCACTATTGGAACAAAATTCAAAATCCCGTTTCTTCGCCACGACTTTGCTGAAAAGGAGTGGGAATCTGTCGCAAAAATCATGGCATTTGGATGGAAATGTTGCGGATACTTTCCGGTAAAAATGTCACTGCCATTCCTTCAGATTTGTCTGTACGGAACAGTCTCAGCTTCAATTCTGGATTCGTTTTTTGAAATAATCCCAGAAGATGAATCAGCCACACTTAAGAAATGTCTTGCCGACTTTGAATCAATTGAAATGGACAATTTGATAGATATTTTGCAAAAGTACAATTCCAAGACCCTCCCTAAAGCAGATAACATCGTAGGGTTACTGAAAGAAATAGCGCACAAAGAAATTATCCAAACCCCTATGTTCATTGTTGACTGTTTTCAACCGGTGTTGAAAAACCTCCATATTGCAGAAGATCAGCTCCGCAAGCTTTACACTGATCTCATTCCAACACCAAAGCTTGTAAATAAAATGTTACAATTTCCAGATACTATGTGTTCAGACGAACAAACCGTTTCCAATCATCTAAGACGGTTCATACGGGAACTGAACAACGAAACATTACGCAAATTTGTTCGTTTTTGCACGGGGTCTGATTTGATGGTCAACAAAGAAATAAATGTAAACTTTGTAAACGTCAGTGGCCTTGCAAGAAGACCAGTCGCTCATACCTGCTCTTGCCTTTTAGAATTGTCGAAAACTTATGAGAGTTTTCCTCAATTTAGATCGGAATTCCTTGCAGTGCTGGAAACAAATTTCTGGGTAATGGACATAATATGAATTGCTTTCGTTGCAGCATTCTGGTTGTATAAATTTCAGAAAAGGTATTTCTGAATATACCATATATTTGAAAGTTGATATTACATTGTGTTTCTAGTGAAGGTAGATGTCCTTGATTTTTTACTTTAAGTAACAATTTATGATAATTTATTTTATAATTATCATTATAATTTATATTAAAGGGAATTGCTACACAATTTTAAAATTTTATGGATATGGTTTTATGCGATCAAAAGAATTATCAATAAATACATAAATAAATTGATTTTTATTTTTGAATTAAATCATTTCAACCAGTCATTTCTTAAAAGGTGAGCGTATCAGGCCCATTGGGCTTATCGCATATCGTTTATATTGTTAAGGTTGTGTTTGCATGGTATCGGGTTTTCATTCTAGCTTATTTTACATATACATGTTCTAAATCAAAATGCTAAGGTTTATTGTTGGGTATAGTGCATTTTATAATGATAATATAAGAGAGAGAGAGAGAGAGAGAGAGAGAGAGAGAAGAGAGAGAGAGAGAGAGAGAGAGAGAGAGAGAGAGAGAGATTTTGTAAAATAAAATAACTGCAATGTGAAAATTGCTTTGCTTTATCACTAATTATCATCAAAAATAACAATGAACATTTCTAAAAGCTTGGTAGAATTAACACATCAGTAATCAGTAGCCATCTGTGGGGGTAGGGACGGGAGAACACAATGCACTATTGACAAAAAGATCGACAACCATTTTGTACTAGAATACAGTACAAACCTGTAGAAAGTTTAACGCTTAGCTAACGAAAAGGTGTCGAAGCTAGTCTGCATGTAAATGGCTAGTGACAGAAAAGCTATCTGTTAGCTTGTGACCGAGCTCAACTGCCGAGGGCCGAATGGACTATCGCGCTGATGACAGCTAAAGCTGTTGAGGGGCCAAGAAACGAGGGTAGAGTGGCCGAAAAAGGCTAACGAGTGACCGATCCGCCGAAAAGATTACGAGTGGTCAAATGGTCGATAACCTACCGAGAGATAGATAGCAGCTGTCGAAAAGCTACCGAGATATAGCTATAGCTAACGAGGGGTTGAGGTATATAGCTAACGATTCAGCACTAATTCGTTAGATTGGTGTTAAACTTTCGAATGGTTGAAGTGGAGTAATGGTGTTTTATACATTTGTTGCCTTTGAGTCAGGGAGATATGAACATTTGTTTAGCCGCAACAAGTCATATTTTCCTAGATTTGTAGACAGACCACTTATCAATTAGGTCACAGCTGTATCTCTTTGTTGTGGTTGGCTCCGTATTGAATGATTTTTGATGATTATCTGCGAGTGCACTAGCATTATAAATGTCGCATTAAGTGCGCACTAGTACAAACCGGATCAGAAGTATTCGCATAAAACCCAAGCATCGTGTTTAGATTAATCCTTAAAAATTGTTTATGCGACGCGAAACAACATTTAAACAACCAAACTGACATGGCTTTCAGAAAACTCCCCTTAAGGGAACAATGGCAAATTTCTGCATCTTCGCCTATAGCTGGCGACGTCTCGATATAAGTGAAATATTCTTGACTGGGACGTTAAACACCATTGCTTAACTCAACTGCTTAAGGGTAAATAATGACAGTTCAAACGAAATGGTAATTATTTGGGTAGAGTGCTCGCTCCGTAAAGGGGAGGTCGTGGGTTCTAGCCCTGTCCGGGTCTGACCCAAGACTTGAAAATGGGTAGTAGCTGTTCTTTCGCCAAAGATTCGGCATTACGAAATAAAAGTCACGTTCTTTCGGATGGGAACTTGAAATAAACGAGGTCTCGTGTCACGTTGGGCTTGGCACGATAAATAATCCTGCTGTATAATGCCATCATCGCAATACACAGCTAATCTTCTTTGCACCTTCGTCTATAGCTGCGACGTCTCGATATAAGTGAAATATTCTTGACTGAGACGTTAAACAACATTACTTACTCACTCACTCACTCGCAATTATTTGTTTTAATTTTTTTATCCTTCGGATTTGACAAACATTGTTTTTGATAAATTTTAGTCTGAACTCTCAGCTGAAACTGGACTTTTAGCAGAAATAGAACTATTGTATGTTATGACGTGCTACTTTTGATTTTTTACGAAATAAAACAATTCCAAATTAGCACAAGACAATTAAAACCTTAAAATAAATAACGATTCGGAAATAAATATAAGGAGATGTATTATTTTCAAGGATTATATTCGGTTCAAAACGTTTTCACAATAACCTCAGTCGTAATCATCATCTGAATGTACTTCTTTTCCGGTTTTCCATATACCAAGATTTTTATCCATCTGATGTTTGGTTGCTTTTTGTTTGTGTTATAGGGCCGTTGATTATAAAATAAGTGGGGTTGCCAGGGTACCTAAACATCAATATGATTTCACCATACCAATGTCGGTAGTGATAACAATGTGTGTTCTAGACAAAGTTTAATTATATTCTACCTTGTATAGTTCGGTTAGGTAAGCTAAATTGTGAGTCTCGAATATACATTCGATAGACATTCACCTCCATGTATTCATGCAAGTCTAACAGCCAACATTATTATTAAAAGAATAAGCCCTTTTCATAATTTATTTTTATTTTAAACTCTAATTAATTCGAAATCCAGTATAATGACATATACGGAACAGCATATGCCATCTAGAGAAGATCTAATCCTAATCGAATCCATTCTCGTAAACGTATATAAAGATCCTTTGCTTGATTGGAATCTTGTGGGAATGACAAATTGTTCTCTTCCATAAACAATGTACACAACTGAAAAAACTGTCTCATCTGCACATGTTAATGTTTTTGGCAAAGTTTGCTCTTCGCAGATTGTTACTTCATTTTCGTTTGCAGGACAGATATGATCTTCTGCACTGTACAATTGTGGTAATGTATACATCAGAATAGGTCGCCATCCACCACCTGTAACAGCATTTTTTGACTGAAGAACGTGCGTGTTCCATATATCTTGTACATCGTCAAGGTCTGCCTGAAATTAAAAATCCGATAATAATAATAATATCCTTGGCAGACCCATGTATATTAAACAGAATATCACAAAATGATCATTGAGCCTGTGGGAAAAACATTCAGGCATATGGTTAATTTAGACACTTTGGCTTCGTGGAGATTACTGTCGCCGATAGTTGTCTTGCATGATTGGACAAAATGAAAACCTCGTTGCTAAGCAAAATATCTGTAGAAAGTGCTTGCAATCGATTAGTTTAGAAGACTAATGGTCATAAATTATGTGGAAAACAATGTAAATTTGAGTTCTGAGCCGGTTTCAGTTTCAAAGACAAGATTTACTTCAAAAAGTACATGATCTGCGAAAATGTTATGGCGTTCATGATGCAAAACAAGTAGTGTTTAACTGTGAAACAAAGGTGTGACGACGTAAAAGAAATACACAATAACGTGATTTTAAAAGCGTTATGACGAAAATTAAAATTCGTAATAAGACAGATAAATGGTTAATTAGAATATTATTCAAACAATTTCATTATTATGATACGGGAGATCCCCTGGTCAGGTCTTTGTTTATGTAAGTTTTCTTCTTCCTGATGCATCCTTTATCAGTGAAATATAAAGAATATACCACAAAATATGGAACAAAAGCTTTGTAATCATCGTTTTAATTGGAGTTGCCCATCTAGTCAGTCAAGATGAAGTATTCACTAAGGTACAAAGTGCATTTTTGTTATGAAGGATACAATAAATTAAAGTTTAGATGTCTTCAATGTTTTAACACACCGCCGTATAATAAACTTATATCAAGACGGAAACCAATTAAGCAATCGCTGTAGTAGATCGTTAGATTCCGTATGCTTCATTATTGCCATAGACTTTTCTTATTATATCCATTTTACTGGAATATAACCATTTTAAGAAATCATTGACATTATTTAACTCCTTTCCATTTGTAAGGCTTTAGTGACGTCTGTTTACCCTTGAGTTGGTATAAATTCTTCGGGGAATTGAATGCTTTATATATATATATATATATATATATATATATATATATATATATATATATATATATATATATATATTATATACACAGTAAAACCTGTTTTAAGAGGCCACTAATGGGACAAGACAAGAGTGACCGCTTAAGACAGGTGACCTTTAAATCCAGGTTGTTTTCCAGATGATATCTTTGAAGGAAAAACGACCGAATTTAATCATATATATATGTGTGTGTGTGTGTGTGTGTGTGTGTGGTGTGTGTGTGTGTGTGTGTGAGAGAGAGAGAGAGAGAGAGAGAGAGAGAGAGAGAGAGAGAGAGAGAGAGAGAGAGAGAGAGAGAAATGTTTGTCAACATAATACATAATGAAGTAAAGATCTCATGCAAAATAATCGGTGATTGTTTTCTGTTTTATGGATTTTAATAACATTTTGGAGAGAGAGAGAGAGAGAGAGAGAGAGAGAGAGAGAGAGAGAGGAGAGAGAGAGAGAGAGAGATCAGGTGAAAATTAAGTGATCAATCAGACGAAGACATAAATATATTTCATAATGTCAATTAACAAGCGTATACAGTCTATTGTTATTTATATTAGAGGTTTTAGATAACCTGTCACTTTCCGTCTTAATGTAAGGTGATATCACTAATAAAAACAATTTTACTTTTATGAAATCTTTAACTTTTAGAAGCTATAAAATCAGTTTCATTTGAATCGTTTGTAAATCGCAAAGACTTAAATAATTAATGAACCGGTTATTTTGATACGTTTTGCTAAAGCATCTTTAAATCACTGCCTATATAAATCATTAATTTTTTCATTATCGCTTACATGCCTACACCGTTTTTTTTTTTTTTTTTTGTCTTGACTTTTATTACTTTCGAAATTCTTAATAAATCCGAATTATCTCTGTACAATATTCAGAATTTGCATTCGTCCGATATAAAATTCGTCCGCTTATTTCCGGGATGAAAATCCGGATTCGCTTTTTTGATAACATCTTTTTTTTCTTTAAGTGTTTAAATGCTTAATGTTCAAGAAAAAAGTGAATACTTCTCAAATAATTTCATTGTTTTTACTTATAAATCGACTCGACAAGTGCGATACGGCTGAGCAATCAGCTTAACATAGTATCATAAACAACATTACCAAGTCATGTGACACTTATCACGTGATACCATCAAAGCAAAATGGCCGTCTAATCCAGGTTCTACCTTGTAGCCGGTCACAAAATTAGTGGCCGCTGACCGCGTTTCGCAGGTGACCGTTTATTTCAGGTAAAATATATAGTAAAATCCATTGGGCGGGATTCAACCTGACCGCTATCGGCAGGTGACCGTTAATTCCAGGTGACCGCTAAGGCAGTTTTTACTGTATATATATATATATATATATATATATATATATATATATATATAGACATAAAAGGCGTTATTAAGCCTTTTCAGTAGCGTTATAACGCATTTCAATTCGCGTTATAACACCTTTTAATTCGCGTTATTACGTCTTTAATTTCGCGTTATAACGCCTTTCAATTCGCGTTATAACGACTTTCAATTCGCGTTATTACGCCTTTTTTCGCATTATAACGCATTTTGGTTCGCGTGATAACGCCTTTATTTCGTGTTATATCGCCTTTAAGTTCGGTTTATCACGCCTTTCAATTAGCGTTATTACGCCTTTGTTTCGCGTTATAAAGCCCTTGAAATTCACGTTAGCACGATTGTATCATGTGTTTTAGTATCTTTTATTCATAATAAAGGACATTAACATGTTAAAACTTTTTTGACACTTGGTCGACCTCGTTCGAACTCATAAACGTGATATCTTCAGTTTTTGAGCTAATGTCTTAAGAATTGACCACATGCACTTGTCTACAACCGAATTACATGTATCTATATGATTAGTAAATGCATAAATGCATTTTTGTATGTTTATTTTGTACTGAGTGATGAACATCACTTTTGATAACAAGTTTTAGTAATTAATGCATACCTACCTGAATTATTTTCAGGAAACAGAACTGAATCAGGTTCTTGTCTAAAAAATCACCATAATATAGATCATGCAAGTCATTACCAAACTCCGCAAACAAATCCATAAAATACTGCCCCATTTCTTTCCGAAGCAACCCCCAAACCATTCGATACGTTGATTATGCGTGCTTTTTCCATAAAGAAAACTCTTTTCACCCGAAAAAGTGTCACCATGATCGCGACGTAAAAACTTCTGCATATCTGCGATGTACCCATTCTCGGTTCCAAGATCTGATCTTATTCTTTTAGGGCAACCGCCTTTTTTTCTAACTGAATTTATATAATAATTGGCTATCACCCTTGGGTTACTATTTGTAGTTGCGGCTTCAAGCCAAATAACGCATCTTGAATAACCATCTATACAGCCATTTATGGCAATACCAAACGGTTTCAGTTTGTCATATGAGTCCACATGCCAAACAAAATTAGGACCTGGGCATAAATATTGTCGTCTTTTTAATCTTTTTCTTTGTCTATTTTGCATTCCTTTCGGATCAAGCAATTTCATAATAAAGTAAACTGTGTCCCTTGGAATATTAAATCCAGAGTGTTTGCACTTAAGATGCATCCACCGATAGCCGTGCAAAGAACCTGATACATCCAACTGCCTTAAAATAAAACACGCAACGTCGAGCAAATTTGAATGGTTTTTTCTCTGAAATAATCCAATTGATTTCAACTTTCTTTTCAAAGTTGAATGGCTAATGATAATTCCATCAAAATGTGCTAATACCGCTAGAATTTCTTTGTTGCTAAAACCTTACTGGAAATATTTTCTAATATTTTGATCAGTCTCGGACATCTTCACTTCAAATATAGAACATTTAGCGAAAAATCGACTTCGTTTATATACTAAATTGTTTTAAAAACGCTTTTTAAATACTTCCCTTTCACGTTAATACGCCTTTCAATTCGCGTTATTACGCCTTTATTTCGCGTTATTACGCCTTTCAATTCGCGTTATAACGCCTTTATTTCGCGTTATTACGCCTTTCAATTCGCGTTATTACGCCTTTATTTCGCGTTATTACGCCTTTCAATTCGCGTTATAACGCCTTTATTTCGCGTTATTACGCCTTTATTTCGCGTTATTACGCCTTTCAATTCGCGTTATTACGCCTTTATTTCGCGTTATTATGCCCTTATTTCGCGTTATTACGCCTTTCAATTCGCGTTATTACGCCTTTATTTCGCGTTATTATGCCCTTTTTTCGCGTTATTACGTCTTTCAATTCGCGTTATTACGCCTTTATTTCGCGTTATTACGCCTTTCAATTTGCGTTATAACGCCTTTATTTCGCGTTATTACGCCTTTCAATTCGCGTTATTACGCCTTTATTTCGCGTTGTTATGCCCTTATTTCGCGTTATTACGCCTTTCAATTCGCGTTATTACGCCTTTATTTCGCGTTATTACGCCTTTCAATTCGCGTTATTACGCCTTTATTTCGCGTTATTACGCCTTTATTTCGCGTTATTACGCCTTTCAATTCGCGTTATTACGCCTTTATTTCGCGTTATTATGCCCTTATTTCGCGTTATTACGCTTTTCAATTCGCGTTATTACGCCTTTATTTTGCGTTATTATGCCCTTTTTTTCGCGTTATTACGCCTTTCAATTCGCGTTATTACGCCTTTATTTCGCGTTATTACGCCTTTCAATTCGCGTTATTACGCCTTTATTTCGCGTTATTACGCCTTTATTTCGCGTTATTACGCCTTTCAATTCGCGTTATAACGCCTTTATTTCGCGTTATTACGCCTTTCAATTCGCGTTATTACGCCTTTATTTCGCGTTATTACGCCTTTATTTCGCGTTATTACGCCTTTATTTCGCGTTATTATTTCGCGTTATTACGCCTTTATTTCCCGTTATTACGCCTTTCAATTCGCCTTAAAACCCCTTATTTCATTTTATGACGCAAGTTGCTTACCATTATGGTGTGGAGGTCCAGGGTTTAAAGGTCTTTTTTCCGCCCCATTACATACATTATTAAAAGTCTGTGTGTGTGTGTGTGTGTGTGTGTGTGTGTGTGTGTCCTGCACATATACATTATATGTAATGTAATTAGTTTTTATATGTATGATTTCTATGAAAATTTAAAAAAACTGTACATCATCCGATCCTGCGCTGAAATGAATAGTTATTTCTGAAACCGTTCCATTTATCGATTTTAAAGTATTTTTCATAAAGAGTGTCTTTGTACACATGGCTATTTATGAATTAGATCCTGATTAACTTTTAAAAGTGATTAAATGACATTTGTGTCCATCTTAGTTAATATAGACAGATCAAGGTTTATTCACTTTCATTTTCTGTAGGCTGTCTAAAAGAATTTAAACTAAAATCAATCTGTTTGTGGAAAGGGATATTAACCTTTGGAAAGAAACGATTCTCAAGGGAAGTGACTGCTCTATAAATAGACAAAAAGGCATTATAACGCCTTTCACTTCGCATTATAACGCCTTTCAATTCGCGTTATTACGCCTTTCAATTCGCGTTATTACGCCTTTAAATTCGCGTTATTACGCCTTTCAATTCGCGTTATTATGCCTTTCAATTCGCGTTATTACGCCTTTCAATTCGCGTTATTACGCCTTTCAATTCGCGTTATTATGCCTTTCAATTCGCGTTATTATGCCTTTCAATTCGCGTTATTACGCCTTTCAATTCGCGTTATTACGCCTTTCAATTCGCGTTATTATGCCTTTCAATTCGCGTTATTACGCCTTTATTTCGCGTTATTATGCCTTTCACTTCGCATTATAACGCCTTTCAATTCGCGTTATTACGCCTTTCAATTCGCGTTATTACGCCTTTCAATTCGCGTTATTATGCCTTT
Organism: Tegillarca granosa; assembly: GCA_029721355.1. Lineage (NCBI taxonomy): Eukaryota > Metazoa > Mollusca > Bivalvia > Arcoida > Arcidae > Tegillarca > Tegillarca granosa. The sequence continues at coordinate 32,951,046 of CM056601.1, read as the reverse complement.
CAATTCGCGTTATTACGCCTTTATTTCGCGTTATTATGCCTTTCAATTCGCGTTATTACGCCTTTATTTCGCGTTATTACGCCTTTATTTCGCGTTATTACGCCTTTCAATTCGCGTTATTATGCCTTTATTTTTCGTTATAACGCCTTTATTTCGCGTTATTACGCCTTTCAATTCGCGTTATTACGCCTTTATTTCGCGTTATTACGCCTTTCAATTCGCGTTATTACGCCTTTAATTCGCGTTATTACGCCTTTATTTCGCGTTATTACGCCTTTATTTCGCGTTATTACGCCTTTTAATTTTTTTTATTCATGAGCCTAATAGGCTTTCGTACTATGTCACTTTTACCATAAATCTAGTTTTTGTAATGTGTGATAAACTTTTATCATATAGTCTTGCAAATCAATCGCTGAGGTCACTGTCACAATAAATGAATCCAAATTTTGGTGTTTGCAAAATAACATTAGTTTGCTTCGATTAAGTCCCAGTTTATAATACATTCGGGTGCGGTTGCACATGTTTTGAAAAAATTGAAACATATTTCAATCCTCCAAATACGGTTTTTTTTCCAATGCTTTGAGCTGAAGGTTTAAACTTAAACTTCGTATTAAATCGTTGGAAAAATGGGTAAGTTTAAAAATTCTGATCATAGATTATCGCTTACAATTTTAAGGCAATAGTAATGCATAGATCACTGTCAGACCCCATCACCTCTCCCATTTTCACTGGCACAATTAAGTTTGATGTTAGTTTACGTCTCTCTCTCCCTCTCTCTCTCTGAAAAAATTATTTTTTATATTTATTTATTTATCTATTTATTTATTTTAGTTATGGTTTTGTTGAACTTAAGATTTGGGCAGGTAGACAAGTGATTATATCAAACTGTACTTGTTTGAAGTAGGCGGTTGACATAAGGTTTGGACATTGGTAGATAGCGGTTATTGTTTCGACAGAATTGTTTTTGGAACTAGAAGTGATAAATCTTTTTCCACAAACAATTCTCCTAATAAGGCTACAAAATATTTTGTTTCGGGTATCACTAACTGCACCGAATAGCACTTTTGCTTCATCGTGTTGTAACTGTTTTTTTTTTTTTTTTAATTCTTAGTTGCAGTTGCCATAACCTGGTATTTGTTTTTGTTATAGCTTCCGGTAACATTTTTGCATTGGGAATAAAATTGAAGTAGTTTCTAGTTTCTAGCAACAGGAAAACCTCAACTCATCGCCACCATTTGTTCTGTCTTTTTTGAATAACATATAGGTAGGTTTTATTTATTGGAAATGGAAAAGAAGAAATGGATTTCCGGACTTTTTAAATAGTGTGGCGTTACTTCGGTGGAAAAGAAATGGAGTATCAAAAAGGGGGTTTACTGTTTGGCCCAAAGGTTGAAATTTCCAAGTTTGTATGATTTCTTAGTCGACAGTGGTGGCAGGCGGCTATGTAACATATGACGTCTTCAGACATTAATTTGTCACCTATAATAAATAGTAGAAGGTTTATGGACAAATGTACACGATACACCAAATTGTAGCATCATATAAATTACATTTACTTTTTCACGCATCAGACTCGATTTAATTTTCTGATAGAAGGTGTCATATGCGAAACTTTGGTTGGTAAAGTATATCTTATTATAAGTATGAGATACTCTGACAGAGTTTTGCGTTTGGTGGTGGTATTAGTAAATAGACTAGTAAGTAAGTAAGTAAGGTATGATGGTAACCCTTTAAGTTGGTATTTCTACTTTAAACATACTGACGGATATTTGTCAAAATGAGACCAACTGGAAACAATCAGGTTGCGTTGCAGTATTGAAATTGCAATATATGCGCGGATTTTTTAATGTTACAATTATATATAATGGTATTTCAACAATATACCAACTGACCGATTAAATTTGTATTCCGTTCAATATTACAATGATATCACCCGGACAATTTGTAATATCTTTATATAATTGTCGAGCCTGGCATTGCCATAAGGCGAGACTTAGGTGTTACTTTTCCGGTGTCCTAGGCGGTGTCGTCGTAGGCGGCGGCTGCGGCGTGTCAAAACGTGAAAGTTTATGTTAAAGTTATGTATTTTCTACTCGATCAAAAACTTACCAGGCGAGACATTGATATTTAAATTCGTGGAATTGTTGTTATATACTTTATATACTAAATCAACGCTTTTCAACAGTAAACACTCTTTTTCATATATCGCCCACATCCGACGTTATTATTACAGGGGTAATTGTTCTTAAACCCATGATGACTTCGACCGGCGCAATTGACACCGACATGACCTACAATTCTTGCATATGACGAAAAAGATGGAACGCGGGTTAGTTGAAATAAATGATATAAATTTAAAATAAATGTGAGATGAATTTAGTAATATGTAGGTATATTACATTTGAAGTATGGCTGTAGTATAAGTACGAAGACAAGCACGTTATGTGAAAAACAAAATCAAGGAAGGTTGTATCCTTCTGTTCCAAGATGTTGTTTATGGTTATACATCTCATACCAGTTTGATTATTGTTGTAGGTAATTCCAGTTGTTTTATAAATAGAACATTACATTCGTGTTTACTTATTATTGAATTATAAAGCCTTGTTTTCTATCATTTTAAGAAAACTAGTTTAATGAATTTCATAAAAAAGGAACGCTCATGTAAAATTCTCTATGTCTGACCACTCATATCAGTGTGATTATTGTTGTAGGTAGCTGTAACTATAACAAACGTAACATAAGTTTACATTGATGCTGTAAGTTTTCAGGAGTTTAAAGCCCAATGGAAAAAGTCAGCTAAGCTTATGTCATGGCGAAGCGTTTGTGCGTGCGTACGCATATTTAATCTTCTTTGAAAACACAGAACCAATTTCAAACACAAATTTGCCACTGAAAATTTCTTACATGATGGAGATATAAAACTGCATCAAGATATTCATCCAAAATTTAAGATGGTCGCCATCTTTAAAAAAGATAAAATAAGAAATTGCAATTACACATCTGTTTATGAACTTATTAAGTTAAAATTGGATATATAGAAATTAATAAATTGATAAACATAACGTCTTTTTTTTAACATTTTCCGTTGACTCAACCTATTAGATTATGCAAATGATGTGTTATTTAAACATATTTTTTTAAAACCTTCTCCTTGGAAACTGTTGTTCCAAACAGAACTAAATTTGAAAAGGAAGATCTATGGTTGATGTAGATGAAAAATAGTATCTGGCATGGTCTTCAAAATCCAATATGACCCCGATACTATAAAAATAACAGTCATTGTACATTTATTTAATTACCGATTTTGATGATATATATATGAGAGTAGAAAAATCGATTATTTTTACCAATTTAGTTTAAATTTAATATATAGAAAATAGATGTGAAACCATTTAATATGTTTTTAGGAAAAAATCGGTCGACCAAATTTTTGCCGTTTACGCAAATACTTATGTTTTTCAAAGTAAATTCTTCGAAAATATTCTCTTAAATGAAACCAAATTTAATTACAAAACAACCTTCGTTGATGCAGGTTTTAAAATTGTATTCAGCGTCGCCTTTAGAAATTAAAATGGCCGCAATTGCCGTCAATAGTAAAAAAAATCAAATAAATAGCCATTATAGATTTATTTCTGGTTTTGCTCAAATTTTATATATAGAAAGTAGATGTCAACACATAAAAGAAATATATGGAGATTTTTATGCATACTTAAAATTATTTTTCGCATATCTACTTATTATTATAATGCCAATAATAAAACGCCAGTTGAGCGATAAAGGCCCTATTTGGCGGTTATAGCCATAATTAAGGGAGAATTTTGAGAGATGTTTGAGAGAGAGAGAGAGAGAGAGAGAGAGAGAGAGAGAGAGAGAGAGAGAGAGAGAGAGAGAGAGAGAGATGTGTTGGCATCTTGACATGATCAATCGATTCATTATCTTACATACACAACTTTGCTGAGGGTGGTTGTAATTGGGGGGATACTATTCTCCCAGGGACATTGTGGTATAGGCAAGACACTAAGGGGAGAACACAGGGCCTGAAGATTTAGGGTGGAAAAGAGGAGTACAGAGTGGGTCATAGAGGATAAGGAAGGGGTTAGGGGGTTACCGTAGATAGTAGGGTTATTGTTGGGGGTATAGGGTGTGGGTACAGGGTGGGGAGTAGGGTCGATGGTGGATTGTAGGGAGCAGACGGTATGTTGAAGATATAGGGGTGTAGGGCTGGGTTCATGGCAGATTTGGAATTTATCAAACTGCAGGGGTAAGGATGGCGGTAGCTCAAGATGGGTAGAGGTAGAGAATAAAATGTGTTATTAATATACATGTGAAGATGGATTACGAAAAAGTTCAAATCAATTTAAAATTTATTTTCAGACGGATTACCAAAACGAAAAATTCAAATCAATTTAAAATTTATTGTCAGATGGATTACCAAAACGAAAAATTCAAATCAATTTAAAATTTATTGTCAGATGGATTACCAAAACGAAAAATTCAAATCAATTTAAAATTTATTGTCAGATGGATTACCAAAACGAAAAATTCAAATCAATTTAAAATTTATTGTCAGATGGATTACCAAAACGAAAAATTCAAATCAATTTAAAATTTATTGTCAGATGGATTACCAAAACGAAAATTCAAAATCAATTAAAAATCTATCGTCACATAGGTTAAACATTACTTGTTACAAACACTGTATAGAGTTAAAGGATGCCAACAACACAATGGTTTATAAATATAATACAATTTAAAATACAAAGATTCAAATGTCTTAAGTTTTATAGAGAGGCTCTTTATTTGTTCTTGATTAAAATCTCAGGGGTTACACAGACGCACTAGTATATTTTCGTTCTCAGATAGATTGGTTTTTTAATATTAATTTTGACAGTATGATAAAATTAGTTTTTAATTTTTTACATGTTCTTTGTTCACACGCAAGTTTTCAATAATAACCCCTTTCTATATTAGCAATTTATAATCACCTTTTCATATTTTTAAATTTTGATAAAGAAAAGTAATAACAGATTGTAATAACAGAAGCGAGTCTAACATCAGTTACTAATGGTGCCAGTACCAACATAAATTAGTAGGGAGCGAGTACCAACATCCGTCACTAAGTATGAGAGTAAAAACATAAATAAGTAGGGAGCGAGTACCAACATCAGTTACTATGGGTGCCAGTACCAACATAAATTAGTAGGCATCCGCCACTAAGTATGAGAGTACAAACATGAATAAATAGGGAAGCGAGTACCAAAATATCTTCAATCTTTTATCTTTTAAGGTTGTTCTTCGTTTCAATTTATAAATGTGTTATCACTTTATGATTTAGTGAGGATGGTTACCTATTCGTTTTTTATGATGGATGGGGTGGGGTTGGGTGGATGGTTCGGTGTGATTCGAAATCGTAAATGAAGTAGCAAGACCTTTGCTTTGAATAACAAAATACAGTCGAAATGAAACAGTTATTAATTTTAATTTTATTTTGAAATATGTACAGTTTGTAAATAAAATTATGTATGTTTAAAACACGTGTTCGTTTTTGGTATTTTGTAGTATTATTTGTTAAAGATGACAACAGGGATATCATGACATGTCTTTATCTGTATATTCAGGAAATTTAAATGGTATATAAAATGTGTAAACGCACTTGACATGGGAGAAAACATCTGATAACGTGAAATAACAAGTGGACAAAACAGGAAAAACAACAACTATCTAAGCATACATGAATATTGAGACCGATGATTATTAGTTTAAATAAAACACAAATGCAGCAGTCCATGTCCAAATCCCATTCCCCTAAAAAACAAAGGAAAAACTTTGAAAACTGGCCAATTTAGTTTTATACGTGAACTTTCATCAAGGAAATGAGGCCGGGTGCTCCGGAAGGGTAAGCACCTACTGTAGCTTACTACACTTGTAACGTGCAAAATCAAATTTGAGAATGAAAAGAACACGGAACTATGGGAAGTCAAATGAATCACTATAAGTTTGGATACAGTGACTTCATACTTATCAAGAATACTGTGATGACGTCCATGAAACTTTTTAAGGGCCTCGATTAGCAAAGTCTTGCAATATCCCCGAGTCAACAATTTAATTATAAGCAGCTTACTTCGTTGTAGAAAGTCCCCATAGTATATTATATAATCAGGAAATCACCTACGATATAAACCATCCAAAAGTCTGGACATAGAAATACAGCTTCACTCAAGAGCATGCACCAATCCATAAAAAATCAAGACGTTAACAGATTTGTGGTTACTTGGTTTGTGGATAATAATGTTGTTTCACATCGCATCAACAATTTTTCAGCTGTTAGAGACAAGTTCAAGGTAAAAAGCACCCAAGGATTAATCTAGAAGCACGTTTGTTTATGCGTGAGATGTGCGAGTATTTTGGTCTGATTTGAACTAGCGCGCACTCGGGGCTGCGTTTGTTAAGACGTTAGCTCATCAATTTAAGTTGGTATACCGCAAACACATTATCTTTGCATGAGGTAAACCAGTCGACACCCCCTATGCCGAGCGTCGGACGAAAAAGCAAAATCTCAAATTGTTGTCTTACGTATGACCCACCTCGCTTTCGAGGCAATATCACTGAGCTAACGAGACGGTTTCAGGCTACTGAATTGTATACTCTTGAATTTGCGTACCGTTCAGTTGCTTGACTGCCTTGTCTGAGATTCTGGGTAGCAGACCTTAGTCTTGATAAGGCCGTCAAAAGTAGTGCACATAAAAACTCGAGTGTCTTTACAGATTCTAATCAATTAAATTTGTCATAAGATAGCACTTTGCAATTTTGCCAAGGTAAGAGCTTTTGAGGTTTGCTTAAAATTTAAGCTGAGTTAATTTACTATTGCACATCATTGCCGGAGGAAGGACTTTGGTCGCACAATGCACTTCCTATGGACATTATTTTACATATACATGGATAAAATTGCCATTGACATATTTCCTAAATATTTGAAAGAAAAGAATCCAACAAGATCCTGGTTTTCTGTAGTAAAGAAAAACATTTGGGGTTTCAGATAAAAATTGTGTCATTATATGTAGTTTAGGGTTTGTTGAGCATCTAATTCTATTAAAATTTTCTATAATGAGGTTAAATTAAAATTTTTCTGTATGGTTGCCATGGTAAAATATGCTTGCTATTTGCATTTAGGTCATAAATCAGTGAAGGAATAATGTTTGAATTCAATTGAGTTTAAAAAGTATCAACATTTCTGTGATAACTTAAAAATTATTGAAATAAGGGTGCATAACAATAAAAATGTTATGGTGGTATGACCAATTTTGACCAATCAAAATGTTATATATATATTTCACAACCCTGAACCACAATTTAAAATTACAAAATTACGTTTCAAAAAAAAAATATTTGTCTCTTTATTCTTTACGGAAGCGTATTAGGCTCACCTGCGAAAATATTTTTCTAGAGAGTGAAAATATTTTATCTGGCGGCCGCCATTTATTTATCTGGCGGCCGCCACTTAATATCACCTGCGAAAATATTTTTCTCGAAAGTGAAAATATTTTATCTGGCGGCCGCCATTTAATTATCTGGCGGCCGCCACTTATTTATCTGGCGGCCGCCACTTATTTATCTGGCGGCCGCCATTTAATTATCTGGCGGCCGCCACTTATTTATCTACCGGATTATAACATGTCGGTCAGTATTGCCGAAGCTACGAAAGCTTGTAAGTGCCATTTTATACACTAGAAAAAATTACTATCTCGTTTAAACGAGATACTAACTCGTTTAAACAAGATAACTATCTCGTTTAAACAAGATAATTATATCGTTTAGACAAGATACTTAGTCGTTTAAACGAGTTAATATTTCATTTTTATTCTGGTATATTGACGAAAGCAGTGATAGTTAAAAGCAGTAGTAGTAACTGACCACATATAGCTGAAGCTGGTTACTTGTAGAAGAAAAGTTAGCTACTAGTATCCAGTTGAACGATGATTAAAAATACAAAAGTAGCAATTATTTCTAGTTAGCTTTTATTGATTAAAAATAAAATGTAATTGATGTTTATTTAATGTTATTTAAGTATCTGTGGCTATCTCGGATATTTGATGACTAACCAAGAGTATTCACCACAAATTTGGTCTTACTATTGCCTGGTGAAAATCGGGGTTTTTCAGATAAAAGAGTTGAAATAACAGACCTTTTTTGCATATGTTCAGAAAACCGAGACAACATAATATTTATTTCAGAAAATCAAAAGAGGCCCATGGACCTTAAACCTCACCTGGAGATATGTCCAAAATTGTTTTCAAAGTGCAATAGGTACAAAACTTTCCAAGTTTTCTCAAGCTTAGAGATGCCAAAATACTTAATCAGAAATATCCAGCGACATTTCAGTTATAAGTATCTAATGTGTATGTAGTAACTTGAGTACACTGAAAATTTTTCAAAAAATTAACTAATTCAAAAATTACACCCAATTAGCAATTTTTCGAATCGTTTAAATCACTGGAATGATAAAATCAACTTTTAGAGAGATCAATAAGAACTGTAAAAGAGTTCATAAATACCGTTTTATATCACCCCAGTCACGATATTTTAACTTATATTGATTCAGTCAGTTTTGGAAGCTGGTGTAACCTGTAGTTTCCAGAGAAAACCATAGACTTTTAAAAGCAAACTTACAAGTTATAATGAATTAGGATCTCCCCAAGAGAGATTAAAGTCTAGGCATTTGGAGAAACTGTGATCAACAAGTGTACACACGCACTTTAGACCAATTAATAAAAGAATTTAGAAGTTAAACTAATAATTTGTGATACAGTTTAAAATATTTGTGTATTATGTCACTTTTGGAAAAACTGATTTTTTTCAAATGAATAACCATTTTTATGATATGTTCATGCTCGGAACATTTCTAGACCTATTGAATAAAAATATGATATTTAAAGGGATTGAAAAAAAATTCAACGAAATGTCGTACTATAAGTGAATTTTCGATAGAATGTCGCATTCTATCAAGTGTCAGTTCGACGAAAAGTCCATTCGACGAAATGTCCATTCGATGAAACGTCGTGCACCAGAATAAGACTACATATTCATTCATTGTTGTTACTGTCTTGGGGGCTTAGTTGTAGAGGGTCTGCCTTAAGAGCGAGTACCACCTCTGTGGCTCATTGGTAGACTGTCTGCCTCGACAGTCATGGGTTCGAAGTGTGGCTGGGTCATACAAATGACTTTGAAATTTGAAATTTAGACCAGTTCACCTGTTGCCAGGATATTGAACTGAGGGAATGGTTTACTTGTCTGCGGCATACTGACTCGGTGAGCCAGCACCTTACCAAAAAGACACCGCGAGTTTGTGCTAGTACACAACAGACCAGGCAACACAAATGCACACCACACACTTACATGCAATTGTACTTACTTTAATTTTTACATGTACATTTTACATGAATAACACAAACATAAACTGTCATAAGGATATTCTTAAAAACATATAGCTGAAAATTTGCTGACTTGACATTTCACAACATTTTAACCAACCAGTCTTATTGTGCAAACTAAAGGGGGTCAAAATTTTGGGTGGTGGAAGACTTTAGTCATTGTGCTTGCCACAGTTACAACTCAGTTTGTTTTGCTTTTCTATTCATAGTAATGTTTGTCAAATACAGGACAAATATATGAATGTAAATATATGTAAGAAAAAAGAAATTCAAGCCGAAAAAAGGAACCCATAGAAATCTATACCTAAATGTAACCCTCCCCTGTCGAATCGTTAAGCGTATATGTGCGTATTAAAGCTTTTATGGCTGATATTTGATATCAATGTATACAAAATAAAATATTATTGATCATGATATAAATAAATACTGAATATTTTTGGAATAAATATTCAGCTACTCGTACTTAATTTGAAATATTATAAAAATCTATACTTTAATCGGATTGCGTAAGCGTATATATGTGCGTATGAAGACTTAAATGTTAGAATATTTGGCATCATCGGAGCAGAATTGAATAACGTTTTTAATTATTACAAAAAGTGGGTGATTTATTAAAATCATGATGTACTGGTACACGAAAACGAATGCGGAAGTGATATCCGCGAAAGCCGTGATTAAAACCAAACTACACACGGTAAACATTTGTTTGTTTCTATAAGTAAATAAAAACTAAATTTTGTTACTAGAAATAATTGCTAGTTTTGTATTTTTAATCATCAAGTAACTGGCTACTAGTAGCTAACTTTTCTTCTACAAGTAGCCAGCCCCAGCTATAAGTAGCCAGGTACTAATACTGCTCTTATCTATCACTGCTTTCGTCAGAAATTACCAGAATTACAATGAAGTATTAACTCGTTTAAACGAGAAAATTATCTTGTTTAAACGAGCAAGTATCTTGTTTAAACGAGATAATTATGTAACATTTCCCGATGAGAAAGCCCGAGATAGCCACAGATACTTAAATAACATCAAATAAACAACAATTACATATTATTTTTAATCAATAAAAGCTAACTAGAAATAATTGCTACTTTTGTATTTTTAATCATCGTTCAACTGGATACTAGTAGCTAACTTTTCTTCTAAAAGTAACCAGCTTCAGCTATATGAGGTCAGTTACTACTACTGCTTTTAATTATCACTGCTTTCGTCAATATACCAGAATAAAAATGAAATATTAACTCGTTTAAACGACTAAGTATCTTGTCTAAACGATATAATTATCTTGTTTAAACGAGATAGTTATCTTGTTTAAACGAGTTAGTATCTCGTTTAAACGAGTTAGTATCTCGTTTAAACGAGATAGTAATTTTTTCTAGTGTATAAAATGGCACTTACAAGCTTTCGTAGCTTCGGCAATACTGACCGACATGTTATAATCCGGTAGATAAATAAGTGGCGGCCGCCAGATAATTAAATGGCGGCCGCCAGATAAATAAGTGGCGGCCGCCAGATAATTAAGTGGCGGCCGCCAGATAAAATATTTTCACTCTCGAGAAAAATATTTTCGCAGGTGATATTAAGTGGCGGCCGCCAGATAAATAAATGGCGGCCGCCAGATAAAATATTTTCACTCTCTAGAAAAATATTTTCGCAGGTGAGCCTAATACGCTTCCGTAATTCTTATTATCACAACGGCTGGTTAATTAGTTTCACTGTACTGTCAATTCTTTCTGATCTTTTCTCTTTACTACACTTTCTTTACTTTAACATGCTATTTAATCATTTAGAGGCTTTTCTAATCTTTCCTTTAAGAACGACTCCGATTTTTTTATCAATCCAGTAAATATAACAGCATGAAATATATTTTTTCTAAATAAAACTCTCCCTTTTCTCATACATTAAGTAAAGAATTATGATACAGCCATACAGCTTGGGATGGTTTTCTAATTATATTTCAGCACCTTTGAACAATAAATCTGTTTTAAATGATCAAATTCCTAGTAAAATCAATGTATTAAGATTAATAGATAAAAGTCAACGTCATTACCAACGAAGGGGGGTACTCATTTAAAACTGACATTGATTGAGTGGTGTAGTTTTTTACCCAACACTGTATAGTGATTATTTACAATTTTGAGGCTAATTAACGAATTTTTTGCGTGATGCATTGACCTATATAAACAAAATTTCTCTTTGAAAAAATCCGGGTTTATTTAATTGGAAAGGTCTGTCAGTACTTGGTATAAAAGAAGAACTAGAGTCTTTTGTTTTGTAAATAACAAGCGATATGAAATCAAACAACAGAGGACACATGTTGTCACGTCATATTTTCAATATTTGTAGCGAGTAGTTAACTCATTATGAGCTACATTACAATAATGTTTTAGTATCATGCAATCAAACACTGAACGTTACCTAAAAATACTATATAACAACATTTCAATGAAATAACAAACCCAACCTCTAATACAATAGTTGTTTGCTCTCCCGAAAATTGTAATATCCATAGAAACGACGACTCTTTCACCAATCAACTAGCATTTGAGTTGAACATGACGAAATCGGAAACCCATTCTTTTGTTTTTTGCGATGAACAGATAAGTGTAGGGGACTTTCATTCCAGATTATTTCACTTATATCGAAGCCGTCAGTTCAGTGATGTTGGAGGAAGCCGGATTACCCGGGAAAAACCCATCGACAATTCTCACACAAGCAAATTTCGAATTAAGGCTGTAGGGGCGCTGTGATCCGTAAGCGCGTGCTTTAAACCAACCCAGTTATAAGGGTAAGTCGAGTAATGATGTTTTCGTTTCCAGTCATTATCCTTGATTATAGTAAGACAGTCAGATCTGTTGAGAAAAACGGAGTGCCTTGAAAAAAAAAACACCGACCCTCGGTGACAAACTGATCTTTAAAAGAGGAATTCGAATCCAGGGGCTCAAAGACTCAATGGTTCTGTAAAAATGCATTTTCTGAATTTTATTGTTAAATACATTAAAAAAATGTAATATTGTCTAACGATTAAATTTTCAATATACATTATGACAGTTCGTAAACGTGCACTTTAGACCACATAAACTATAAGAAATGCTTTAGGCTTTTCTCTATATTTTTAAAAAATCATTTTGAAGAAACCGATGAGTCATTTCAAACATCCACAATGTCAAAAATATCGAATAAGCTTACCAAACTAAACGAGGTTTATTAACCTTGGACTTGGAAATTTAATCTGTAGGATGTATTCTCATAGGGAATCAAATTACTGCATTGTTTGGTTTCGGAAGAATATTAACTCCAGAACAATAGTTATGACAAAATCATATGATTACCGTTTTTCTTGGTTAATTTTATCTGCCCCGTATTTCGTCAATTTTCTTTTAAGAAAGTGGATTTAATGAGTCGGAATAAAAAAAATTCAAACCAAAAACATGTTGGCGTTAATATTAGAAATGTCAACAATTTTTTTTTTGGTTTATCTTGGTCAAATTAATATATTTTTTGTAAATATTTGCATTTTTTTAGAATAAAGGCAATTTAATTTCAATTTTGTTATAAGTGATAATAAATTCACAATAGAATTATGAAAAGCTAAAATGTGTATTTTGAATTCTGAATGTACGTTTTAATGAGATAATCGTTATCTAATAACATATTTACAATATCTACATGTATACATGTATTTTGGAAATGATTTTCAAAAGAGATTAGTAGATCTTTTTAAGCTGAAAATATTTTTTAAAAATTGGCAACATTCATCATCCGTGATGAAGAGATCTTTAGACACATTTCACACATCAGCTAGAGTGACCTCTTGCTAAAAGTCGGCTACTTAAAGTCGGGCAAATATTGAAGCATAAAATGTCCCCGGTGATCGTTTTAGTTATTGGAATGTCTACAACTGACGTTTGTGTTTGTTACAATTGTAGTTTTCACAAAATAAGTAATAAAGCGTGAGTTCTATGTACGTAATTACTTGGAAATAAATTCCAAAGTCGATATAAGAAAATCACAATATCAACTCTTGTTATCCCAAACAATATGATAACAATTTAATTTCATCACCCTTTCGCGACCTTACCGAATCATTCGATTTAAGACTTGTTTGGATACATTACTCCGAAAATTTGCATTTTATGTGCACTAATTTGTCTCATGGCTAGGCATAACATTGTAGAGAAATAATGACATCATAATGATCCGATTCTGACAAACTTAGTAATAAACCAGGCTATCATTGTCGTAAATAAGCGATAAATACATCTGAATTAACTAATCCACTGACTGTATTACCAATTAAATAGTTGTATTCAGCTGCAGCAAATTTTAACCAGCATTCCGTCGATCAATACCGTTACGACCATCTAATAAGCCAAGAACCTGTTTTCTTGCTAGAAACCTATCAAAAGTCTGTGAGAGATGCAGTAACTTTACATCAACCGTTTTATATCATAAAATTGTTAAAATCATTGATCCACACGATATAATTTCATTAGACGGATGCCTCTATGCCTGTCGGCTCTTATAAAACTGTTGCATAACGATTTGTGATTTCATCTTTTATAGACAAGGATGTTTTTTTCTTTTGAATGAAATCTTGATGTGAAACTTCTGGGTATGAACTGGATTTTAAGTCCGATAGGTTTATTTATTGTTATTGTCAAAAATACAGGTAAGTAATATTAATAATAATAATAATAATAATAATAATAATAATAATAATAATAATAATAATAATAATAATAACAACAAAAATAATAATAACAATAACAACAACAACAATAATGATGATGATGATGATGATGATGATGTTAATAATAATAATAATAATAATAATAATAATAATAATGATAATAATAATATCTTGAATCTTCTTCTGATTCATTTGTTTCTAGGTTTTTGCTGATTGGTAAATCTGACCAATGTGTGAATTAACGTAAATTAAAAATTTTAAAAAGTTTTAAAAAATAACAAATTAAATTAATTAATTTTCTTTAAAACTTTTCAGTGTTTCGTTGCCTTTTTATTTTAAAAAAAAATAGTTTAACAATTTTTAAATCTCTTAATTCGCTATTTGACAGGATTTTAGATTTAAGAACTTGATATTTGAGAATATTTTTGAAGTTTTTGATTCAATTTCAATTTGATATAATAAGGCTCGTTATTTTATTATATCTTAAAAAAGAATACAACGAGGCTCAAAAGTGTATCACGTACTGTACACCATATTTTGATTGATCTAAAAAATGTTTACGGTCAGTAATCCCGAAAAACGTCTTTGTAATGAGATAACGTCGAATTGTGCAAGTTTATTACACACAAACATTCCTGGGTGCGTCTGTTGTATTGCATGCTACCCTGGTGAACCTATGTATTAACACTGGCGAACCCCATATTTTGGTTCTACACTGAAATCTAAACTGAAAGGGTATTTGGCGAAGACCCCTTTTAAGCCCCTATTTTTTTTTTTTTTTTTTTTTTTTTTTTTTTTTTTTTTTTTTTTTTAAAAACCAATTGTTAGATACGCTCATTAGTAACTGTTTTTAAAGAAAATATAACACAGTAAGCTTTATGGCATTCCTCATGTGTTTAAATACAGTACATATGGCGAGTTAGGTGATTTTCATTTTTATGCATTTTGACACATATTTCGACTTTTGCCAATTTAGAGCCTAGCTGAAAACAAACTACATGTATATGTTTGCACAGTTTGTTAGTTTTGTCAAACATAAACGTCATAAATGATTTGCACTTAAGATTTTGGAAAGAAAAAACAACGTAAAATGTTTTCGAAAAGGATCTAGATTGATGAAAGGCGCTTTTATGTCAGAATGGAATACGCCAGTGTATCACGTGATACCTCATAGCGTTTGTGCGGGACAATTATTTCTATTGACAACAGAATCGCATACAGTTACGTTTTCCCGTAATAACGACGTTTTTTTCGGGAATATTTGACGTAGACGTTATCCTTTTCATTCCGCACAAACGTTAAGAGGTATTGATCACGTGGTACACTGGCTAATTCCATTATGTCGTGATCAGTCATCAAGAATAGGAATTTTATGTTCACTGGTAAAATGTATCGACCACATGATTTTGAAGTCCCAAAGGATATTTTCATTTTTTTCCTCAATATTTATTTGCTTAATATACTGTCGAGCCCTTTGTGGCTTAATTAATCGAAAGCGAACGTTTACGGATCACAGTGCCTCTCACAGCTAGATAAAAATCAAGCTCGGGCGGATCCTAGCGTAAAAATGATTGTCAGTTCGCTTGCCGAAGACCAATGCTTTTCTTCAGGCACCCCAACATCCCATACTGCCTGCCCCTTTTAGATTCTTGACTAGGGCTTAAAGCACCAAAACCCCAATCATCTTCGTTTAATCAACTTGTTTCCCATTGTTCGGTAAAAGTGATTTTTTTTTAAATATCAAATGTGCATGTTTTTAGAGAAGTTTAAAGCTGCATTAAGTTTTCAAAAAAAAAAAAAAAAAAATAAAAAAAAATAAAATAAAATAAAATAAAACGGTACTAATCTAATTAATGATGTTCCTATGTTCCTAATGAACAATGTTACATTTAGTTCAACGATAAGAGCTCGAATAAATACAGAAACAACAATGATTTTCCAGCGAGATGTAGCATGTGGGATCTAATATTAGAACATGGTTACGTCATGAAAAAACCGGGTCATTTAAACACAACTTTCAAAACTGTGAAATACGATAAATTAAACACGGAAATTCGTTACTTAGTAAGGGAAACATAACACCATTTCAAATACATCTGGATATTAATGACGGACAATAAATGCAATTTGTCATGTTTCGCCTTCGATTCATTGGGTTTTTCCGTACATCCGTGCGCATGCTCCCGGCTCATAATTTAATCATCGATAAACATTGACCAACCGGTATAAGGATTCCGTTTACAGCTAAAAGGAATGGAATTTTAGAAAATGAATCTCACGGATCTTGATTAGAAGTTATCTGTTTTTAAAAAAATATATTTTTTGGAAAAAAAAAAAAAAAAAAAAAAAAAAAAATCAGAAAATTGAAAAACTAAATGCAGCTTTAAAATAAGTGCAATAGACGTGTGTCGCCTAATAATTCTTCAACCAAACAACTATATATTATTAAGTCATTAAGTCTAGTGTCCGTCAAAAGTCGGGAACTTGATTGTTCCAATGTGCATTCTTTTGTATTTGGTGTCCGTTTTCATAAAAAGGAAGCTTTGATATCCGAGTGTTTAACATTGTTATTAATAGCTGATTCTTTGAAAATCTTCTCCTCTGAAACTACTGGGCCAAATGGAACCATTTGGTATGGAATTCTTAAGTGGAGTAGTTTAATTTATAAACATACTGCTTCTTACTGCCTATTTGAAATCACACTAGGGGCACACATCCCACAAAGGGAATATTTAGGTTCGGTCTCTGATTTTCGGTCTCATCTTCATCACAACCCCAGAGCTGACCGCTTTGGTGAAACTGAAAAACCTTAACATAAAACACCATTACTCGACTTGACTCGTTTCTTTTATTATGATTTTTTTTTTATTGTTTTGCGTTCTTGTTTGCATTAACAGTAGTCAAACAAGTTTTAATAGTAACGATTTTTCTTCTTTTGTTCATCGAGACCTGTCTTTCAATGTTTTTCAAACATGATTATTCAAAAATTGTTATATAAAACAATAAAAAGTCAAACAGGATTTAGTTAATAAAAAATGGATATTCAGCTACTTGGCACATTTGTTCAAATCTCTGTTAATTTGCCAAAAGATTAGCCAGCTGAGCTTATAGCATGGCGAAGCGTGCGTGCGTAAACTTAAATCTTCTCTGAAACTACCTGACCAAACGAAACCATATTTGGTGTGGAAGGTCCCTGGGTGGAATGGTTTAAAGTTCTTATTCTAATCAACTTATTGCGACGTCCAAGAATGCTGCCATTACTTTAAATATTCAAGAGTGCTAAATTGTCATTACAGATTTATTTATCAATCGATTTAGTCCAATTCAGCATATAGAAAGTAGATAGATAGCTATTTAACATATATAACGGGATTTTTCCTTACATTTATAATTGGCTGGTTTTTAGCGAAATATAAAAAACCGCTGTTATAAATAGCTTTTTCTCTCTCTGAAAGTCTTCTCCTCTGAAACTACTGAGCCAAAAGGAACCATTTTTAGTTTGGAAAGTCCCTAGGTGAAGTAGTTTAAAGTTTGTACAAATCAACTTCTTGCGACATTCAAGATGGCCGCCTTTACTATAAATAGCAAAAAGTGTTGGGATGCTATTACAGGTTTAATTATTAACCGATTTAGTTCAAATTTGATATATAGAGAGTAGATAGATAGTCATAAAACTTACAACATTAATAATATTTTCCTATACATTTATAATGAGATCGTAATTTGCCAAATATGCAAATATCCTGCTTTAAATAGCCGATTCTTTAAATATCTTTTCTGAAACTACTGAGTCAAACGGAACCATATTTTTGTGGAAGGTCCTTAGGTGGAGTAGTTTAAAGTTGGTAAAAATCAGCTTCTTGTGTCATCCAAGATAACTATCGTTGTCATTGATGAGATACCAATTAGTTAAAAGTTTCTACAAATCAATTTTTGTAGCCATTAAACACATGTAACAGGGTTTCCCCTCACAGTTATAATTAGCATGTAATTAGCGCAATATGCAAATAAACTGTTATTAATAGCTGATTCTTTGAAAATCTTCTCCTCTAAAACTACTGGGCCAAATGGAACCAATTGGTTTGGAATTCTTTAGTGGAGTAGTTTAAGTTTATAAACAATCAGCTTCTTGTGGCATTTAAGATGGCCACCGTTGCTATAGATCAGATGCAACTTGTCTGCCAGTTGAGCGATACAAGCCCAATCGAGCCTTTTGTTTAAATTTCTACAGCTACGAGTATGCGGAAAATTGACATTGTTTTGTCGCATGTATGATTTTTAAGGAATAATCTTAAAATCCGCATTTTGACCTTTACATGAGATCAGTGACATATAATTCAAATTATTTTATCTTGAATTATATATCGTTAATCAGATGTTATATATAATTACGCGTTAAAATAAATCAAGTCCTCCTGTCGAGTAGAAACGCGAAATCGATGGCAAATTTAAAGTTTATAAATAATAATTTTCCTTGTGACTGTTTGATATTTGAAAAGAAAAAATATTTATATTGGCGTTATACCCAAAGAATTGATTCCGTTAGAGTTTCAGTTGATAAATGGCTATATAATTCATCCCGATGTTTACTGAAATTCTTTGAACAAGCTCATAACCATAAACCAAAAAATAACATAAAACTATAAGGCCGTAAAAAGTCCAATTTTCTTAGATTTATTTGTTTGCTAAAATAATATTCAAAGATTCCTAATTTATTTAAACTTATTATTTTCCTTAAATGAAAAACATAAAAATAAAATGTATTGTTCTGAGTTTAAACATCCGTTTTACAAACAATAACGAATGTTTGTTGAAGCAAAGAATCAAAATAACTAGAATTTGAAAATCTCTTAAAATCGATTGTGTTTACGTAATAAAAAAAATTTTGTTCTTAGGACATAAAAACGATAAAGACTTTAGTTACAGTACTATTGTCAAAGTCACATTGCATACATGTGCCGCTATATATAACATTAACATTATACACCGTTTTGTTTCCAAGTTTGGCATTATAAAAAGGTTTGAATACTTTGTTTAACATCAAAGTTTTTAAGCTGAATTGGTTACTGTACGTTTTTAAGTATTTCCATATCCACAACAATGCGTTCCACAATGACAAAAGTAAAAAATGATAAAAAGTCTTCTTGCTATTATTTGACTTCATGGATATACTCGTATTTTATCATTATGATCACCGGTTACAATATATATATATATATATATATATATATATATATATATATATATATATATATATATATATATATATATATATATATATATATATCCGAGTTGCAATTATGCTTTTATTTTAAATTGATATCAGATTATTTTAGATAATTATATTACAATCAATTATAGAAATAGCCGTTGATGGCGTTTTAACAAACTTATACGAGAATAGACCCACTACAAAACAGATACTATCTATAGATGATGACAATGCGTCTATATATAGTGTTTAATATGTAAACAGTACTTTAATGATGCAATAATATCATATAATGACTTTATATTTATTTTGGTATTTTTGAACGAAACTGTTGGACTAGTATATAATATTATTAAGCTACTGTTAAAGAAGAATTTACATTTATTTTTGATATTTTATATCAATTTTTTATATCATCAAAACCAATTATAAACAATCAATATATTCAATAACATTGACACGTAAGTTACTTAATTCAACCAGTGACAGATTGTATCATGACCATTGTTATTGACAGAAGTTGTTGTAGGTGGATTGTTAAACGTTTTGGAGACTTGGACCGAAATGTCTAAAGATTTCATGAATCCGGTTAATGATCTTGTTTACAGCAACGTAATGAGAAAATTGTTATAATGATTTATTGAAAATTTCATTATTTATCATTTATTTGACATTTTTGTCATTGTTATTGTCATCTGTTGTTGAACTGTTGAGAGGTAGAATGACGTCATCAAGTAAGCAGACAACTTAAATGTCATAAACAGACACTGTATTCTACCCAGTTTACTATCAGTGCCAAAAGTTCAATCATGTTATAAAACATTGCTTTTTGTGCCACTGTGTTTGTGACAGTCAATCCGCGATTATCATGGTATATTTTCTGCAAACAGTAAAAAGTTGCCGCTATGGATGTTGAAAAAAATGGCGTGTTGTTCTGCGCAAAAAATACGTCACAAAAACATCACTTCCAGTGTAAACATCGATAATTTACAATGTAAAATACCCGTAGCAGCAACAATTTTCTTTCTAAAGAAATATTCTATGGTAATCGCGGATGCGCAAAGCGAGTTTCAGTTACGACTAGAGACAAGAAAGTAAAAAAAAAAAAACTTATTTTAAATCAATTGGATTTTATATGACAATTTAGCAAAAGTCATTGTCACAAACGTGACACAAACATTAATCTATCAAATTTATGGTTTTTCTAAAAACACTCTTAAGGCGGACGGCCAGACATACCTACCATGAAATGCTAGAACAAATTGTCAGGGGTGACAAAATTTTTCAGGCTCCTCGAACAGAAAAATGTTTCCAGAAAAAAATATTTGAACTATTTTTGTGTTTGCGTGACAATTGGTAATTTCATAGCTAAATCATAACAGTCAAATCTTAGACAAGATCTATAACTCTAGATGTAAGAGTTCTAATGGAGTTTAAGGTCCCAGTCAATATTCTTTCACTGATATCAGAGTTGTCAGTTCTGAGATGGTGAAGAAAACCGGAGTTCATAAAAAAAAAAAAAAAAAAAAAATAATAAATAAAATTAAAAAAAAGATCGACGTCCAACAAGCAAATTGACAAACTTTTTCACACTAGAATCTGTCAGAATGGTTTTTGAACATTTTGAACTTTGATCCGTAAGCGCGCTTTTGACAACTCGTGATCTTAAAAAGAACTTAGATATTCAATTATATTTAAATTAACCAATCAGTTACTTACATGAACTATAATATATATATATATATATATATATATATATATATATATATATATATATATATATATATATATATATATATTATAATATATATATTAATTTCAAGATATCTGAAGGTAAATTACAGGTGTTTTTAATTTATCTTACATTATTACGTCTTTTTTCAGAAGCTACGGAATGTTTAAAGAATGCTGATATAGGATGGCGTAAAGGAAACATATATAGCTGTGATCATCCGGACCTACCGGCGTGTTGTGAGATGGACCAAGATTTCACGTGTTGTGAGCACGGTCATGTTAAGCATTTGTGAGTCCTGTTGTAATATTAATGTTGATATACCATCCACATAGTTCACAGAAATATAAGTTTATAAAAGATTGTATATACGATTTGCAGTATACAATCTTATAATAATTAGACAATACTGGCTTCATTCAATTCTGAAACAGAATCCATGGTCCATGCTTAGCTAACAGGTTTTGTTGCAAGATGGGCCAAGGTTTCGCGTGTTTTAAGCACGGTCATGTTAATCTTTTGGGAGTCATATTAAAGTTGTAAAACCGTGTACCATCTCCATTTCTCAACAAATATAACTTCATGCTTTGTATGATCTTAAATATCAAATACTGAAGTTGACATTAAGATTTGTTTTAAAAATACAAATGTTGTAAAAACATTTTTTTTTCTGAAATGCGCCCTTAAATCACGAAGTAATAATGCAACCACACTTTCATCCAATATAAAAAAGGAGTCCATACTTATCACATACGTACAGAAATGCGTATATGTTTTTTTCAAATATGCAGGTTATCTGCTTGTTTTATGAAAAAGAATTTTAATTGCACTCCATTACTTAAACCACCCAATAAGACCCCATTCTTGTCATCAAATCTAATATCCGTGGAAAGTCTTTGGATTCATAATCAGTGATCACATTTTTTAAAATTTGAAATTGGTATTTTTTCTGATGTTTTTCGACAACAAACTGTTTTACGTTTTTGAAAAGCTGAAAGCGCAAGTGTGGTACGCGATTCAACTATATTTTAAATCAGACCTATACATCTCACGATTTTTGGTCATATTACACCCCGAATTTAGTTGGATTGAAAACCTAAACAAACATAATTATTAACTATTGTTCATATAGTGATTTTATCCATTGTAGTCCAAATATCGTTCCTAAACGTTTTGATTAACAATTTTTATAATGTAAAATATTTAAGATCAATTAAAATCGAATAAATTGGCTCGTTTAATATTCAGACTCAATTATAATTGAATTGATTGGCTCGTTTACGTAAAAAGTACACAGCAGGCGGAAAGACATTGGGGTGTAATTGGTATGAACAAAGAACTACTTTCCGTTGTTTTGACTAGTTCATTTCACATAAACGCAATGATAAAACAAGTGGATATTGATAAGAAAAATATTTATGCATCGGCAACATTTACAACAATGAACAATTACATACATTCTTTCCCTATTTTTAAAAACGTTTTATTCAAATAACAATCTAAGAAACTGAGAGAGAGAGAGAGAGAGAGAGAGAGAGAGAGAGAGAGAGAGAGAGAGAGAGAGAGAGAGAGAGTAAAATAATTTTAATTTAAAGAATTTCAATACATTTGGCTTAAATAGATCATTTGACATTTGAAACCGAACATACCACGTTGACACCGATAAAGCAGTACTGTAAATTTGTTCTGATGGTTTCAATGTTTTAATATCATTTTGTTTTCAAAATTGCATATTGGACATGGATTTACTTTCTTGTTGCCATGCGTTCTAATGACTTATTAAAAAAGTAAGACTTGTGTCAATGTTCCTGAGTAAGGGCGACGAGTGTTTGATCCTATAAAGAACAAAGACCACACCTCTTGTTGACCTTGTCTATCTTCAGCCGTCAAACCATTTAGTAGTCTCAAATATGGTAAATTGGTTTTAGCAATTTTGATTTGTTTTTGAACTTTTATAGCTAAATTTTCATTAACGATTTCTTGTAAGACCATATAATTAATTTGGACTGTAAAAAGAGTACATACATCATTTTAAAAAGACTCTACGTACAAGTTAAATCACTATTTCATTTTTTTTATGCGAAAACGACTGTTGGTGTTATGTTGTTTAGCGTCGGATCAGAAATTTGTCAGCTTATCTATCGATTAAACTAAGAACAGTTTCATGTATGCGTGTGTTGTGCGAGTGTGGTCTGCCATATACTAGCGCGCACTCAGGGCATCATTTTGGTAAGGTGCTAGATCACGGAGTCATTATGCCACAGCCAGCACACCGCTCCTCTAATCCATTATCCTGTCACTGCATGAACTAGTTTATTCTCTATCCTTCTTGTGCCAGGCCAGTAAGCAATATAACAGATAAACCTGTGTGTGACCCGGCCGGGATTAGGGCCCACGACCACCCGCTCTCGAGGCAAACTCTCCACCATTAATCCACCGAGCTTTAAAGCTATAAAGAAAATTTTAGGGTCATTTTAGAATATAGAAAGTACTTTTGCAATCAAGAACACAAAACAAAAAGTTATGAAACAATGAGGAAAAAAAATGTTTGGACTTAATTTACATTTCAGGCGTGAACAACTGCAGCTATGGGGTTCAGTAGCATTATTTGTGATAGTTATTGCAGTAGTCATTATATATTTGACAAAAGACTTTCAAGTATTTTCTAGAGATACGTTAAAAGAAGGTGTGGATAACTTTAAATCTAAATTCCCAATAGGGTGAGTAATTTTCAATATTCGATAGCATTATTTAAAATAAATTAAAAATCATACTCCACTGGTTTAATTTCAATCATTTTACATGTATATAAATATGCGTCAGTAGCATTTGTAACTGAAGACATTCGCTTTTCAAGACCGTATTGTTTTGCTTAGCATTTACTTTGTGGTTAGCAAAAATGAAAGGCAAACATTCACAAAAACACCTAGTATCACTTCTAATTGTTCGTTCGTCTGTGCTGGTCTTTTTTTAAATTTGGTTTTGAAATACCAGTTTCGTATGAATATCTCTGATGGTTTTGATGTCAAGGTTGCAAAGTTTCAAAACTGTTTCATTTGTTGAAGTTTTATAAACTCGTCATATACTGCATATTTTGCGAGTTGTTAATTCTAAGTAATTTGTATAATGAAAACACACACACACACACACACACACACACACACACACACACACACAGAGCAATCCACTTAACCTTTTAGCCATATTTTGAATTTTAATCGAGATGTTTAACATATTGTGATTGGTTTTGTAATTTCTTTAAATGTTTAAACTGCTTTATCATATTTTTCAGTAAAAAGAGAGATGAGGTGACATTTCAGTTTCCTGCAGCAGACGACAAAGTCACAAACCAACCGAAAGCACATTGCTCAAAAGTTGATATAGACTCAAAATCTTCTTATAAACCACTAAGTTCAAAGATTGAAGAAGTGTGAAAAACAAATGAATCATTTTTATTTCTTATTTTTTATGTAATTTACAGAACAAAGTTGCCTGGAGACAGTAGAATAATTTGTGTGGAAAACGGCCAAATTGTCTAAAACGCATATTATATTCAATGCAATATCGTGTACAATTTTTGATCTAGGTGCAAAGATTTTGGCTTCGTGGCATCACATGTTGGGAAGTGGATCAAGGTTAAATATAGAATTTCCCTTCTATTCAATTTAAATTTTGGTCACCACATTGTTATACCACGGATAACAAACAAAACTAATTATTGTTTTCAAGGTGATAACGACTGCTTTTCTTCTAACTCAAATGATTAAGAAGGTTTGAAGAAAAGAATTGCCTAAAAAGACTTATAATTCTCCATTATCGTCATCACTGCCATTGAGTGGTACTATAACCATGGGAATTTCTTGATCATTTCAGCAATACTGGAACAGTGTACACTACACAATTTTTTTTAATCTTTCTTCATTTGTTGAAATGAAAAATGAAAAGATTCTCTACACAGTTTTGACTGAATTTCTTTTAAACAAGTCAAATTTATTTTAGACAAAGAGTTATTTTTTTCATCCAACGTCTTTCAAATTCTGTCCGTCCTCCCTTCCATCCGTCTGAACCGCCGTTCCACTTATTTTCCAGAAAAATTCTAAAGAACTCTGATCTTCAACAACGACGCGTGTATTAATTACCCAATGTGTTTAGCTAATGTTTTTACAGTTACGATTCTTTGAAGTTTATAATCCAGTAAAAAAATATAAAAAGACTTTGTAGAAGGAATAAACAGTGATTTGACACTAATGCAAATTACAATTTACAAAAGGTAGATCCTCATTTGCTTTCTGAAATTTGATTTGATTGATAAACATGATGCCTTCCTTAATGTGGGGAAAGAATTTTGTTTTCTGCTAGAGAGAGAGAGAGAGAGAGAGAGAGAGAGAGAGAGAGAACGTATTTAGTTTTTTTCAGCAAAACATGTAAAATCTTATGTGAATGGATTGTGTTAATTATATATTGTAGATTCTGCAGTTGTGTTATGTAAAAACTAGATTATTTGGAATCATTATGTTTTTTTAAAAATAAAATTGTATCCAACATCATCTGAAACCAGAAAGGTCAAAGAAGTTCTCGTGATTATATAAATCGTATGATTTAGGGTTAGTATGATAATAACGCTTGACCTACACTGAACAGTAAGATGTTAAACAATTTGTTTGAAATAAATATGATTACTAAATTTAAATGTGTTTATTTCGGTTTGCCCACAAGCCTAAGGTACGGTGGTCTATCCGATTATCAAATCAAAAAACATAAACTTATTGTTACTACTTAAAGCGTGGGTGTTAGTTCAATTACTGATGACCGTACTGGCTACCTTCGATATTTGTAATCTACTGTCTGTATCACCCACATGTCAGCGGCTTCTTTGGGTGATCTTAACACACACACACACACACACACACACACACACACACACACACACACACATATATATATATAGTGATGAGATTCCTTTCTTTATTTTTTATTCATGAAAATTAACAGCAACCAGCAATAGAAAAAGTTTAAATCATCAATCAGGATTTAAAAAAAGAACAAACACATATTCTAGCCTCATCTTTTCAATATTATTGTTGCAAAATACGTAGTTTTGAGAAGGCCTCTTGTAATCGCCACTAATTTACACCTAGTAGTAAATTAGATACTAATTTATTAAGACTATTGATCCAATACTTATGATATTTAAACATTTATTCTAAAACTTTGGACAAATTCTTTAATTTTGACCCTTGTCTGTCTCAAGACTAATGGAAATATGAAATGGTGCACCAGCCCAAGTCAGGATTTATTTATATTGAGGCGATTGTTTTATAATTGTAAAGGAAACTAATACCATATGAAAACAAAGCAAACTAACAAACTAAATTGGAAAGTGTGGGTATACAACCCAGTCGGTTATTTTTTGATACACCGATGCGTTATATCACTCGGGCACCGTGGAACTCCTAGTTTTGTTTGTACTTGTTTTCTTTTTGAGTCTCAGCAACATGTATTACGTTCAAAACATTTCCAGTACTTAAAAAAATGCTTTCGGCGAAAAAGGGTTTTTAATCCAAAAGATGAGTGCAATGACAGATAGCGTTACTAAAATAGGACATTTTAGAAAGGCAAAGGTGTCTGGAAAAAACCAGGACGACAAATTAATAAAAAATGTTGTGAAAATGCTTTGTCATCGCAAGATACGTGCAAGAACTAATTTGATTAATTTTAATATATCTGAAGTGTGGGATTTACATGTATACCGAGCGTTTCCTGTTGTTTGTTCTGACTTAGAATGCAATTAGTTATTCGCAGCTATTAGCGACAAGAGCAAGTTATCCTAATCTCTTTAACAAAACGACAAGTTCATGTATGCGTGAGATGTGAGTGTTTATGATTTGCCTTGAACTTGTGCTAACTCAGGGGGACTATTTTCGATCCCTTGCTACGTTTGAAGTTTTTTTTTTTACTACATATGGAGTTGTTAATATATATAGTGTAGTTACTACAAATAGAGTCTGCGGCGACTCTCTTCGTAGTCAAAATCAGCATACCCCCCCTCCCCCCCCCCCGATCACATTATCTTGACGAGTAAAACCAGTCTATATATATATACATATATATATATATATATATATATATATATATATATATATATATATATATATATATATATATATATATATATATATATATATATATATATTAAGAAAGAAACAGTGCGTGAAATGTGTTAAGAAAGTTTAATTTTCAGTAAAAGTACATGTACATAAAGCAAGATTACTAAGTTCAAAAAAGGTAAATCGGATTATGAAGCAGAAAAAGAATTAATGCCAAAAGAAAACAAACAAACATTGAAGGAAGACATCACTCACTCATCAAGTTCAAGTCATTGTTAGTAAAACGTGGCGACACATAAAAATAAAATTTAAAAAAAATAAATTAATAATAATAATAATTATAATGATAATGATAATAATAAACGTCATCATCATCATCATCATCATCATCATCATCATCATCGCTTCGTATTTTGTGCCCTATTTTATTAAATTTGATAGATAAAACATTTAAACTTGTTGTATAAAATTATATTTGTTTAAGGATGGTTTTTATCTTTTAACTTTTTGCTTATTTCAGCATTTTAGTTGAACTTAAGTTGGATTTTAAAAAGCTTTGTTTTATTTTATTAAAAAGTGCTTTCATTTGTTTGTGTCTATTTAACCAGCATTTTAAACGTCAGCGGGGACTCCGTATTATCAAAATTAATAATAATCATTAAAATAGATTTAGTAAACTCACAACTTTTTTGGTTAATGAAATGGACTGAATGGGGTTGCTTAGATGAAGAATGAGATGTGTATGGAGTTAATTGTTTCCCTAACGGATTGAAAAATTGCGAATAATTTGCAAAATTCTCTGCCAGCAGTTGTCCTTCCGATATGCCAGATACAATTATAAATTTAGGACCAGATTTGAAGTTATTTTATGAAATATATTACCGTATTGTTGTAAAAAAATAACTTTATTATAAGTAAATCTGATGCCACCAAGTTTTTACATACATGTATCTTGAAATTAGCCCAATATAACGCAAATTGTAGGTGAATGTGTTCGAGCGCTTATTAAATCTGGTAAGGAAAAATTGCTACAACTTGCGACCAAAACTTTTTCCATACAAATAAAATGTTTAATTCGTATAAATCAATGTTTGAGAAATCAACATCAAAGTTTGGTATATACAAAGTCCAACTTCAAATACAGGTTCATTCATTTTAAATATCTCAATTTCTTTTCCCACAGATTCGGATATTTTTATCAGTCACGGATCGGTAACGGCACATGGATTCATGTGGGTATATAACAGACAGGCATTGGACAGACATTTGACATTCCGCTGTCCTCTGCACAGAAATGAAGTTTTTATATATGTTACCGGTCATTCTGGTTCTTTGCGGTTTGCAAGTAGAATCAAAATCCGTTTCTGATGTTAAGGAAAGGCAAGCCGGTAAGTGTGAATTTTTGGTCGATTTGGTTTTATAAATTTTATATGTTGTTTTTTTCAAGACATTTTACTTTGAAATTTTTTTCGGTATACTGTTTTTGATAGTGATATTTTTTCGGACTTTGTAAGTTATTTTTTAAATCAGCAATTTTAATTAAGGTCATGCTTCAGACCATTATAAAAGAAAAAAAAATCATCATATGCATAAATGGTAGAAATAGGAATCCAACACTCGAAGACAGTTGTTTTGGGTCGCGTTAAAGACACAAAACCCGTCCGGCCCTCTGGTGGGATATCTCTAACCACCATGCTTATTTTCTATTTTAATTCAACGGTTATCATTTTGCACCAGGATACACCAAACTTTTAGCGCAAAAATATATGCAGAATTAAAAGTATTATATCAACAAGAAGAAGAAAAAAAAAAATTAAAAAATTAAATATTACAACCAATCAAGTGACATTAAAATTAAATTCATTTCTTAAATGTTATTCTTAAGATAATTTATCATAAAAAATTATGATATGTAGAGTTTGTTCATGCTTGGTCAGAGGTTGTAATACAATGCTGAATGTTTTTGCATTTATTTATTATTATTATTTTGTTTTTATAATATATAAAAAACTCAAAATAAATAAATTAAAAAAATATAAGATATTTTGTCAGTTCGCTTGACGAAGGTCTTGGTTTTCTCCGGGCACTCCGGTTTCCTCCAGTGTCCTTTTACCAATCGTCTTGATATAAATGACAGAATCTTGATTTGGGAGTAAAACATCATTGATCCGATCAAATATTGTTTAGTAACTTATACTGCATTAGAAAGCTGCAGTCACTATGATAAAATCCGTGTTTTTATCGCGACAACAAAAAATAAGCATATCCTTACTTGTTTTTTTTTAAATTTAAAACAACTTGTTACAATGATATAACAAGAACAGATATTTTTATTAGAAAAAGGATTGTTATGTTTATTATTTTTTATTCTGGATGAAATGAACAACGTTTATCTAAAGTTGTCTCTCTTTCGCCGTACAGAAAAATGTGAATCGGTCATTTTTTTTGTCAATCAATTAACATTTAAATTAAAAAATAACGAATATCCCTTTTCTTAACAAAGATAAACTCGTTCTAAATCATTTTAGTTTTATCCCTCTTCATAATGTATATAATAGTGATTCTAATGATGGTTATTACACTTCATGAAAATAAATGTTTCCCACAGATATCTGTCTCAGCTTTCGGTTTAAACTCGGTTCACCAGTAATACAGCATGTCGCACACGTTTGTAAGAAAATATTATTTTCATTGGATATAGAATTGAAAAAAATATGCTATTCTTAAAAAAATACAATGATATCTTTTATAGATTAAATATTACAGAAATGACGTCATTTACGATGTTATTTAAGCAATGTATGAAATTAGCTAGAAAGACATGATGGTCAACAAGACACTTAACTTCAAAAAGTTGGTAACCCAAATGAAAACTTAATGGCCCTGAAATATGAAAGTTTGCGTGTCTCTTTAGTTTTGCCAATTAAACCTCATATTAACTATACTGTTTGAATTGTTGTGTCTTTGCTATATTGTCTGTTGTCTGTTGTACTAGAGTATTGTTCATTGATGTAGATTTCCATTATTCTGAAACAAACTACCACGAATTTAGGCGTCTTGAGGAAACATCCGTCTGCTATAGGAGAACCGCTGGTTAAACGAAAAGGCCAACCGGACTTGAAACTCTATGAAGTTGTGCCCCGAGCAAAAAGGTAATAGCCTCGGGTCCTTGGGCCCGCAGTTATTTCGCACACAGTTTTGAAGTTTGTCGTCCCCCGTTTGTACATACTCTATTGCAAACTGTTTCTGAATGCGTTTAAAACAAAATTCAAAACAGTTTACGAAAGAGTGATTAGTTTGCTGTTTGTTTCAGACGTCGAAAACATTCGAAACGTATTGGACCTACTTGAAAGCTATACGAAGAAAGAAGTGGATAAGAAAACGTTAAAAGTATGGGTATTGCTCCTATATTTCTGATTAATTTTGTTCTATTGAAGCCTTTAATTTATGAATGAAGTCGGACAAGTCATTGCCTTTTTATTGCCTTTTAAAATCGCTTCTTTTTTCACATATAAGTTATAGATACAATGTGCACCAATCTTTCTATATGCTAAGGTTGTAAGACATTGCTCAAGAAAACAAAATTGCTGATCTTATCTATATTTCAAAAGTCCTAAAATTAAATAAAAAACTATCCTGTTAAAATTCATATTTATTTTATGTCGCTTTTTGCAACAAAAATACAACAATAAAAGTATTATGCAAACTGCACATAAAGCTACACATTTTTACCTGCAAGTCGCACTGGGTCTTACAAACGATTCTTTGACTTGGATTGTTTATTAATTATTTGTGTTAACTGAAAGAAGAATCCAATTGTATATATTAAATTCTTGAAATGTTATTAATTTAACTGCAATACATTAAGTACCTGATTGTAATAATATAGTATTTAAAAATCTTTTTATAAAAGTTAGCTTCGAATTGATAACATGTCACCTTATTTTTGAGCTACAATTGAAAAGTGTTAAGATTGTATAAAAACAATTTCTAAAAATAAAAAGATTAAATCGAGTTTTGATCAAGATTACCAAGACTTTGTAAATTGCATAAAATCATTAATATTTAAATGAGCTTGAATCGCAATTCTAATATTGTATTTAAAAAAAAAAATTCTTTACGTTTTTTATGTCGTTTTACAAAACACGACTGAGGAAAGCAATTTTTTTGCTGAAGCAGTCACTAAAGATTCTGCACAAAAAGTCTCACGAAATTTGCAAAAAATATGCATCATTAAAAATCATATACTAAGATATAACCGTAACGAGTGTCGCAAAGTGGACTGATTTCGAAAAGTTCATTGCTCATTTATATATTGTTTGTCGTTACAAGTAAATATTATAATCTGGTAAAAAAAAAGAAATCAAAATACAAATTCTATTTAGACAACTGAAAATGAACGGGATATTAACAGCGGAACGTCAAATAACAGACCTGGAGATAGCAAAGATGAAGAACTGAGTGTGCGCACACATGATGAGGATGGTGGAAGTAATTCAAAAGAACTAACAGGCGGAGATAGAATAGATGATCTGGTATGAATAGATGATCTGGTATGAAGTTACTGATAAAATCTGTTGAAAAATTAAAACAGAAGAAGGAGAAGAAGAACTTGAATTAATGTAAAATGTCAGCTATATCCAGGACCACTCGGAATACACTTAAAATTAATTGATAAAGCTTATAACCCCCGAATATTAATGGTTTTGTATATGGCGATGTAATGTGTTGTAAATCTAGCACTTATACTGAAATGTATACCCCCGCAGTATTAGAGCTGCATTAAATTTTCCTATGTATAATATTTAAACAGTGCATGTTTTCTTAAACATGCCTCTTATGAAAAATGTAATACTTGGTTCCATAATAAATTTATATTGATAAAAGTATTTTTAGAAAATTAAAATTAATTTTTTCAATAATTTGTAAACTAAATACAGTTTTAAGTGTTACACATGACACAGCTGAGTAACGCCACATAGCGATGTTGCTGCGTACCTGTGTCAACAACACGTCTATGCGGGGAATTTCAAACTTATAAGGAGGACGCTTTTATGCGACAAAAAGGCTATCTTCCGCCGTATAAAGAATACATGTAAAGCACGATACATATCCTTCACTGTCATCACCAACACCCCCAATATCATTCCTACCTTCACTAAAAAAAAAAAAAAACACCACCATCACTATCACCGTGATGATAATAATTATGATGATGATGATCATCATTATGTTATTATTATTATTATTATTATTATTATTATTATTATTATTATTATTATTATTATCATCATCGGGGCCTCCGTGGCTGAAGGTTCGAGTCCGACGCCTGGCTGGGATCAATTTTTCTTAAGGGAAGTCTCCTGGCTGACTTGCGGAAGGACGATGGTTCTACCAAGATGCTTGATTCGTGATTCGACTTTTACGGGCAATCGGGTGTCTCGGTTATTCCTTCATCTAAAACTAGCCAAGCGTCACTATGTGACGGAAATACTGTTGCCGCATCGTCGTTATCATCATCATCATCGCCATCGGAAACACAATCATCATTATCAAAACACAATGTAATTCACCGAAAGCTTATCCTTTGCAGAGAGCTTGTTTCCAGATGATAAGCCGAGTAATTGGGCGCCTCACATGACATCCGAGCTGTTTGCCGCCTGCTTTATACATGAACTTGCAAATTTCTTTTCATGAAAGTTAAAAATCAGCAGATGATAAAAGTTGCGGTCGAAATGTATTTGGCGCAAGAAGTTATTCATTACTCATCATTGATTTCACCACTACCATTTTTTCGAGATATAAGCTATTTTTAAGATTTCTACTAAGTCGTTAAATTAGTCCTCTTTATGCAACAAAAAGGAACCCGTGCGCCGCATATAAGCATTTTATGCGTTGAACGCCGCCGCATTAACGTGACCGCCCTCTTTATGTGTTAAATTCCCCGCATAGACGTGTAGGGCGAGTTTATGCGGCAACACCGCCATGCGGCGTTACACAGCTGCCATGTTGTAATATAACTAAATATATAATACAGTTGTCACGTTGAAGAACCTGTGTCATTATTCATTAAAACCATATTTGGAGTAGGTGATATATATATATATATATATATATATATATATATATATATATATATATATATATATATATATATATATATATATATATAAAGTTACTGCTATACTCCTAAATTTAATCATTGTGTTGCAGAATATAGACCCAAATTCAGAGTTGGAAGTTGACATTGCAAGTATGAAGGTAGAACGGAATGGTGTAGAATATCAGGTAACGTTTAAACATTTTTAAACGTCAAACCTTACTCCTCATTTTCGGTAGTGCAATGATGGACTAGTTTAAGATGTTGTAAAAAAGCCTTATGCATTGTTTCTTTACCGATGTTTTAAGAATAATTGAAAGAAAAAAAAGATTTACAAACAAAATGGATATAAACCAAAACGACAAACACGAAATTTGTGTCTTCCCACTTAGCCAACATTTTCAAATTTCTTATTCCGACTTAGCCAACATTGTTAAATAAAGATCTCACCTGGAAGGGTTTGCTATAGTCTTTTTCAGGATACTTCTTTGATAACATGGTAAATCGTTTTAAGAATGTAATATTAGTATTTATTATTAATTTATTCAAATTCAATTCATAACCTCTGTTTAAAATAGGCAAGATTAGACCAAAAAAATAATAATAATAATAAAAAAAAAAAAAAAAAAAAAAAAAAAAAAAATAAATAAATAAATAAAAATAAATAAATAAATAAATAAATAAATAAATAAATAAAAATTATTCTCATGGAGATTTAGGTGCCTGCATTGTAAAATTTTACTCGAAATAAAATGCTGTTTGTCAATTAGAAAAAATCACCCTTTATCACATAAATTTAACCTTATGTGATCTTTTTTTTTTTTTTTTTTTTTGAATATTCTATTTCATTATTGATTTAAAAAAAAATGCAAGCCTCCCTGGGTCATTGATAGCATTGTTGAAAAGCGTTATGTATTAGTTTATGTGCGCATGCCTGCAAATGAGAAGGTGTTTTTTTTATCAACATTGAGAATTAGGAATGAAAATTATGTTTAATGATGTTTAAAAGATTTAATTGAAGACTATACTATTATGTTTATATGTTTATATGTTTATATGTATAATTCTTGGTATGAAATGTATATTTATCATATTTGTAATGCAGGCAACAAATTTTGTTTATTGTGTCAATATACCTCTTGTACCACCTCCGGTGGTTTAGAGTGAATAAAATTTGAATTGAATTGAATTGAGATCGGATTACTTGTAATCAGTTTAAGAAGTAACATTAAATTTTTTCTATATTATGTATATTATATCATTTAAAACAAACAAGTCAAACTTGGTATTTACGAAAACAAACAATTATTTTATCTTATTTGTTATGTGATGAATTTAGGCTGTCAATAATTTAAAGGACAATGATAAATCGAAGGTAGAGAATCTAGAAATACTCCCACTAGAGGTTAGACAGAAACTACCAGAAGAGACAGAGGCGGTTCAGGTACGTATATGGTAATATATGATTAAATCAGACAATCTGAGAGTAGTATTTATATAATAATGATGATGATGATGATGATGATGATGATGCTGACGATAAAAAAAGCTGGTGTGTGCTAGGTTTTATTCTAAATAAGCAAGAACGAAACTTGTGATAACAAATATGTCCTTGGCAAAAACCAAAAGAACGAACATAAAGAAAAGATAAAAAGAAAACATATTGGGGAAAAACTGATTATAAAATGCCCTATTTTTGACGGACATTTTCTGATTATAAAATGCCCGATTTTTGACGGACATTTGCGTTAATAGAACGAGTTGTTGACAGATATAGTTTCTATGTTTGCTGAAATATAAGTCGTTGAACTCGGAACTATTTAATTCGTTTTATAAATGATACTAATTAAAAATCCAAATCGAGGTTTTGTTTTAGTACTTGACAAAACTGTTTTTTTTTTTTTTTAAAAAAAAACTTTGATGTCTTACATTTTTGAAAAACCAACATTTTTACATGACTTCTGTAGCATGGAAACATTCAGCGGGAAAAACGTAACTTTGTACGTAATGGTAGATTATGGCCTAAAGCAATAATTCCCTACGAGATAGACGCATCTCTTTGTAAGTTTCAGATCAAAAGAATACTCTCTCTCTCTCTCTCTCTCTCTCTCTCTCTCTCTCTCTCTCTCTCTCTCTCTCTCTCTCTCTCTCTCTGTATGTGTGTGTGTGTGTTAAAGAGAATCAATTATTAGAATTACATGCCGTATTGAGTTTCATCATAAGTAGGATTTTTACTCCATTGAATAAAAATTTATAAAAACATAAAAAACTGATATATTAACAAAATTGTAGCGAAAATTGTTCCTTGGTAATTGATATGTATATTAGGAGGATCAATTTTATTTGATGTACTTCTCATTAAAAAAACCTTCAACCTCTTATTCATGTTGGCAAGAAACCGTTTCGGTGGCTGAATTATATGGCATCCGTCTTGAGAGTGAGGCTCGTGGGTCGAACCCAGGTCAGGTCATACTTAAGAATTCAAAATTTGAGATATTTTTCCTCGGTTGGCACTCGCCAATAGGAGGAAAAATTATCGACTGGTTGAATGAATTGAGTAGTATACTTATCTATGGCATATTGACCAGTTAAGCTAGCAACTTGCCAGAAAGTTGCTTCGAGTGAGCGCTAGTATACGGCAGACCATAACACACACTTTTATATATTACGCATACACGAACCTATTCTTAGATGAAACCATTAAGTAAATTACATTGCTCTTGTGGTGAATATTTTTAAAAAGAATGCTTATGCGACATTAAACAACATCACAACACTAACAACCTAACAGCATATTACAAAAAGTTATCTATACTGTCATGTACTGATTTTGAATTTCTGTTAAAATCAATACTGACAATATGACAATACTGCAAAAAACAAAGGTTTTAATTATTTAATAAATGTTTAATGCAACTTGAAAGTGTACACAAGGGGGAAATATTCAACAATTGTAGTAAATTGTAAATATTTGATAGTTTGAGCTATTGATCTTGTAATCTTTCTGTTTGTTCATTTTGTTTTCTTTTAAACCTTAAATAATCCTAAAGTACAACGATATTCTTCTATTTTTTCAGATAAATACGCGCACCTTATTTCCGAAGCTATAAAGATATTTGAAAATAAAACTTGTGTTCGATTTCTCCCGACATCGAGTGCTTTGGCCAAAGCAGTTGGACACAACACTCTTTTGTATTTTTACAAAGGATGGTAAGCAAGCCTATTTAAGCAAGCCCATTAAGCAAGCCTATTTAAGCAAACTTAATAATAATAATAATACTTATTGGCATAAAGCAAAAACACGAGCTTGTAGGCCAACATATATACATATTAATATGATAGCGGCAGAAAACAATATAGACGTAGAAGGTGGTCTAGGCATGAAAACACAACCTATAAGTATCCAGTTCTAACAACTCAGTTCGGTGGTTCCAGGCTAAAAATAAATACTTAGACAATTTGTATACCATGCTTTTAGTTGTATAACTAAGCAAAAATATTGAACTTGTGTAGTGATGGCCAGCTGTTAAAATATTTAGGTAACAATTGCAAGCGTATTTGACGATATTCTGGACACACTAGTAAAAAATGGAATTC
The DNA here is from genome assembly GCA_029721355.1 of Tegillarca granosa. Taxonomy (NCBI): domain Eukaryota; kingdom Metazoa; phylum Mollusca; class Bivalvia; order Arcoida; family Arcidae; genus Tegillarca; species Tegillarca granosa. The sequence goes on along the minus strand of CM056601.1, from coordinate 32,914,177 downwards.
ATCTTCAACCATTTTCATGTTACAACAGAACAAATTCTACAATGCCGTGGCACATTTGTATATCTACCCCTTTCAACATTAAGCTTAGATTGCCACATCTAAATTTTGTTAACATATTTACAAATTTTTTATTTACATTAAAATCTAAATAACTTTCAAATTGAAACTGCTGCTTAAAATGTTTATATAGTATAAGCTTTGATGATCTCTCAATAGAATTAAACCATTGTTGTATAAACTGATAATGTAACCTATGCTGTAAGAGAGCAATGTTAATACAAGATACATCATGACTATACCAATACAATGGAAAACCTAGATTACATAAAATATTTTTAATATTGTATACCCAATTAACTCTACCATTATCAGCATCTGATACCAGTAATAAATACACTTTGTACATGATACTCTCAGGATTTTCTAATAATTTTACCCAATATTTTAGTATTTTTCTTTACGTTTAAGAAAGAGTGGATAACGGCCTAATTCACCAAACAATACATCATTCGGTGAAGATTTATTCAAATTTAGAATATACCTATAAAATTGTGTTTGTACATTATCAACATCTGCAGCTTTATGAAAGTCCCGTATTTCTGAACCGTACAGCAGTACCCGGATCAACCATAGAGTCAAACAATCACATTTCTGTTCTACTGGTAGATAATTGGCTCGGGTAATACTTAATAAATTATATAATACCTTAGAGCCTTGGTCTGCAAGTTTCATCTGTATTAGGGTAAATTTTCCATTTTTATGCAATAAAACGCCAAGGTAAACGTAAGAGTCAATTTGCTCAATATTAACATTACCATATTTAAATTCATAGTTGCCCCGTCTCCAGCCATTTTGAAACACGACAACCTTAGTTTATCAATGTTTACCTCAATATTCCATTTCAAACAATAAGAATGAAGTTTGTACAATAAAGTCAGTAAAATTTCTGGAGATTTAATAGAACAGTATCGTCTGCAAACAGAAGTAAATATAATAAATAATCACCCACCTCGATAATAGCAGGACCAGTGGTATGCAGGTCCGAAGCTAAGTCATTTATAAAAAATGAAAATAACAAAGGCGACAAAGGTTCACCTTGTTTAACACCAACAATGTTATCGAAAAAATCAGAAAAAAGTTCCGTATGATTTATTGCACATTCTGGCCTTATTGTACACAGCCTGAATCATTTGAATCATTCTGGAACTGAAGGCCACATTTAAATAACTTATACCATAACATTCTTCTGTCAACTGTGTCGAATGCACGCTTAAAATCGACAAAAGCGCAAAAGAGTTTTCCTAATTCTGCAGTGTATGAGTTATAAGCCCATGGAGTGTAAAAACTGCATCAACGGTTGACTTTCCGTGTCTGAATCCAAATTGATTATCACATATTACTTCATTATTTTCAGCCCACAACAAAAGGCGTTCATTTAGAAGTGAAGTAAATAGTTTAGAGAACACACTAACCAGTGTAATAGGTCTATAATTGTTCGGGTCTCTCAAGTCGCCTTTTTTAGGAACCGGGACGATAATACCAGAAGCCCATGCATCCGAAAATTCACAGTTTTGAAACATATAGTTAAACAGCTTACAAAGAATAGGTGCTAGTAACTCTGCCACTGGAATGAACATTTCATAAGTTAAGTTATCAAAACCAGGACTTTTCCCGCGCTTCAACTTTTTGATGATTTTTAATACTTCATTTTCTGTAAATTCAGAATCTAATTCTTGAATAAATGCACTTTGTGAGCCGGGGTTTTTAATTTTTAATTAATCTTTGTGTATCTGGATTTAGACCTGGCAAATTTAAACCAAGAACTTTCTTGAACATGTTATAAAAGTCTTCTAAGTTAACTTGACAATTCGGTTTAGATTTTACAATACCTGTACATATACTAAAATATAATGCAGCATGATCTGAAAATTCGTTAAATTCGAGTACCTGAAAATCAAAAATAATTTCAAAATGTTTCGCAAAAGTTAACAAATAGTCAACAACACTTGACCCATTATTATTAGTAAACGTAAAGAAACCATTCTTATCACCATGCAAACGCCCATTTACCACATTTAAACCAGTTTCTTTGCATATATTAAAAATTTTGCGTCCAAAGTTATTAACAGTTTTATCACAAGAACGTCTGTCTGGCAAATGATCAGCACTCTTATCGCTTGAAAGAGTAGGTAAAAATCTATCTAAATTATCACCATCAGTAAAGTCATTTTCAAGCCCACTTCTGCAACTCATATCACCTGAAATAAAACACTTTCCTTTTTGTTCATATTCATTCACAATATTAAAAATTTCTTTTAAAAAATCAAAATCTACTGTATTGTAAATCTCAGATTTAGCATGTGGTATGTAAACAAGACAAACATAGATATCTTCATTTAATTTAAAAAGTTTTTATCAAATTTCAACAAAATCATTACATGCAATAACCTTTTTTCTACACTTATACCCTTAAACAGGTGAGATTTGAAAAAAAAAACCACCTTCATTACGCCTACCAATATTATCTTTTCTATTTACAAAATCAACATGAACAAAATTATCTAAAGTAACCTTTTCATCTCTTTTTAACCATGTCTTTGAAAATAAAGGTACATCAAAATCTTTAATATGATATATAGAGTCCACATCTGATACTTTACTACGATGTCCATGAACGTTCCATGAGAAAAAATTAATGCATCCTCCGCGTGACCCCTATACCGATGGGACTTACTCTTTCCCGTTCAAATAAAGCAGATCTCCCTTAAAGTACGGTTTGCCGCCCTGTTTCAGCATATCGTCAAATACAGGCTGCAGTTCCTTTCTTCGGTCCCTTATACCTTTCGGAATCTGTTGCGCAATTCTAAAAAACTTTCCATCAAGTTTTTCTTTTCCACATTTACGTATTTTTAATAATCAAACTTAGCGACTATTGGCCTGGGTTTATCGTTTATTTTACGACCGATGTGATGAGCACTGTCTATTTTGATATCATTTGCATCACTAACGGCTAACTCTTAATAGAATCCATTAACAATTAAAAAAAATGTTTTTGTTTTTGTTAAACAATCTATGAAATTGTTTTTGTTAAACAATCTATGAAATTATACATTTTTCTAAAACACGATTATTTTAGAGAAAATAATTTATTACTGAAAACGTAAACTTAGCTATGCGTTATAGAAGCCTGTTAAAATACGTCAAAAACAATTTTATCTGACGTGTGTTAAATAAAAAGTTAACAAATTTTTGCGTTGTTATATTTTAATAAGATTTAGCTATTATTTAATTATTATTTGTATCGTTATCTAGTGAAAAAAAAAAAAAAAAAAAAAAAAAAAAAAACAGAGAAAACATGTGTAGCCTATTGTTAAACTTTAGTAGATAGCATTTAGTCAACTTTTAGCTAATAAGTACAGTTGATAATATACAAATATGCTCTGTTGTAATGTTTTATTTAAAAAAAAATTAGGGGATGCTGGTCATATACAGGCAGACATTTCGGAAAGCAACGACTGAGTTTAGGTATAGGATGTCACTATGTAAGTACTTTTATTCTTGCAACACTAAAATGACTAAACAAAATTACTTGTTGTATAATCAGTGGTTTCAGTATTGTTAATTTGTATTATAATCAGTGATGTCGGTATTGTTATTTTGTTGTATAATCAGTGGTCTCGGTTTTGTTATTTTATTGTATAATCAGTGGTCTCGGTATTGTTATTTTATTGTATAATCAGTGGTCTCGGTGTTGTTATTTTGTTGTATAATCAGTGGTCTCGGTTTTGTTATTTTATTGTATAATCAGTGGTTTCGGTATTGTTTTTTATTGTATAATCAGTGGTCTCGGTATTGTTATTTTGTTGTATAATCAGTGGTCTTGGTATTGTTATTTTGTTGTATAATCATGGGTCTTGGTATTGTTATTTTGTTGTATAATTAGTGGTCTCGGTATTGTTCCTTTGTTATTGTTCTTTTGTTGTATAATCAGTGGTCTAGGTATTGTTATTTTCTTGTATAATCAGTGGTCTCGGTATTGTTACTTTCTTGTATAATTAGTGGTCTTGGTATTGTTATTTTGTTGTATAATCAGTGGTCTCGGTATTGTTACTTTTTGTATAATTAGTGGTCTTGGTATTGTTATTTTGTTGTATAATCAGTGGTCTAGGTATTGTTATTATGTTGTATAATCAGTGGTGTCGGTATTAGTATTATGTTGTATAATTAGTTGTGTCGGTATTGTTATAATGTTGTATAATCAGTGGTGTCAGTATTGTTATTTTGTCTTGGGGCCTTGTTTTATTATTTTACTGGTTTGTTGTATTTGTTTCGCCTGTTTTAGTTTTTTTTCTAAAAACATTACAACTATCCTCCATATAAACACACGCACACACACAGTAGTCTAAAAAATTACCGTTCGCTGAACACAATTGATAAATAACATATGTATTATAATATTATTATGTATTAGAGTGTCCTCTGTCAATATTTCTAAATACATGATTATTATAAATATTTGTTCAGAATTGATTTTTCTTTGTTACAGGAAACATAACATTTATATTTTTTCATAAGTTTTTACATTATTGTGTTTGTGTATATATAAACTTATTTCTATAGTTTATATTTTTAAGCTTAATACATAGCATTTTATTCAACAAATATTTTTTAAAGAACGATTTTTTGAAATTTTAACGCGGATGAAAAGCACAATAATGAAAATCAACACCTATTTATTTTTTCAGCTTGATACAGTTATTCATGAAATGTGTCATGCCATTGGTATGGTGCATGAGCAAAGTAGATCTGACAGAGATAAATACGTCAAAATTATAACGGAAAATATTAGGAGCGACTATATTTATAATTTACGGAAACACAAAACGTATGATTTAGATGCTTATGATTACGAGTCGGTCATGCAATATGGACTTAAGGTAAGTCAAATGAATACAGGTTCATGTGTAAATATACATGTACTAGAAAACATATACATGGCCTCTGTTAAATTAAGTTTTTTTTTTTTAAAAAAATAAAAAAATTTAACAGTAAAGTAGTCAAACAATCTCACTTCATTTATAGCGGTCTTGTTCTGAAACGTCGTATGGTTGTCAATAACATTTTTAAAAGTTACTGTAGTGACCTTGTAAAAACTTGTTATAGGAAGTATGACAAAAAAGTTAGGTCAGAATATGTTAATGTTAGATTTGGATACATGTTCACTTAATACCCCTTTAGCTCACCCGATCGAAGGTTATGTGAGTTTAAGGCATGACACAGCGTGTGTATGTGCGGGTTTGTGTGCGCGCATGCGTCGTTAACACATTTTCGACTACTCCTTCGAAAGTACTTGACAGATTTTAACTAGATTTAGCCAGAAGTATGTCTGGGTCAGTGCAACTTAGATTTGTTCATGGCATTGCCATGGCTAACAGAGCTAGGTTCGGTGTCCTACGGTTGCAAATATCATAATAAATCTTTCCTCTAAAACCGACGATGGGAGAAAAAAAAGCTGATGTGACATTGGCTTCTCTAGTGACTTAAGCTTGTAAATTGTTCATTTCGTGAAACTCGTTCGAAAGGGTTACGCGTTTTTACGTTATATTTTAACATTTCGAAATTATCTTAAAATGTTATATCTCGATTATTTGCAAAGATAATGTCATGGAATCTCTAGATTTGATGTCAAATTGAAATGTCTTTCAAAATGTGGGCAAGATCAAAAGTCAAGGTCAGGACCCATTTTTTAATACCAAATGAGCTGTTTTAGGACATTATATATTTATTATGTTTAAAAATGATGAGCATTGTAAGATCTAATGATTTTTTTATTTTTTAAGTAATCAGAAAATAAATTTTGGAGTAAATACCCAGAATAGGGCAATTTTTTGCAAATTTTGCTGTTTATGACATTTTTATTAAAAACTTATAATAACAATACACTACAAAAATGTTCAGCGTGACAAGATTTAAAGTTGTTGTCACTGAAATATTGATTTTTACAGAAATTTCATTGTTTTTTTAATTTTCTTAAAGACTTTTATAGATAGCTTATAACAATATTTCAAAAATGTTCAGCACGACGATATCAAACAAGTTTCGTTTCTATAAGTTAATACATGAAAGAGTTGTTGCCCCTAAAGTATTGATATTTTTGAAAGAAATATTTTTGTGTTTGACCGTTTTCTTGAAATTTTTATAGATGGTTAATAACAACAAATTGCAAAAATGATCAACATGACAAAATCTAACAAGGGAGCAAGTTTCATGGTTGTGTGATAAAACATGTAAGAGTTGTTGTCCCAAAAGTGCATCTTTTTAGCAATAGTCGAAAAATGTTTAACATGACCAGATCTAATACAGTGACTGTAGCAAGTTTTGTTTCTATATGTTAATCCATGTAAGAGTTATTGCCCCTGAAATACTAATTTTTGAATACCATTTTCTTGAAGTCAGTCATAGATAGCTTAACGATAAATTGCAAAAATGATCAACATGATAAAATCTAACAAGTGTTTTAAAACTATGTAATGATCCATGTATGAGTTGAGATGTAATTTATCAAGCCCATTTGGCCTCTTGTTTTAAATTTTAGGCTTTCTCGAAAAACGGAAAACAAGTGATGTATTTTAAGGATCAAGATTTGGAGTTTTTAGCTGATGCAGCAAACGGATTAACATTTTATGATGCGCAAGATATCAATCATTTTTATGAATGTGCAAGTATGTATTTACGATACATCTAAGTAATTAAGATACAAAATTTTACAAAATGTTTTATAGACAGAACTAAGAAAGCAAACAACATGTAGAGTTTGAAATGAAAAAGTTTGTAGCTAATAACATTTCGAGACATAGCAACAATAAATTAGTCTGAATATTTAGGAAATAAATGTGAAATGGATCCGAAAAATATACACTTTTTGCACTTTTTAATTGATTGATTGATTTATGGTATTCATCTGGTTAGTTATTTTGATATTTTTAAAGATGTCTTTGTGCATTCTATGGCAAGGGACTACACGCCCGTAGCCTTGCTAGTTTAGCTCAAACAATAAGAATCACATATTAGCATACCTTTCCTATATCATTTGGACCTCGAACAAATGCTTTAAAAAGAAAAAAAATCAAAGAAAATGAAAACTCATGTTTGATAATTGATGAACCAGGATAAAAAATGTAGAGAGCATGATCAATGAAGGCTTGTGATGTCCTAGCGATATTATTTCTGTGTGATTTGTAGTGATTGTGTGTTAGATGTTAACCGTAATTATCGTTTCATCAAATATATCGTTTTAAACATTTTGCTTTTATTTTTAGAAGCATGTAAAAATCCACCAAAATGTGAAAATGGAGGTTATGTTAATCATGTATGTAAATGTAGTTGTCCATCTGGACTTACAGGTGAACGATGTGAATCGGTAATTACGGATAACGGTAAGATTAATATCCTATTTAAAGCTATATAAACAGAAAAAGGATTTGAATATTTGACGGGTCGATTTGTAAATCTGCTTATCAACCAAATAGCCTACTATTTCTTATGTCATCGAACATTATTATTTTCTAAATATTTTATTTATCTTTTGATTTCTAGATTTGTATTTACTAACAACCGAATACAACTAGCAGTATTAGTAACAGAAAAATTAGCAATGAAAAAACAGGAAAACTAAAACATACATTAAAACAAGTTGTCTTATCCTAAGTATTTGAGTCGGTCTGAAATAGCCGCTACTGTTGGAAAAAATAGTACTATGTCGCGATAATTTATGTATTAAATTTTTGACATTTTTACGTATTTGATTTCAAAATAACTACAATGTAATAAACGTCAACCTAATTCATTCAAATTTATATAAACCCAAATAATATAAATTAAAGCTTTAAGTTTTCAACTCTTAACTTTTATTACTTCAAAATTCCTTTTATTAGATAAACAACTTCAATCAAAACAGAGACGGTAAGCAATTTGGTTCACATCATATATTTATGTTTGATCCCAAAATGCATTACTTTTGATCAGTAAACCAAGGTTTTGTCTTAGATCTTCAGTCTACACATTTTATGTTTTCATGATAGGTTTCTATAACTTTTTTCGGCACATCACTGATGAGGAATGACTTTCCGAAATGTGCCCATATTTCACATTAAAATTTAAGAATTATTTTTGTAAGATATTATATCTTTTTTGGCTATTTATTATTAAAGATGGTATAAATTCAATTGACTTCCTTAAAAATCAACCGCAATTTTGAGATTTACTTATTTTATCAATACCACCTAGAGAATTGGTGTAAACATATTTTATTTGTTCAATAAATCAATATAACATAAAAATTCAGTATATATAATAATAAATAATGCATATGAACAAAAGGGATCCAGTAACAAGTGAATATATCACTTAAATAAATCTGTTTCCCAAAATATCGTATGTTTAAACATATTAGAACAAAATTTTGCATGTGCACAGTAGTAATTATAATAACGCAAAATAGTGAACGAATACTATAAATTGAAATAGAGAGAATAAAGAACTTGAACTTGAAATGCAGAATAAGAAATCGAGTACTTCATTAATACGTTACAATGGAAAGTATATTAGCTGCGAAGAAAATTATCTCTAAGAAGACGAAAACGTTTTGAATGAATAAAATAATTCAGAACCTAGAGAATTTAACATAAAATCCATTAACATATGACACCAAAGGTAAAAGTTAACATAATATTAGTGAAATGGTCAAATATCGATAAAATGACCGACCAACATTTTTCTGTATTTCATTTAAAAACAGCACTTTTCTGTATTTCACATAATACAAAAACTGTATAAAAACAGTATTTTAAAATGCATAACAATATTAGCTACGACTCGAATCTATCAAATATTTTCATGAACTTCTTTTAAATTAATTGGAAAAGAATCCAATCATCTAATTACCTTATTTTAGATTGTGGAGGTATTGTTGAAATAGGAATAGGTGATGAAAAAGTGATAACCTCTCCTAATTATCCAGAAAACTACCCCACAGGAAAAAGATGTAAATGGCTTATTAAGGTAATGTATAGATGTATATTTTAATGCAATTTAAAATGAGAAAATTTAAAACAAACTTTTATTGAAATCAAGCACTGGTCTATTTCTCTCGGATCAGATACCATGTTGAGATGAATTGATATTGTCCTATAAACTCGTATAATTATTATATTGTAGGGGCCAGTGGGTTGGAATATTAGATTAACAGTGGAGCATTTACACTTATCTGACGACGGAAAAGCACTTAATAGGTGTTACCATTGGCTTGAGATACAGTATAATTTGCTAGGACAAAAAGGGATAAAGTATGTCATAAATATGGATAAAATAAATTTAAATGTTTTAACTAGGCAATAATTTAATTTGACAATTTTTTTTAACAATTTGGTTGAAAAACAAAAGTACGTTCAGTTCATTTCTCAATGACGTCAACGTATATAAGCCACTCCCACCCACGTGCGGAAGTGTTTGAAAGTGACGTAATCTAGATCGAACTACTTTTAATGCGTGTCATTTTACCTTGTTTTGAAGTTATTAAAAGCAAAAATTGCATTTAAAGAAAAACTCTAATTTGATTATGTTGTATCTAAAATTTAATTATAAATTGAATCTGATTTTCATTCGGGTGATTGAGAAATGACTTGAATTGACGCTACGCACACTTTGCGTATTTCAGATTCAATGCCTAAATCGTTATAGAAAATAAAACTTCGCTTAAGTTAGGAATGGAACAATGGCTATTACACATTATTTACTGTTTCTCTTAGATCGAAAGGGTCGAAATGTTCTTGTCTAGTTGGATTCCTCTCTTGATGATGTGTTCATTAGTCACCTCCAAAAGGGCTAGAGAATATATAGAGAAACTAAACTGATCTGTTTATTTTACCAAAATAAAATATTTGTATATATCTGGTCATAACGTTTCAACAAAAAATCAAGGTTGTATAATAGTTTGACGAATCAGAACCGTTGATTACACCATGCGTAGCTCGTATTTATAATAATTATAAGACAGAAAAAGTGCAATTGAAATAAGCAGTGTAAAAACGACCCAAAAGATGTTAACAAAAGCGGTTAAACAAACCGGAGATAAATTTAAAAGGCGGAGACCTCACCCCACCAAACTCAATTAGCCATTAAAAACAAAGAAACATATTGCTGACAACCAGATAACTAATCTTACAATCCAAAGTTTCACTGGTTAAAGTTTGTCAATTTTTTAAACTTCTTTACAGTGTTAAGACATTTATTTATAATATAATGTTCATAAATAAATATAGTTAGGAAAAGTATATGAATTGTTCTGATTTATAGGAGATGTGGAGATATGGTAGGTCATACATACGTAACAACTCCAGATGAAATGTCTAATGCGATGCTGCTTACATTTGACAGCAAATTTGCATTTAACAAAGCAACCCGTGAAGGGTTTAGATTATTAGTCGAGGCAGTAGGATCAGGTTAGTTTAAAGTGTGTTTGATACACTAGTCTTTCATAAATCTCAGCATATAGTTCCATGTTTAACCAAATTGAGTTGGAAAACTCTGATTTGACCCTTTGTTATTTCCTTGAAATGAATTTTTCTGCCATTTTTATATTCGCACAAACATTAATTCTTTTGAAGCTTCATTAAAGTTTTTGTCTTTAGATAATTTATGAATTGCACATGAATTCTGCTCCAACATGAAAGTAGTTTTATATATTTTTAATTACTTTTTATCATATAATTTTTGAACAAATTTATATAAAAATCAACAGTTACTGTTTACCCTAAACTTCATGAAATTAAAACTAAAATTTGCAGATTGGTATAATAAGTTAAAGTTTTGTTTAGTATAAGATAGCTCACAGGTAAAACAATAATGACACAATTTTTCGTTTGAACTTCATCAAGTTTTTCTTGCCACCTATCAATTGGTAAATTTTAAAATATTCTGATTATAGGACAAAAATTCGCCATGATTTACGTTTCACATATAATTAATTTCACCTTAAAACTTATTCAAATTTTGTCCATAAATTTAAAAGCATAGTGGTCATGCAGAAATATTTGACCTGTGTAGCGTAAGGGAATAGTTATGATTTACTTAGAAGTCTATTAAATGTTTGTATATAATAATCAAATTTGATACGTATTTGAATAGCTTATGTTGTTTTAATCATGGGCTTTTAATGTACGTTGCTGTGAAAATTTTTGTGGTTAACTGGATTTTTTAAAAAAAAAAATCTTGTTTTTTAAAATTTTCACTTATATATACTGATATATGAAGATGTTTCTAAGCTTCGTTGACAGTAACAATCTTTTAAGAACTGACTTGTTCCTATAATTATTAAAACCGTTTTCTATATTATATTGAATAATTGACAAAGTTGATTTTTATGTAATTTCATTATTTTAGTTTTAACTTTTAAGTTTATTTATATCGAATGAATTTTTAAAATATATTTAGTTCTTTCTTATTGATGTTTAAGATGTTATTGGGCTATCTTGCTTACTTTGAAGGCTAGCGTCGCATGTATATTCAATAAATGCATACTATATAAAATTTAACAAATTCATATTAATGTGTATAATTTCCTTCTTATTGTAACAGGCTGTCAAAAAGATTCATGTGTATACGGTGTTTGTAAGGAAAGCAAAACCGATGACGAATACAAATGTACATGTAAGGATGGGTTTAGTGGAAAAAATTGTGACGTTTTAGATGGTTAGTATTGAGTATTAAGATAGATATCAAACTTATAAGTTTGAGTTTCAATATACCTTATTAATACCAAAATGTGTTAAAAAAAAAGTCAAAACAACTGATGCATTACAAACTTTTTATGTAACTGTGTTCCTACTTAAATTGTTTTATGTTTCAAGTTAAAATTTTCACTTACTTCATTTATATTTCTGAAAAGATGGTGATTTTTGTCGACGGTTTCTTAATACTCGGATTTTATTACAATTTTTTTCCGGAAAATGTTATCTGTCAATTCCAGTGAAAAGTAAGAAAAGGGTATTGCCCATTATAAAAATGATATTAACATTTTGAATTAAATGAAAACTTTACGTTTTCTCATCGATTCCTGTTCTTAGTAGAGTAAACTTAATGTAAAGTTGATATTTTGATTGTGATTTTTTAAATAAAATTTTTGATCGAGTTTTAAATAAAACGATAATAATTTTAATACCTCTATGGGGATCATAAAACTTATACTTTTGTTTCCGGGAAGTAATTGCACCTATGAAGTTATAAATGCAAAATTCATTGCTCAATATAACGAAAACGTACATAATTATTTTAAGGTTAATCATTTGTTATCATTTACAGACGATTCCGATATCGAATGTTCTTTTGATGATCACAGCAAATGCTTTATGGTGAACTCATTGGAAGATGATTTTCAATGGTCTTTGAATTCTGTAAGAATCGTTTTCATTTTAATAGTATTTTTCATATCAAAACCATATTATTTGAAGATACAAGGTTAAAGGATGATATGTCTGTGTGGTATTTCTATTTTCCTGTGTAAAATTGTTATATAAGAATTTTCTGATTAAGAGATTATGAAAATTAAAGATTTATGTACATGTATTTATATCTGGTTTAGTATTTGTGAAGATTAATGCAGTGTCCAAAAATCCGCTATTATGATTGCCTCACACTACTAATAATTGCAATAGATCGAATTTGTTTTACATGCGTCCTCATGTTTTTTTCATTGAATTTTAATGCAACTGTTGTATACTTGTTCAATTTAACATTTCATTTGTTTATTTTATTTATCAGCATTGCGGGTCATAACAAAGGACAATCTATTCCCATAGCCTTATATTCTAAAAATAATAACAAAATACAAGTAGAACGGGTTTAATGAACAGGTGCCGAAGAAATAAGTGCAAGCAAGAAGTGCATGGTACACGAGAAAGTTTTGCCGCGCGTAATTCAGTTTGCTTGCAATGTTTTTACATTCATATTGACAATGAGCATCATTTTAAATCAGTTCAGTTATTAAACAGGAGCAGTGTTCGGGATCAAAGGTTTATTTTGTTGATCTACATTAGGTAGAAAGTCGTCATGTCAATTTAAACTTAACATGACCATTTTTTGAGAGGTATTAAGCTCAAGTTAATATTGCAACGATTAAAAATGTATATGAGAACTATATATATATATATATATATATATATATATATATATATATATATATATATGATGTCTAATTCGTTTTCAGGGCCCTACACCATCAAAATTTACGGGACCAAATAAAGCCTTCAGTGGAAAAACATACATGTATGCTGAAATGTCGTCACCAAGACAAGAAGGTGACAGAGCTGTACTAGTTTCTAATTTGAAATTCGCAGGTATGAAAATCAATCATTTACTTTGAAAGTTGACAGTGACGTCTCGCATGGCGAGTAGAAAATCTGTCGATTTGAGCAGTATTAAATTAACGACTTACAAGGATAATCTATTTAAGAAATAATTTACAAGAATAAAAAACGAATTGTTTTCCGAAATATGCACATCAAAGTTTAACAGGTATTTTTGTTATAGAGTAACTACCCCTGAGCGGGTACCACTGCTGGTGGACTGCTGGGGACAGCAATGATTTTCTGAAATGTGCACATATGGCACATCAAAATTTAACAATTGTTTTTGTTAAAATACATATAAAGCATCCATTTAAAGAATAAATTTTAAAAATTAATCAAAAAATCACCATATATAACGAATGCTCGCAATGTGGTGATAGTCCAATCATTATTATCCTTTTTGTGCTTGCTTGCAATGTTTATTTTTCAGCGTAATATTTTTTTTTACATTTGTATCTTTTCTTGTAATACCTTTTCATTTTTGAGTCTAAAAAGCATTTTAAACTTTCATTCAACTGTTTCCATTAGTATTGTCAAGAGACCAACTCTTTTCAAATATCAAAATGGTCCATGGTGAAAAGTTTTGCGCGTAAAGCTAAACGTATTGACATTCTTGTAGTCATAATGTTCAAAATGAGTAATTTAAAAATTAAATTAAAAAAAAATTCTATCCGAAATGAAAGCATGCAGGCAAATGTTGATTGGATATTTAGATTATTTTCGATTCAGTATACATGGGAACAAAAGAATTGTGTTTTTTCATTAAAATCGAACGAGAAAAAAGATTACGCGTTTTTTTGCGTAAAATTTCGTAATTTGTATGAGACATTTTCGGTTATATCTCAACAACGACTGAAGATAATTGTATGGAAATTTCACTGGTGACCCTGTCTTGCTATTGTCTTCAAAATGATATCAAGGTCAAACTTCAAGGTCATGCCCTGATTTTTGACCTTTGATAAAAATTGCTATTTTTTTAACATTTCGGATGATAATGGCATGGGATTTTAAGTTTATTGTAGGTATTGACATTACAATCAGTTGATACATTTTCATACATAGACAAAGGTCACTGGTTCAAATGTCAAGGTCACAGATGCAAAAGTATTCCGAAATTGTGAATTATCTTAAAAACTATTAACTTTTTGCATCGGCATGTATATAAAAATATTGCAGGTATCCCTATGATGGTCATTTTGATTCATACTTCAAAGTCATAGGTTCAAAGGTCAAGGTCACAGATGTAGAAGCATACTGAAATGGTTAATTATTGAAAACTATAAAATTTCTATATAGGCATGTATATTAAAATATTGTAGATAGTGATATGATGATCATTTTAATATCTGACTGAAGGACTGAAGGTCCTATGTTCAGAGGTCAAGGTCATAGCTGTATAAAACAGGTTAGATTGGTTATTATCTTGAAAACTATTAACTTTTTGAATAGGCATGTATATTAAAATATTGTCGATTTTGGTAACGCAATCATTTTGATATATGGTTAAAGGGTACAAGGTCATTAACTGCATAAAAAACATTGTGAATTATCTTGAAAACTTTTAACTTTTTGTATAGGCATGTATATTAGAATGCTGTAGCTATTGATATGATGATCATTTTGATACACGGTGAAGGTCATAGGTTCAAAGATCAAGGCCATAGATACTTTAAACTATATAAGAATATTGTAGGTATTGATATGATGATGATTTTGATATGATTCAAGGTCATAGGTTCAAAGGTCAGGGTCATAGCTGCTTAAGACGGCTGAAATTGTTTATTATCTTGAAAACTTATATTTTTCTATAGCGTGTATATTAGAATATTGTAGGTATTGATATGGCGAACATATTGATATATGGTACACGGTCATTGGTTAAAAGGTCAAGGTCATAATTTCATAAGATGGCTCAAATTGTTAATTATCTTGAAAAATATTAACGTTTTGTATAGGCATAAATATAAAAATATTGTAGGTATCGATATGATTATCATTTTAAACTATGGTTGAATGCCAGGTTCAAAGATCAAGGACATAGCTGCATAACCATACTAAAATAGTAAATGATTTGGAAATTATTCATTGTACTACAGTTACTACATGCATATTAGCCTCTTGTTTTTCTGATAATATCCACTAATTCTGCAATAGAAAAGGTTCACTACATGCTTTAGTTTTATACCAATGATGCATTAATCCATGATACCTTCAGTAAAAAAATCTATAATATAAAAAATTCTGAAATATACAGTTTATCTTGTTTCAGCTAAAGAAAGATGTCTATCGTTTCATTATTTTATGTATGGAAAAACTGTTAAAACATTAAATGTATATAAAAAGGATGCAACTGTCGAAAATTCTACAAAGCTTGTCTGGACTAAATCAGGTGACCAAGGACAAAAATGGATTTGTGCTAACATCACAATCAGTTCAAATAGTGATCTTAAGGTAATGTTAACCGATTGTTTACCATCTTCGTGATGATTTTGTGCACTTTATTACTAGGTCATATTTCAATATTTCAGTACATATAGTTGCATAAAAATGTTATGTATAATGTTAAAAATATATGATTTTTTATTTATTTAAAGCTGCGTTAAGTTTTCCTAGGAACAAAATTAAAACGGTGCTGATCTAATTAATGATGTTCCTAATGAACAATGTAACATTTGGTTCAACGATAAAAGCTCGAATAAATACAGTAATAAAAATAATTTCCCAGCGAGGTGTAGCCTTTGGGATCTAATTTTAGAACATGATTACGTCATAAAAACCGGATCATTTAAACACAACTTACAAAACAGTGAAAGACGATAAATTAAACATAGAATTTTATTTAATTTGTCATTTGTGACTTTGTAAGGGATACGTAACGCCATTGCGAATACATTCGGAAATTATTGATGGACAATAAATGCTATTTTTTGGAATTTCCGTACATCCGTGCGCATGCACCAAGCCAATAATAATCATCGTTAAACATTGACCAACCCGTTAGAGTATTCCGTTTATTTACAGCTAATCTGAATGGAATTTTAAAAAATAAATCTCACGGATCGCGAATAGAAGTTATATTCTTTTTTTTTTAATTTTAGAAAAAAAAAAAATAAAAAAAAAAAAAATAAAAAAAATTAATGAAGCTTTAACCCATTTGTTACATTTCGATCCGCAACTTAAATTAATGGGAACGTTTAACAAGAAAAAAGATAATAAATGAAAAACCAGTTATTATTTGAACTTTATAAGATAAAACCAGTTTACTGGTATTGCTAAAATTAGTTTTGGTCGGCCTAAAACGTGTTTGGGCATATGCAAATTTACTTGATAAAACAAGTACGATTGTGATATATGTAACAGTACAAATGATGTTTCAGTTTGGTACATATAGTTAATGCATAAAAAAAACGTAAAGAAATCGCTTTATGATTGATTTCCTGTTTGGTTATAATCCAGTGATGTTTCAGGCAAATTGCACTTCATCACGAATAATTACATGTTTCTAAGTGCAAGTTAAACGTTAATACAAAGGATAAAATTTAAATAGTACTAAATGTTTTCTGAATACCACTGCATGATAAGACGAAAACTTTTTAAGAAGAATAATTCTCAAACATAGGCTTAATCTTATAAACCACAATGAAACATAACCTACTCTAAGATATACAACAGCAAAATATAAGTTTGATTTCAGGTAAACGGTTGGTTAAATGTTGTTTTACGTCACATTAGCAATTTTCTAGTTATTTGTGACGAGAAAATTTATATTTATCTGGAGAATTTTTCTGAACACCAGTCAATGCGGTGCGTGAAGTGACAAGTGTTTCTGATCTGCATTGTGCTTAATCCATAATACTGGTACCGAACAAACTAGTAAATGCCTTCGAGAAGGAAACCTTACTCATTTGCAATCCTACAGCGGTGAGATGTTTTAGTTTGATGGCTTAACCACTCGGCCAGCACATAAAATCATATGCATATTTCAAGGTTCACTGTTTACAATGTCCTTTAGTTTTATTCTTGTACATACTAATGCGTTTTGACCAATTTAGATTTATATAGAGGCTGTTAGAGGTTCAAGTTTTTACAGTGATATAGCTATTGATGATATTAAGATAACTGGAGGAAAATGCGGTATGTATTTTTTTATATAATTTAAAAGTATGTTTTAAACAACGAGAAACGGGGCGTGGGAAGAAGAATTTAACAGTGAGGGTTGCTTCAGATAAAAAGGGCGTGGGGAGCAGTATTTAACAGTGAGGGTTGCTTCAGATAAAAAAGGGCGTGGGGAACAGTATTTAACAGTGAGGGTTGCTTTAGATAAACAGGGCGTGGGAAGCAGTATTTAATAGTGAGAGCTGCTTCGGATGAAAAGGGCGTGGGGTTAAGTATTAAACAGTGAGGGTTGCTTCAAATAAACGGCATGTGGTAGAAGTATTTAACAAGTAAGGGTTGCTTTAATAAACGGGGCGTGGGAAGCAGTATTCAACAGTGAGGTCTGCTTCAGATAAAAAGGCCGTTGGGGAGCAGTATTTAACAGTGAGGATTGCTTCAAAAAAAAGGGCGTTGGGAGCACAGTGAGGATTGTTTCAGTTAAACAGAGCGTGGGGAGCGGTATTTAACATTTAGGGTTGTTCAGATAGGCATGGCCTGAGGAGCAGTATTTTACAGTGCGGGTTGCTTTAGATAAAGAGCTGTACCTGTAGTTAATATTTGTCATTTCAATTTCGAAAAATAATTTTTATTTAATGACAAAGCAAAACATTTGGTTTTTATTTTGCTTTTGTTAAAATTATGTATAAAAATGTAAGTTTTGAAAGTACTGCTTTAAAATTTGATAAAACATAATTATCTTTTTTTTGTAAAGTAATTCACTTCAGACAATTATGGTTTCGTACCTATGCAACACATGTTCCAGAGATTGGAAACAACACTTATCATCAATAATTGAAGTTTTTCACAACTTCAAATGTTAAATTAAGTCCGTGATTGAAGTTTTTTTTGTTATTTTATTACCTTTTCATAATAATTAATCGGTTTATATATAAAAGAAAAAAAAACATAAAAACTGATTGCGCATTTAGGTAGTTTTATTTATTTATTGTTTTTTTTCAGCAATACTTTTTATCCGATGACGCAAATGTTCATGCTTGACTAGTTTTTAGAGTCCATGTCTGCATTTTCATTTAGAATATGAAACTGCCACATATAACATATTTTATCTGAAACGAAAAATATTGAATTAAAAACGAAATAAAATATATAACCAACAATTCCAGTGAAAAAGCAGTGTAGGTAATTGAGAATTTTTTCAACAAATATTCAAAATAAATTAAAAAAGGGGGTGTAAAAGTACATTTGACAGAGTATTATCATTTATTAAAAATTCATCATGTTTTTAGCTCACCTGAGCACAAAGTGCTCATGTGAGCTATGGTATCAATAGAGGCAGAGCCTCCGTCGTCCCGTCCGTCCGTCCATCCGTCCGTCAACAATTGCTTCAAACGACCTCTTCTTAGAAACTTCTGGTCACATTTTGTTCAAACTTGGTCGAAAGCATTTACAGAACATTGCCTTTCAGATTTGTGTTTTTTTGTTGCCATAGCTACCAAATGTAGGTCACATTGACCTACATAGTTGAAAACCTAAAAAAATCTTCTTCTCCAAAACCACTTCACTGAGATAAAATCTGATGTGATATTTGGCATCTAAATCATCTTATACACAAAGTTTGTGTATTTCAATAATTTTTGTGAAAAATTAGGTTCCGCGTTTTTGCGTTTATTTTTTACACATTGTAAATAGCACTTTTTTACCAAAATTACAATAATGAATAAATTTAGGTGATGCTTTTTCCAAACATCATTTTCTTATGTGAAGAAACATATGTTTGACAATTTTCATGAAATTCTGTAAAACATAAGTCGCTTTTTTCGACCTTTTTCATTTTCATTTCTAGCAACCTAAGGGTCGAGGGTTCAAATTCCAGTGAGGTCACTTTTTATTTATTTAATTATGTTTTTTTTTAATTTCTGAATTTTATTACTTACAATGGTGCATGGAAGAGATTTTATGAATTTTTACTTTTTAGTGTAATTATTATTTTTTAAATCCATGTGATACTGATATGTAAATATAGCTAAAACCTTGAAATATTTTTTTGTTTAACAAAATCACTGTTATGTGACATAGTTTAAACTAATTGAACAAATTTTTAAAATAATTTGCAGTTGACTTTTACAATTTTTTTTAAATATTTTAATTAATGTGTTAATCTGTAAAGTCTTAAATCCGGATCTGAAAATTGCTCATGTGAGCTTTTGTTATGGATAGGCCCTCTGCCATTATCCATCATCCATCCATCCATCCATCCATCCATCCATCAAAAGACTTCTTTTCAGACAATACTGGTCACATTTCATTTATATTAGTCAATAGCATCTATAGATCCATTGCGATTCACATTTGTGTTTTGGTTGCTATGGCTTCCAAAAGTAGGTCACAGTGACCTACATAGCTAAAAACCAAAACAATTAAAAATGATGTTCTCTGAAACCACTGCTATTGAGGCAACATGTTATGACCTTACCAGGTATTATCAAGACATACCAGTTACAGTTGACCTCAGGTGAGCAAATTAGGGCCATCTCGGGCCTCTCGTTTTTATTCGTAACCTAATTTAATGAAATGTAAAAAAAAAATATTTTTAAATTTTTTTTAGGATAACAGGAAGCACGAGATTCACCCCAGTTATCGAAAACTTTACTTAGTTCAAGAATATGGTTTTGAAGTTTCCGGTTTGATATTCTAATGAAAAGAAAACAGCACTTACTTTGTGAAAGACTGTAATAATAATAATAGTAATAAAAGTCCAGAAAACTGCCTAGCTTGAACGTTTCTTGTCAACTAGATGTTTGTTATGGAATACACTTATTTGCATTGTACATATTGGGAATAAACCTAGAAAGATATTCCAATCATGGTTACTTATATGAATATGGTTATCATTACTGTCGTGGGTTTTATTTTTCGAACAATTTTCAAAGACTTGTAATTTGGCTATAAGTTTACTACTATTTTATCTCGGAGTCATATGGACTCAAAATCCACAAATCTACATTCCTCTCAAAATCCGAAGCAATTTTAAAGCAAATTGAGCCCACATAAGCAACCTAAACAACATTATTATTATAGTAAATTATTGAAGTAAAAATTGTATGAGTGGGTACCTTTCTTATGTTATATTCTATCATTAAAGTTCTGTTTTGCTATCTTATTTAAGTGCAGTTCGAGGGCCTCCAGTTGTCAGGGAGGGTTTAGAGATCCTTTAATAGAAAAGAAGTTTTGTAAGGATAAAACAAAAGATTTTTTTGCAATGTTTTCTTAAAGCAGTGGCAGGAACTTACAAGAACAGATAGACAGACAGATAGACGGACATAAAACATGCCACATCAAACTTAAATAAAGATAAAACAAATAATAGTGTTTAAATATCTCGTTTTATCGTCAACGTATTACAGTTCAAATCTGCCACCGTTCACAATCAAGTTCATTTTGAGTTAAAATTTTATGTATTTAGTCATATTTATTAAGCATACTTTCGTCTAGACACCCTGAAGCAATATTATAAGGATTATTTAAGGTCATAGATTAATGCAACATTATAAAAACAACGTACTTAATTATCTTAACAGTGAGGGTTGCTTCAGATAAATAATAATATTTAATTTGTCATAGCAATTTCAAAAAACAATTTTTATATAATGACATTGCAAAGCATTTGGTTTTTATTTTGCTTTTGTTAAAAATTGGTGAGTCTTTAATATAACGATAAAAATATAAGTTTTAAAAGTACTGATTTAAAATTTGATAAAACAACTTAAGTAATGTCAGAAGAAGATTGCCAATCAAATTTATGACATAATTTTGTATCTGAAAAAAACTTCTACTTGTGGACCAAAAACATGACACATTGCATATACAATTGAAACAGTGAAACACGACAGAAAAAGGCAGATGAAGACAGACAAACGTCAGCTCCACCGTCTATTTTACTTCTAAATGGACGGACTAAAAATGTTAATTTGCGCAGGCTTTTTCAGTCTTCAATCTTTAACTACAACTTACAAGCCTATTTAAAAAAATTATAATTAACATAGCAATGTTTTCACAAATAAGCACACAAAAAATAAATAATAATAAAAAGTAAATAAATAAATAAATAAATAAATAAAAAAATAAATAAATAAAAAATAAACATTTAGGTTACCGAGTATGTCTAGAGTTTTTGCAACAAAGAAAAGGGTACGATTGCGTCATACATGATGATTATAATGTTAAGATTGTGTACAGTGGCGTAGCGTGCATATATGCCAATAATCCTGTGCTTGCACATAATTTTTTGAATTTTTTTAAAATTAATTTAATCTGTCGTATAAATGAAAAATAAAATAATTATATTGCGAGAGTATCAAACAGTGGATTCGTCATTTACCACTTTTTGAATCTATTTTTATGATTAAATTAAAAAAGTGGTATATGTCAGATTATAAAATTTTCAACTTTGAACCATTTAAAGAATAAATTATACTTCACTGACTAAGTCGATATTTGTCTGGAAACGGTGACTACATGTCATTCCGGAAACGCAAATGTAAGCCTTTACCTAATCATTTCCAATTATCGTTTATAATAAAAAAAACGTCTTCCTGTTGAGTATTGGCAAACAAACATGAAAAAAGCAGAAAGAAAAGAAAAGAAAAGAAAAGAGAGAGAGAGAGAGAGAGAGAGAAAAAAAAAAAAAAAAAAAAAAAAAAAAAGACTCCTTTTTTAAATCTAAAACAGAGTCACAGATTTCGTCTCTCGTTCAGTCTAGCAACAAGCCAATAACGTCTAACCCGGATGAAAAGCCGCCGGGTAAAATTTCAACTCATGGATTGGTGCCCAAATACCCAGACCCAGCTCAAATAACAACTGTTAATATGAGGCATGATAGCATAAAACAAGACCTTATAATTGCAACTTCCGACTGGGTAAACAATTTCAGTTTCCCGCTTAGGTGAGTTAAATTTAAAACCCAGGCCCTATATGAATTCAGAACAGAATAAAATAGACAATAAAAAGTGGATTGGTTGATCGAGTTGTGAAAATCACGGTTTCTCAAGGTGTAGACCACGCTCGACGTTGCTTAATTTCCTTGTTTTCCGAATGAGCTATTAAAGGTTAATACATAAACTCAGTCTCCGTGTGCGGGAGGGCGCCACGGCCGCGACATACTTAAATCGTTAAAATGAGACGTTTCCGCTGCCCAGCTTGGCACTCAGCATACATGGGTTAGGGAAACAACTGACTTACCTAGTGTCAGGTTAATGGCCTAGGAGGATAGTAGTTAATGTAGGCTGGGCTACTGTCTCGGTGTACTAGCACCTAAAAGTCCGCTCTAGTCACTGCAGTTCAGTAGAGAGAAAAACCGGGTTCTGAAAAAATAAGCTTAGCGGAACGTGACACACAAATGTTTATCAAAACTTTTTTCCCCGAATCCCTAGCACCTTGGAGGCAGCATTTTAATCGGACATTTTTAAATCATGTCCGTTCGACGGGAGTTTAACATCAGTAAGTACAAGGCCATTATGTGTTTACTATTTGTTTCGCCTTATATTTTTTATAGGCATGCGAAATAACATATGAAAAAATTCAAAAATTACAAATTACAATTTGTGTTATTATTGTTTTTGTGTGATCTCGGTGACTACGGATATTTCAAGTAAATTTTTCCAGCTGCATCACTGTGTCTAACTCTTTGTCTGAATAAAAACAGACAAAAAAGACGAATTTTTATTCTTCTTTTTTTTTTTTTTTACTGATGTAAATATCGTTTTTGAATGCAGAAAATGCACCAAATTGCTTCATTTTTTCAAAATTTTCAGGGGGAGCATTTTATAAAATCTATCATAAACTGACACCTAATTATCTTTATGACATATTACCACGTACAATTTCTGAAATTCATTTCCATAACACTCGACGACAGACAAACTTGGAAAGTTTTCTTTGTTGAACAAATCTCTATTTTTATTCATTTTTCCATTTGTAGTCCGTGCTTGGAATGATATTCCTATCGATATAAGAAATGGGTCTATGTCACATTTTTGTAAATATCTAGAATGCAAGTCAAAAGTTCCGAAATGGTATTATGTAGGATCAAGGAAAGGGCAAATTCTTCATTGTAAGCTAAGACTTAAATGCAGTTCATTAAAATTGCATTTTTTTCAAAAACATTTAGTTTATAACCCTTTATGTCAATGTTGTCAAGTTGAAAGCACTGATAATTTTTTATTACGATGTCACCTTTTTCCGACCTGTGCCAAGCCACAATTCATAGTTTACAATATAATTTAAATACAAATTTACTTCTATATGGGGATAACACATTATTTTTCGAACGAAACTGTCAAATATTCAGCCAGGTTCAAACCTTTCTGTTGAGAAGTAAGCGTTTTAGCGCTCAGCTTCAAATTCAATTTGCAAGAGTCTTGCAATTTTACATTATTGTTGCTGTAACATAAAATTTTGCTGGCCGATGCGGAGACAATTGTTCATCACTTGTCGGTAGGGAACGACCCGATCACTTGTAGTTTTTCAAGTGTCTTCGACTCTTGTCAGTTTGTGTGTGATGATGGAAAAAAAATTATTATATAGTACTTATATGCCATTACATTTTGTTATTTAGTTTTTCTTAATCTGTCTGTTTGTATCTTGATCTTTCTTTTTTCTTTTCTAATCTATTTATCTTAAACTACTTCTTCTATTCTCTATTGTATTTAAGTTGTCCTAAGTATCCTAATTATATATATATATATATATATATATATATATATATATATATATATATATATATATATATATATATATATATATATATATATATATATAATCTTGTAACAATAAATATGTTTAAACTAAACTAAACTAAAGCGCCGACGGCGCGTATGGTGCCTTGGGCACCAGACTTGCACATTCATTTTCTGCTAGCTACGCCACTTGCTGTATAATGCCATCAGCGCAACGCACAGGCGAAATATCTGCACCTTAGCCTTTAGCTGGCGACGTCCCGATATCAGTAAAATATTCTTGACTGGGACGTCAAAGTCAAACACCATTACTCAACTCAAAAAGTAGTATACATTATATACTTATATTTAGTATAGAAAGACTAATGATCAACCGGAATAAGGTGTATAAATCACATGTCATGCTTCTTTTGCATTTGTGTATTACCCGACAGTCAATTTAAATACATTTTGTGTTTTTCGCCGGGCGTTTAGAATAGAATAAAGCCATCTATATTTATTCAGCTGCGTTTGTATACTAAATTCAATAGTAAATAATGAGTTTTCATGCTCCATTAATTTTTTTCACAGTTCGATATTGTTGTTATTATTACAAGCATTCCACATATTGTGACAACTTTACCCATTTATCTGTAGCGGATCTGGCTTGAAAGGTGGTTGGGCAGGGTATGGGAAAGGTCCCGGGTTCGAGGCGGTTTGGCCGTTGCATTTTTTCTCCCTTTCTTGTTACATTTCGAGCTCGTCCGACCCTGGGAAGTGGCCGACCAACAGGTTGGTCCCAGTGTAGAACCTGGTATTTTTGATTCAAAGTAGTGGAAGGTAAGTATGCGGCCGACCGGGGTTGATAGATGGCCGGTTAGCTCAGTCAATAGAGCATCCCGTTAGTATTGTACCGCTTTATAGTTAAATACCCACTGTCAGCCACCGAACAAAAGTATAAAGAGCTAATTGTTTCAAATGTGTGAATGTGGAGTCTGTAGAACTACTGTATGTGCTACAATTTTTAGACGTCGTTGAGCTGCTATATTTTATCATTATTATTGTTATTATTACAGTCAAACCTGTCTATAAAGACCACCCATGGGAATCAATAAAAGTGGCCTTTATATACAAGTTCAAATAATATAGACAAAGAGCAACTGGGATAGAATTTTACTGGCCTTTATAAGCAGGTGGCCCTTATAGAGAGGTGACCTTTAAGGCAGGTTTGACTGTATATGTAGTGGTTGAATAGATAAATGTTCAGCTGTACGCTTCGATAGTCAATATTAAGCAAAATAAGATTTAACTTTATTATGTTTGATAAAGATCACGATAAGAAATAACAATGTCAAAAGTTTATAAAAACAAAACTACTATAATTGGCTTAAATAATTTTTCAGGTCGATTAAATTCTATTTTTCTGAAGCGGTCAAACACAAAAACTAGCATCTGCTGGAATCAAATATGAAGCAGAACATAAATTCATCTCTAACACATTTCCCTCTCATCCTTATTTCTGCCACAGGGGCTTGGTATAGGGATTTTTATGTTTTTGTTTTAAAGATTATTTGTGTATTTATTACAAGCAAGGTTAATACAAGTTCAAACATATCGATAACTTTGCCTGAAATCCATTTTAATAAACTTGAAAAATAACACTTAAAATCACAAAGATCGAAAGTCGCTTTTTTAAAAAGCTACTCCTCGCTATAAATACCCCTGTTTTCACATAATTTTCGTCTGTTTCAACTTTTAAAAGCAACAAAATCTCCGAGAGCTTCTCTAAGTTCGCGAGTTGCGTCCCTTGTCAGGGTTCTCCGGTTTAGAGATTGTATAATTGCAGCAATGGTATTTACAAAGACAACATGACGAACGTTGCATTTCTCTGGAAGTTGTCCGATTTTTAGTTTGGTGAAAAAAATCAGACAGTTATGGATTGTTTTGAAGAAAATAGAGATAGGAATTTAAAGAATAGACCTTTAAAAGTTAAAACAGACGAACTTTTTTTCTGAATACGGGATTGGCTGATTTTTTTTTTAAGACTTTTTAACCTCGCTTTTAAAAAAACACAAATAATCTTTAAAAGAAAAAGACAAATATCCTGACACCAAGCCCCTGTGATTTCTTCAGGGAGATGTTTAAATCGTTTTTTTTAAATTCCAAACTAGAAATGTTTGTGTATACAGATAATAAGTTGTTGATGCATGCTACTTGTGATAACATATTGATACTCCGATATTGCAAAATAAACCAAATAACTTAAACTTAGCTGACATAAGGTAACTAGGAAGTAATTATTTCACAATTTCTTGAAAAATTTCCATTTCTGTACCACCATGTCTCGATCAAGCCTATGGAGCAAAATGAATTAAATTTCATAAAGCGTTGCAGACTTTAATGTCCATCTATTAGGGCATATTAGAAATCTAGACTTACGAAAATCTAGAAGTAAGCATCGGCTTTTGACGTGTACTTTATTTTATGTCTAGCGGTTTGATTAAAGTATTGTTAAGCTCTGTTAAAACAAAATGTCATTAAAAATACAATATTTTTCTCTCAGCTTTATTTGAAAACTAGTTTTATGTGTTATGTCGAGTTTATTGTTGCATACATGTGGTACATATCAGCCGCTGAAGATAAGTATAGGAATACCAATTTTTTTTTAAATGCAAACAATATAGTGGTTTTATCAAGAAGCTTTGAAGCAACTTTACTGATTAAAAGAGGTTAATTCATGTGTAATAAACATTGATTTGTCCACTTTTCTAATTGCTTGCTATTTAGATGTCAAAAGAACTAGATTCCAAAATTTACACTTTTTTGCTTTCAAACAAAACAAACAAACAAATAATAATAATAATAATAATAATAATAATAATAATAATAATAATAATAATAATAATATATAATAATAATAATGATAATAATAATAATAATAATAATAAGAAGAAGAAGAAGAAGAAGAAAAGTTAAATACAATTTGATCAAAATAAGGTTTTTACGTCTTTAGTACTTTTTGTGGCCGCCGTGTTGGCCGCTGAAAATTTGAGTAATTGTCGATTTAGCGCCATATTTCACAGTGTCAAACTTTAAAACAGAAAAAATACCTTTGTTTTCGTCATATTTTGTGGAATATTCTCAAAATATACGTTCTCTAAGTTACATTTAAGATGACCGCCATTTATATATATATATATATATATATATATATATATATATATATATATATATATATATATATATATATATATATATATATATATATATATATTAAAACACGTGCAATCGTTAAAGTGTATTAAAAGACTAACTTGTTTAACTGGTCCTTTGCAATTGTAAAAGTACATTATAAGACTAACTTGAATTACCGGTTCCGAATCTGGAGGAGGATGTCAAACGTGACTAGCGTATAACATGTGTTTTCATTAAGTTTTAGCTTAACTGGCAATTACCAGATGAGCTTATTATTTGGTGAAGCGTGCATGCGTGTGTAAATTTAAATCTTCTCTTCTGAAACTACTGAACGTTATTCGAACCAAATTTGATGTGGAAGGTCCCTACTTGTTGCAGATTAAAGTTTGCACAAATCAACTTTCTGTGGCAGTTGCTATAAATAGCAAAAAAGTGATAAATGACATATACATGCTCATTTTTTTAACGGATTTAGTTCGAAATCGAAATATAGAATGCAGATGTATTGCCATTTAACATATGTAACAGTTTTTTCGAAACTTTTTTATTGGGTCAATGTTAGCGGAAAATGCAAATAAGCTACTATTAATAGCAAATTTCTTTGAAAATCTTCTCGTCTGAAACTACTGAACATATTTGAACCAAACTAGGCGTGGAAGGTCCCTAGGTGGTGTAGATTAAAGTTTGCACAAATCAACTCTCTTTGGCATTTAAGATGTCTGTCGTTAATATAGTTAGCAAATAGTGATAATAGGCCGATTCATGCTCATTTTTCAACCGAAAAATTGGGCCATTGTTAGCGGAATATGCAAAAAAGCTACTATTAATAGCTTATTTCTTTGAAAATCTTCTCCTCTGAAACTACTGATAATTTTTGAACCAAATTTGGCGTGGAAGGTCCCTAGGTGGTGCAGATTAAAGTTTGCATGAATCAACTTCCTATGACGTAAAAGATGGCCGCCGTTGCTTTAGATAGCAAAAAGTGTTAAATGGCCATTACATGTTTAATTATCAACCGATTTAGTTCAAAATTTATATATAGAGAGTAGATAGATAGCTTTTTAACATATATAATTTGATTTTCTATCACATTTTTAATTAGCTAGTAATTAGCAGAATATGCAAATAAGCTGCTATTAATAGCCAATTCTTTGAAAAAATCCTCTCCGCTTAAACTACTTAGCCAAAGGAACTATATTAGGTGTGGAAGGTCCCTAGGTGGTGTAGTTTTAGTTTTAAACAAATCAGCTTCTTGTAACATCCAAGATGACTGCCATTGCTTTAAAAAGCAAAAAGTGCTGAATGGAATACAGGTTTAATTATCAACCGATTTAGTTCAAATTCAATATATAAAAATAAGATGGGAAGCCATTTAACATACTGCATAACCGGGTTCTTACTCACATTTATAATTAGCTTATAATTAGAGAAATATGCAAATAAGCTGCTATCAATAGCTGATTCTTTGACAATTTTCTACTCTGAAACAAATGAGCCAATAGAACTGTCATGTGCTACTTTTGAATTTTTATAAAATAATATAATTCAAAAGTAGCACATGGCAATTAATTGTCATATGCTACTTTTGAATTGTATTATTTTATAAAAATTCAAAAGTAGCACATGACAGAACTATTTGTTGTGGAAGGTCTCTAGGTGGGCTAGTTAAAGTTTATAAATATCAGCCTGTGGCATCCAAGATGACCACAGTTACTATAAAATGAGATGCAACTTGTCTGCCAGTTGAGCGATACATGCCCAATCGGGCCTTTTGTTTTAATGATTTTAAATTAAACATTTATTTTTATTGCAAATCTTCATTAGTAAAATATTTATGATTTGATTAAAAAAACAATTGTACAACATTTATTTTTATTGCAAATTTTCATTAGTTAAATATTTATGATTTGATTAAAAAAAAACGATTGTACCATATCAATACATTATTTTATCAAATCACTAGATCAAGATACAAACTCAATTGTAAATTGTATACCCTTGCGTATATATATATATATATATATATATATATATATATATATATATATATATATATATATATATATATATATATATATATATATATATATATTTTTTTTTTTTATATATATATATTATATATATAAGCGAATAGCAAATGATATATTTCTATACTTGATGTGTAAATCAGGCTATAAATGTAGGATTGTGTTATTTGAAGTGACGTCATATGGAGGTTATCATTGAAGGGTTGAGTTAAATACCGGGTTATGCTTTTTTTTTCCGGATGGTTTACTCGGTCATTTGATGTGGAATGATTTAAAGTAAGACTCGGTTAGGTATTGGGTCTTGATTAGATTTTGTCTTTTTATGATGTCATTTGTCTGGACACGGTCACGTTCTGTTTGTTCCGAGGGTATATAAATGGACGAACACTAAATAACCAGATATATCAGACGTAGAAATGAAGCTTTCGTGGATATTGGCCGTTTTTCTGGCAATATCAGTTTTAGAAGTAAAATCAAGGTCTGTTCCTGATGATAGAGTTAAAGAAGCTGGCAAGTACAAAAAATATATTTTAACTAAATAATTATCAATTTAAATTTGAGCAAAAAATTTACTTTTAGGTTGAAAGGTTAAAGAGTTCAGCAATTTAGATAATATTTAAAAATAATACTCTAGTTATAAAACTTTAAACCGTTTTTAGGTAAATTTGTAAAACGAAAAAGAAATTTGCCGCGTTAAATTTATTATTTGTTTTATATATATTTTGTTTGAATTTAATCATAAAATACATTCAAAGATGATACATGAGCAAATATGGTCATATATGATTTTTTAATGTATTTTATGATTAAATTCAAAAATGATATATATATAACACTTCCTTTAAAGAGCGTGCGTTTTTATTGCCGTTCTAACAGTTAGGGCGAAACAGTTTCTAGGGTTTTATCCAAATGACGTGAAGCGCGGACATGAGAGGACTTACCTTAAACATCTTCTTGTTTGGGTTTGAACACACGACTTTCAACTAAACAAGCCATTAACTGTAGCTTAATATTGATAAAGTATTTGTCTTAAAAGAACAATAATAGTCTGGTGGTGAATGAGTTATTTATTGGTGGTTAATGGGTTAGTCTTAAAAATGAGGTTCCGTTTTCTGAAACACTCTAATTTTGTCAATAACAATACAAATGATGTTACTTTTGCATCGGTAACATAACAAAATGGTCCCATTAAACATAATATATCAAAACATCACCCAACGGCAAAGTACAGTTAAGTGTATTTATTGACGTACCTATTAGTTTCTACTTAATTAAGTTTATATACATGTAGTAAAATTAAACAAACTTTTTTTACCTTGAAAGCTAAGAATTTCTAGACCATGTTAACTCCATAAAACAAAAAACGAAATTTTTCTCTGTTTTTGTATATTTTCTAAGGGTCTTTAAATATGTCTAAGCGAAATTCTAAATTTTTATTAAAAATCAAAATTTCGCATATTTTATTTTATATAAAACTTGTTTTTGACAAATATTTAAAGTAAGGATTAGCATTGCTTCTAAGTAACGTTTTGAAATAACGTTTTTTAAACATACTTTATTCGTCCAATTCAATAAATACATGTTGAAAAGAAAAGTAAACAATATGGAGTATGACAAATAGGATTTAACAACAAGTGTTGAACACTTATAAAAACTGTCTCCTGAAAATATTTATAAAATAATTTTTCAAATGCGCCTTTAGGTAGAAAAAAATACCAAAAAATCACAAACAAACAAAAACAAAAACGTTAACCTTGTTGCATCCAGAAAAAAAACTATAATGGTTTTAATACCATGCAGGTAATAAAATTAAAAATCTGTAAGTGTGTTCATTTACATATTATTTGTGAATCTTAAAGATACAAGTAACAATATCAGTGTAAGTGAAAACAAATAACGTTTTGTAAATGTAGGCACAGTGGTAGCTTCTCTTTTTAAATTCCGGTAAACGTTAATAATGAATTATAATATGTATCCGATTTGTTGCTTTTGAAACGTGCTTAGTGTCTTCTTGCATATAAGATAGAGGTATTTCAAAAAGGCAGTTAAATACATAAACACTGGCACAGTAAGGTCGTTACTGTATTTGAAAAAATGTTTTGAATTCAAATGTTTTATTTTAGAAATAGAAAAACTCCGAGAAATATTAGAACTACTTACACGTAACACAAAGAAAGAAGTCGAAACAAAAACGACAGAGGTAAATGTTGAATAATGGTACCTTTTTTTTTTTTTTTTTTTTTTTTTTTTTTTTTAAAAAGTACTTGCATTAGTAAATCAATTTAATAGAGGTGTGTGGTATTACCGGTACACCGGTATGAACCATTGATGTCTTTTGTCGCAGATGCCCGTTGTTTATTTTATTTTATTTTATTATTTATTTTTGATTTCCTGTTGCTGTTGTTAATATGAATGGAATGGATGCATGTCGTATTTGCACCAGTGCTATAATTTGTAATCTCAAAGTTAGGTTTTGCTAAGTCGAAGAACTATTTTTGTTAAAATCCGCTCATCAATGGAACCTGTTACTTTCGCCAAAGTTTTTTATTTTTCCAACAATGATATACATGTTTTACGTAAATTATGGAAATTTATAAAAATTGTAAATGAGAGAATCTCCTGGTTATTGTTACTTATTATATGATCTACCACTGTACTTATTTACTTATGTTTTTATTGTACATGTATATGCAATTGTTCTCTAAATTGTAACAAGCAATAGGAGAATAAAGAATTATTATTGGCTAAAAAAGCAAGCGTCCCATAAATTGATAGAAGGTGGTCATCACAAATGAAAAAAAAATACTTGGTTTTATACGTTAAATATTGTGTTATACTTAAAGGGTACCTGTAACTAATTTATTTTATCATAAAAGTTTTATTATATATACCATTTAAAAATAACAAGATCGAAAATGATCAAAATTGGGGACAAAAAAAAGTTATAGCAGATTAAAATATACATTTTTAACCTTCCCTTGATCGCAAAGTGAAACGCCTCGTTTTGAGTTACCTATGTATTACGCCACGACAGTTCTAGCATAATGGACAGTAGTTATAATGATATGGCGACGTATGGAGAAAAAGTAACGACTCAGACCTGAACTATGCCAGATGGTCCGTCTTTTTTGGAGGGGAAGCAGTAGACCATCTAATAGATTATTAATTTGGTGTATAGCATATATTTGAACCAGAAACGAAACGAACGAATTTGACCTAAAATAAATATTAAAAAAAAAAACTGAGTCTAGTATCTATCTACTTGGAAATTATGATTGGTTGCCTAGTTATAAGGGAAAGTGAAAATTTAAATCCATGTAAGTAGATCAATACATACTTTGAAAAAAATCATTCTGGTCGTCAGTGTTTGAATCTGGTCCGAATATTACAATATATTAATAATAATAATAATAATAATAATAATATTATCATAATAATAAATGACATGAAATACTAGTATCTAGGAGAAACAAATACGTTTTTTCGTACTTTGGAAAATTGTAAGGATGTTCCGTTTGCTATCATAAATCCATATTTAAGTGAAATCCTGATTTGTGAGAATTAACATTTTCCAAATGATTTTTTAACTCGAACCATCGGAAGTTGTATTTTTGTATATTACCAAGGGTCATAAAATAACTCTATAAACCTGTAAATCAATTTTTCAAATTGCAGTGTCACTACAATGACTACAGGCGCGGGCCTTAATCAAAGGAATATGTCTAATAAACAAATGGATAAATAATTATCTCTATTGGTTACTGCTTTGACGTCACTACAAGGGGACCTCGATTTCCAAATTTCTGGAGAAGTATTAGAAATCCATCGATATCCTCTTATTTCGGGATGGATTTTTATGAAATTTTCGATAAAGCCATTTTAAGTATTACGAATAAAACATCTAAAAACTGAAAATCGTTAAAGGTACCCTTTAAATATCGCTCATGATTTTAAACGATAACTGAGACTCGGAATAAAGATTTACCTATGTCACCCTTTAAGAAAACATTGCACAATTAAACATCTACACTTCTTTATGGTTAGGAGTTTAAATTACAAACCGTTTCATATTGTTATAGTCTAAATTCTCTTCAGAATTTTTTTACTGTAAACGTATACAAAAAATAACCATTGAGACAATATGAGTTTTTAGGGTACTGAAAATGAACAGAATGTTGGAGAGTCTATCAAAAGACTTATAGATCGTCAAAACCAAGAAATCTTCACGCGAAAACAGAACAATGATGGTGGTGATAAAAATCATGGCGGTAGTCCAAAGAAACCGAAAGGCGGGGACAGAATAGACGAAGTGGTATGTAAAAAAAAAAAAAAAAAAAAAAAAAAAAGGAGTGTTTACGCCCAAGACAATTTTACTTTTACAACATCGAGACGGTACGTTCATGTATGTTGTTTACCTTGCTGGGGCGGAATTGAGTTTGAACCAGGACTAAACAGGACTAAACGTTGGTTCCAAATACATTTTTATTAAACTCTCTCTCTCTCTCTCTCTCTCTCTCTATATATACATATATAATTATTCAGATATACTCTTTGATTGGATAATAAGGTCCATGTTAATATGGACGTAACAAATTTACACGGGTTACAAATAATTCACTAGGGTAAGAAAATAAATTACACGGGTAATAGGCAAAAAACGTCTCAATTAGAAATGTTGTAAAACGTTTTCCGGTGATTTAGACTAAGATCCTCCCTGCCAGTGATACCTCTCGATTAAGAGACCTACAAAAGCGTATTTTGTATATAAACATCTACATGTATATGGCAAACTTTGTAAGCAATTTTTCAGTCTTCTATAAGCATTGTTTATAAATGGAACATATATATTTGCAGCCTTATACAGACACAGTCTGATTACCCAGAAAAGCACGATAAACTTGCGTTGAGTAAAATGATGCTCTAAGCAGGCAATAGGCAATGATTTTAAATGGCATTCATTTGTATGGGTAATATTGGAATATATTGATTTTACACAATGTTTTAACTGTGTTGCAGAATGTTGACCCAAATTCCAAAATCGAAGTTGACTTTGCAAGCATGATGGTTGAACGGAATGGTGTTGAATATCAGGTAACATAAACAGTTTTATAAAAGTTGGAATGATTCATATAAGCAATGGACAATAAAACACAAACATATCTGTCCATGTCCAAATCACAAACAATTTGTTTGCAATGATTTAGCCCATTTTTATAGCATAATTGTATAGTTTTGTTCTGTTGTTCTAAGAACGATCTTAGAAAATTTTCAAATGTACTGGCGATGATTATGCTCTCTCTCTCTCTCTCTCTCTCTCTCTCTCTCTCTCTCTCTCTCTCCACCTTATCTTTTTTCTTAAATTGATATTATTAGATCATTAAAACTTAACTTAAGGAGTCAACAAAGATAATTAAAGTTTATAAGTAATTGGAATTCAAAAGTTAAACTTACAATGACTCTCCAAAACAATCTTTGAAAAAGTACAGGCATATGCACAAGTATATTTTAAAAGTTTAAAAGTCTTAAATCGCAAATTAGCAGATTCTTTGTCACTTCAAATAAAAAAATCTTCCATAGAGTCCAATGTTAATAGACATGTATTTTATGCTGAAAAAAACTTTTCTTCTTATTCTTCTTCTTATTCACCTTTTTGAGATATCATTTAATATTTATTAATATTTTATTTAATCTTCCACAAAACACCACAAAGCTAATGGCTTTAAAACTGAAATATATTTGAAAGTAGGTGGTCAAAATGACATTCTATACATGCAAGAGAAAATGCAGTTTAGAAAAAACTATATTCTTGATTTTTTTTACAATAGATATTTTTGTTACTTTAGAACAGTTAATCTTTAACTGTTTGGCGTATGTTTTTTTATCTATCAAACTTTTTAGCCCCTAGTGTCACTGATGAGGAATGATTTTCCGAAATGTGCACATCTGGCACATCAAAATTTAGCAGGTATCCGTTATATATTTAGAAAACTTTTTCCTTTCGGAAACTGTTCTATTTAGAAAACTTTTTCCTTTCGGTAACTGTTCTGTTTAGAAAACTTTTTCCTTTCGGTAACTGTTCGGTTCATTAGCAATAACGCTTATAGTTGTTTCTAATAGAGAATCTGCAATGTAAATAAGAAAATACTGTAGTATTACAAGAGAATTAAACATATTTAAAATGAAAATCATAAATTATGTTTATTTGGACAAAATACATGTAATTATTATTTTGCGAGTTTGTTTAAATCAAGCAAATATCAATTAATTTCTACTTTGCTAGTCTTTTGACTTTGTGTTTACAGGCCCTAACATGGCAGGGCGAACTGTTCTCAAAATTTCCGAAGAATCCAGTTTTAACATCTGTGCAATTACGCAATAATACAATCTAAACATGTACTTAGTAGATCATTTTCTATCATGAACTGGGAAGTTTTTAGACTAAAGCTCAACTGTCCAAATCGTCCCCAGTTTGATTTTAACCATCTACATTTTGGCCTTAACCATTGCAAGATTTGCCGAATATAATGATTAGGGTTATTATCTGTCTAAAAAATCTAGAAGTTGTTTTTTAATTTCATATCCCATAAATTTCCTTTAACTGGTCCGGTATCTAAGTCTCTTATTATCACAAAATTAGATTTGATCAGGCGTTTCGGCCGAATAGCTTTGTTCCTTTACTTAATTTTATTAACGTTTTAAATATTCCGGACAACCAAGTAAAGAGTTAAAAATATAACATTTGTCTTTGTTGTTGAGATGAAAAATAAATACCGGTAGACTTATTTTGACTAAATCAACAAATAGCTTGCAAAACACAGAAGGTGCTAAATATATAACATATACCTGCTAAAGAAAGAGAAGTTGCTCTTATCACAGAAACTTTGTGACATTATTGTAGGATTTACCGTCTTATGTTGCATAAGTTTTTACTTGACATTTTGTATAATTCAAAAAATGAAAAAAAAAAAAAAAAAAATGATTTTGAAAAAAAAAAATATCTCGAATTAATTTAAGATATACTGTTTATATTACCTTTACGCAAAGCGACAGCAAAGGTAGAAACTTTTAATTACAGTGACATGTTATTCGAAAGACTTTTGAAAATTTCATTATTTCAGGCCGTCAATAATTTGAAAAACAACGCCAAATCTAGGGCAGAGAATCTAGACTCTCACCCAAAAACGGATAGACAGAGAGTAGCAGAAGGAACAGGGGCAGTTCAGGTATCAATTACATATACATAAGCCGATTGCATTGAGAGTAGTCAACACCAAGATTCTTAATTTGGTCATCATTGGTGGGCGCTTAGAACCAAACCAAGCTTTGTTATATTTTTTTCATAGATAAAGCATGCGATAGTTAATCTGTTAATCCATATGTGCCTCCGTTATATTGAAAATTATCTTCCACCGTTAGATTTTGACAGCCCGTTTGTCGAAAGAGATTGTTTTCTTAAGACACTCCGTTGTCCCCGACCACCCAAGAACTGACGACCATATTAAAGGTGAAAGAACCTTGACGAGTACATCCCACGCCGGTTCATTCCCACCTGGCCAACATTTTGAAATTTTGTACCTGTGGGTAAGGTTTTAAATGTTGGCAAAGTGGGTATTGCTGTCAGTTGTAGGATTAAGCAAGACAACAGATTTTAATAACAGGTGAGGGTATAGTCTGTTTAAGGAAAAAAATTAACAATGATTGGTGCTTTTTTTTAATCCGTATCAATTATCATTTGTTAAACTATAAAGTGAAAACTTGACTTTGTGCATATCTTGATATTTACAAGAATCCCAAAACTGGCCCTCTTATTAAAAGTAAAAGAATCTTGACTGGGGTATAAAGCACCATTGCGCCACTCCACTCTTCATAATGCAATCGTTTCCTCCGAAATATAATAAATAAGATTATTATTTATTATTATTTTAATTTATTTGTTTATTTACCTATCTATTTGGACTGTTTCTTCCAAAAATTAATTAATAAATTTATGTTTAATTAATTAATTCTCCCTGAGCTTTTAATTTTTCATTCCTCGTTAAGTTACAATTATCTACTCAATAAATAGCTATAGGTTGCATTTGTTGTCATGTAGTATGACTAAAGTTGCTTTTCTACTGCTATATACATTTATGAAGACTTTACTTAACCTGTTAACAGGAAAATAAAATGTGGTCCAAAAACATAATGTTTACAAATCAAATGGTAAAGATATTCAAATGTCCATTTAAATGGGTTTGAAATCAAATATTGGTGTTTATTTGATAATCTGGTTAAAATTTGCACAAAAAATTTGCCAAAATGCACAAATGCAAAGAACCTACTCAAAATATTACTATTAAGTATTAGTTTGTTATTTTTATACTTACAGGACTTTTTTATATTGTTTTTACATTCGTCAAAGTCAATAAATAATCAGTATAACAATAGAACAAGACTTGTGATAAATCAAACCACTTGTGACATTCCGTTATCACAACTGTAGTAGGTCTTTTTTTAAAATCAATTATGAAATCAAATATTCATAAAAAAAGATTAGAAAGGTAATTTATGTGCAAAAAGAAAGATTTTTCCTTTAAATATAAATAGTATTTTATAAAGAGTGAAATTTTACGATACAATTATCTTAAATTTCATTAAAAACATGTTTTGTCTTTTTTTGTCTTTTTAACCAGAAGAATAAAAAATTAATTTGAATAAAACTTTGTATTTAATATAACATTCTTTAAATGATTAACCAAGATTTACCATATTATTAAAGAAACGTGTATCCTGAAAAAGACTATAAAAAAAACTTTCCAGGTGAGATCTTAACTGTTTGTTTTAACAATGTTGGCTAAGTGGGAATAAGAAATTTTAAAATGTTGGCTAAGTTGGAAGGCACCGTCCCCAGCCTCACGCCATATTAGAAATTCAATACCATTAAACGCTGTGTCGAAAGAAACCAAACATGATAAACAAAACATCAGTGGTTTGAGGCATATTAAACACTTGTTTGGCACGGAGTTCTAAAATTAGATAACAAGATTTACTAAAGATATTATCTCAGATCAAATAATGGTACTAATTTACTTATGGATGGATTTAGGATATATATAAAGTAGATGTTTACCAATTAAAAAAATATGTATTTGAGTATAATTGTAATCTGTTTTTGTTGTTAAAACTAGTTAAAACAACTGTTATAATAGTTTTGTATTCGTTAATGACTATCTCATAAGTATGGCGGGAAATATTTAAACATATCGAACATCTTTTTTTTCCAGAGATTAAAATTTCAGGTAATTTGTTAAATTTTATGCATAGTCTACATAATTTAAGAGGGAAGGTTGATAAATGATAGTTGAAGCAATATTTTTAACCAAATGTCTCAATTATATTTTCTCTTTTATTCCTTTTGATAAAAAAGATCTATAACAAAGTAAACATCTATTTGATAAAAAAAATTACCAACTGAGTGAAATAAAGTTTGTCGTTTTATTCAAAGTTATGCTAGAAAAATCGAAATAATCTATTTATATTGTTGCTGTTTTAGTGTAACTTTTAAGATGTAAAAATTAACAACATTTTACTTTTAAGAATGGTATAAATCGAAGAAGAAAACGGAACTTTTACCGGTTTGCCAGGCTATGGCCAAAAGCTATAGTTCCCTATGTGGTAGACGGCTCTCTTAGTAAGTACCAAAAATATGATGTATTGTTAAAGTTCTCACACGCAGTGGCCAATTACCTGCTTCCAGATGATAGTCACAATTCTTCGTGCTATCCACGTTTATGTCCTAAAGTTACTGCTTCAGACATCTTGTGGCCAAACTCTCAAGTTCCTAACAATTGGAGCCAGGACTCAATAAGAACTACGTAGTTTATTAGGTAACTTGAAGCTCGAAGTGTTATGTCAGATTGTGGCCTAAAGTTATCAAGTTTTCTTCATAACTTTATTTATAATGTAGTTTAACAATTTATGTCATATTGCTAAATTCCTAAAAATAGAACCGTTACAAACTTAATACAAGCATAAAAGGTCAGCGATATAAAAAAAATTGACATTGTAAAATTCCTTATTTTTTGTTTCACTGTGTTTAATTTTGAATTTACTTTTTAAAACAACTATTTATTGCTTTCGAAAATCCATGTCGTAAACTACTTAAATTTTTACAGAAATACCTAATATAAAAAATTCCTTACTAGAGAAAGAAATATGCAAAAACTAAACCAAAACATTTTAAACTGACATTACCAGCTAGAAAAGAGAATATTTATTGAAATAAACACATTTATTTTGATGACATCTGAATATTAATGTGAAGGTAGAACAAATTGATTTTCAACAAAAAAAAAAAAAAAAAAAAAAAAAAAAAAAAAAAAAAAAAAAAAAAAAAATTGGGATTTTTTATTCAGTATATTTCTTTTGTTTCAGATGACACGTTGTCAGAAATTGATGAAGCTATATTCAGATTTGAGAATCAAACGTGTGTTAAATTTCAGCCTAAATCGGAAACGTTATCAGAGGAACTTGGACATGACGATTATGTTTTCTTTTACAAAGGAGGGTAAAATCAGTCAATTCCAATCATCTTCAAGACACGAATATCTTGATATAATTCTTATAATAAAATTCTAAATATGATGCAAGGAAAATAAGTTTAAACTCTGCCACTTCAATTTGTAAAAAACAGTTACAAAAACAATTGATAGACTTGAAACGTACATAATGATGTAATTTATACATATACATAACTTTTAGCTGCCATTGCTCATTATTAAAACATCCGAAACATTCTTTAAAAAGACGTTTCCAATTTTTATTATTTTAAAGACTTTTTGTAACACAAGAAAGAAAATTTTGTCTTTTTAGGTAAATACAACTTAAAACTATGCCTTATATCTTATTTTTACAAGTTTGTTCTTAGCTTTTCAATTTAACATTTAAATATTATATATTTCTCATTTTGAATATGTTTTCCATATTTAAGCGGATGCTGGTCATACATCGGAAGAATCGGTGGAAAGCAGCACTTGAGTTTAGGTTCCGGATGTGGTTGGGTTAGTTGTCTACTTTTAATATGAACATATGAAAGCCGATCTATTATAAGGCACTACTTACATACATTGATAATACCGAGATGAAAATATCCTTACTCCAAAGACATAAAAATGATTTCAACGGTCATGTTCATACATGCTAAAATAAAAACCATGATCGTAATGGACCGCAAGCAAATAATACAAAGCCAATAGTTTATTGTCAGACAAAAAGGGTTGTAAAATAGGTTCATTTTAGAGACCCCTCTTCCTTA
This sequence comes from Tegillarca granosa, assembly GCA_029721355.1. Lineage (NCBI taxonomy): Eukaryota > Metazoa > Mollusca > Bivalvia > Arcoida > Arcidae > Tegillarca > Tegillarca granosa. The sequence goes on along the minus strand of CM056601.1, from coordinate 32,873,430 downwards.
ATCCAAAATGTTTGAATTAGTTGAAAGATTCTCTTTCCATTCAGCCTTTCGGCCTGTGCGGATTCATAACTAAAAAAAGAACAACATTTTTCAAAATACACGTAATGACAGTTATGTAAACCTATACATGTTATTCCAATTATTACAACAAAATTCAATCATTTGAAATCTAGTATTTATAGAATAAAGTCTCTAAAATTACACGATATTATACTCCATCAAAAAACACATATCCAATTATGTTTTTATATCTTTAAAAGACCCACCATAAATACATGAAGTACAACAAGTTAGCCTTAATTACATAAATATATATCTAAGCTAATAAAACAGTTTCTGAAAAATTAGAACCTTCATCATGTAGTTTTTATGATACATTTTCTGAAAAGTCTTCATAAAACACCAGTTTACTGTTTCTAAAATATTCGTTAAAGAAAATTCACCTTTAAAAGATGCTGATGTTGCAGCTCCCGTACCTTAAAACATTTGTATAAATATCAGCAGCTTCTTGCAAATCCTCTTCTGATCCATCTAGCAACTATTGTTGTACATACTTTGTCTAGGTGTTTGTAAACTAAGAACATTTAAGAATTTCTTTTATCCTTAGCTTTTGGTAAAAAAATTATATATATATATATATATATATATATATATATATATATATATATATATATATATATATATATATATATATATATATATATGTGTGTGTGTGTATACGCACTTTCATATGTTCAAAACCACTATATCATTTGTTGTGTTATGTACCTACCAAGTTTAAACATGATCTGTCGAGTCACTGTTTAATAAAAATATGTAAGGGTATTAAACTCTGATAGATATATCTCTTGTTTGCAAATCGCAAAAAAGTACCGATGGCACACGTTTAGATGATAGTTGTCATCTGCAGAAAATTTCTTTTTCCTGAGAAAAGTGTCGGACAAAGTTTGGGCTTAAAAAGGAGGAAAAAAAAATAATCAGAAACAGTATAAACCAATAAGTCTCCCCCACTTTTCATGTGGGTTGGAGACTTAATAAAATAGAAATGTATGTATCGCCTTAATTCATGTCTTGAAATAAAGGAAACCAAATAAAATTTTCATCGAGGAATTTGGCTTCTAGACTCTCCATTGGTCACTGCATGCATTTTTGTAGTTTTAATTTCTAAAATTCTTAACAATAAAGAAAAATTGTTTAACAAGTTTAATTTCCAATTTTAAATTATGTTGAAACTGACGGGATTTCAGCATTAACTCAAAATTCATAAACGTTTAGTATTCAAATTTCTTTTTGCTATACAATATAAATTGAAAAATTGAATTGTTTTATCAAATGACAACCAATAAGCCTAATAAAATACCTGAGTATGTTGTATATGTTTCACAGTTAATTGTATGGTAGAGCCTGTGTTGGTGGTAGTGATGATGGTAGTGGTGATGCACTAGCATTGAACTTGAATTTTGTAAACATAATTGTAACTATTAAAATGACCCCAGTACATGCTAGTACAATGTAGACCATCTCACGATAAATCGTTACAAGTACCTTAAGATTATCATTTTGTGTGTGAAATTCTCTATCAAGTGAAAAATAACGGACAAAGTAAAACGTTAACTTTCCTGATTCTCTCATACATGTAAAATTGCTTGCTTGTATTACTTGTTTGTGAAAAATGGTTAAGGCATAAATTGTAACACGTTGAGAAATTTATAAATAAAAGAATTAGGAATGGAGATATGAAGATACTTTCTAACACGATTCGAACGGCGAATCTCTCAGAAAATGAAGACTAAGTAAAGACTAAGATACATTGAACTACATAATAGTATATAGCAACCATTCAGTATTGAAGAATTATTGTATTGATCAAACTGTTTTTACAGATCTGTCGTGTGCTAATGTTGCTACATATATATATATATGTAAAAAATAAAATTCAAAATGAACCTTTCCAACTATTGCAAAATCTGTTGAACACTTTTTTCAACACCAATTAAATAATAGGTCATTTATGTAGATTAAACTTGCTGAACTATTATTTTGCCTTCCTTTTCTTTTCATCAAGAAATTGCAAACTTGTCAAAATAAAATGATTTATTTTAAAGAGTTTATTGTTGTTTCGGACTCGGACATAAGAGGGGTCAAAGCATTGAGAAAATCAAAAAATTACTTGATAGAAACAAATTGCTTTCAACATGTGCTAACGTTGCTATATATATATATATATATATAAATATATATATATATATATAAAAATAGAATTCAAATGAACCTTTCCAACCATTGCAAATCTGTTGAACTCTTTTTTCAACACCAATTAAATAATAGGTCATTTATGTAGATAAAACTTGCTGAACTATTATTTTGCCTTCCTTTTCTTTTCATCAAGAAATTGCAAACTTGTCAAAATAAAATAATTTATTTTAAAGAGTTTATTGTTGTTTCGGACTCGGACATCAGCGGGGTCAAAGCATTGAGAAAATCAAAAAATTACTTGATAGAAACAAATTGCTTTCAACAAGCCCGTCTAAAAAAATAATGAAAAGCCACCGATTTGTCGATTTTGGAGTCAGAGGAGGCAAGACAATTTGTAGCAAAATTTTAAAAAATCAATGTATTAATATTGCGTCTCAATATGAATAGCTACATGAAACTTTCAAAAATGCTTTTATTGAAATTAAACTGTGAGTTTTTATAATTTAACGGTTGAACAATTGTTAAATAGAAAGAGTATTAATTTTTTAGGATTGTAAAAGCCTACACTCGTATTTTCAGGTCGACATAGCTATTCATGAAATGTGCCATGCAATTGGAATGGCTCACGAACAGAGCCGTTCCGACAGAGACGATTACGTTACAATAATGTGGGAAAATATGGGTGGCAAAAATGGGAATTTTAACAAAGGCAATACTTATGACGTTAATGAATATGATTACGAGTCGGTCATGCAATATGGCCTTTGGGTAAGTAAGATCATAGCAAAAAAAATACTAAATCAAAGGTATATCAATACCTTATGTCATTGGGAGCGTGTTTTTGCAAGGTCTTATTTGACCTTTAATTTCTATGACGTTATAAATGTGTAGTCTTATTGCGGGAACGTTCGTATCATTTTAAGTTTTTCTGTTTTGCTATTTCATCAAATCTAATTTACAATTTATTTGTTTAATCTTGCTTTTGGTGATTTTAAACATGTTTTGTTGCAAATTTTTTAAATTTAAATCTACGTGGACCAGGAAATACTTTTGTTTTTAGTAAGTCTCAATAATAACTAACCTTTTATTTTTTTACTTTTTCACACGCAATACTTAATATATAACACAAACACCGGTCATATTGAAATGTGCTTGATGTGCATATGTCGGAAAATCATTCCTCATCATTGTCAAAGTACTGAATTATGAACCATTTACTTTAATCAAGAGTGAAATATGATATATTTACGGTTAAAACACAAAATTAAAAAATATGAATAATTTTTACGCCTCGTTTTTTAAAGCCCTGCAAACTATATTTGTAGTAGCCATGTCTGTTTATGTAGGCCAAAAATAGTTCCGAGAAAGGTATCCAGTAGATCGAAACCAACTCATTTAAGAAATAATGATTTAAATTCACTATATATTTGAATTGCAGGCTTTTTCACAAAATGGTAAACAAGTAATTCACTTTAAAGACAAAAATTTGGAGTTTCTAGCCTATGCTGGAGACGGATTAACATTCTACGACGCGGAAGATATAAACGTTAATTATGAATGTACAAGTATGCATGTTTAATAAGCTTTAACATAAGTGTAGATCTATCTATCTATCTATCTATCTATCTATCTATCTTTGACTTTTTGGTACTGCATATTATTGTGTTAAAGGGTTACAGGGTTATAATTTGATCTCGTCAAATATATTTTTTATCGTTTCATATCTATAGAAACATCTGGCCAAGCTACTAAAATATGTTTTTATATTTATATCTATCAATTCTCTCCTGATGCATAAAAGCTTGAAAAAAGAAAAATAAGCAATTCTTACCGTTTTAAGCCAATAATTGAGTCTTTGCATCTTTGCATAAATACTTTTTATTATATCTTATAACAACATTATACTTTACTTTTTAGAAACGTGTAATAATCCACCAAAATGTGAACACGGAGGTTATGTAAATCATATGTGCAAATGTACTTGTCCTACCGGAATTACAGGCCAGCGATGTGAAACAATCATCACCGACAATGGTAAGAACGAAAGTTCTATCTCAACAGATATAAAAAATAAAAGATCAAACATGTTTCTTGATAGGTCACAACATTTTCCGTTTAATTATATGCTTTTTAGAAAATACAAGTAAACAAAAGAGAAAGCTATTAACATTGTAAGCAATGATTCTTGTCGATCAAACATTTTCAAAACGCTTTTCCTTAATACTTAAAAATTACGTAACAACATTTGATAGCAAGAATGCAGTATCGTGAAAAGAAAATTTTTTTTTTTTAGTTTTTATATTTTCTATCGTATCCATACATTTGAATAATTAATTGAAGGCAAGATAGATATTTCAAAAACCAAAAACGTTTTAGATGAAAACAAATATTTCCTTTACCTTATTGTCAATTCATCATGTTTAGTGGAAACCTAAGGTAAAAATAGGTTTTGTGTTTTCCAGGTTGTGGAGGTATTGTCGAAGTCGGACTAGGTGGTGAACAAGTTATTACTTCTCCTAATTATCCAGAAAACTACAACACAGGAACATTATGTAGATGGCTAGTTCAGGTATTATAAATACATTATTTCAATATAAATTTGAACAAAACACTAAAATATGACAACATTCTGATTTTGATCTTGTCGATAAGATATATAAGTAATTTTTTTGAAAGACCTTTATTCGCGTATGCATATTCATATTGCTGTTTAGATTTAATATTGTCCTAGAGCAAACGGTAAAATAAAATTCAGAATATAAACACATACGTTTTTTCTCTCAAACTTGATTTTTCGTCATTCGTTGACATTAAAGAAGTTTAAGTCCTATTTCTAAGTTTTTTTTTACCAAAGTTTTATGATTTTACACAGACACGTAAAACATCTTTTTAAAAGTGTTTTTTAAACAGCAGTTTGATCTGCATAAAGTTACAAAATCTAATTTATAAATGTTTGAATTTTACAATAGTCCGATAACACTATCGACTCACGGCCCCTGATCCGCTAGAGGGCTACTGCTTCCGGGAAGTTCACGGTTGTAAACAACTTGTTTGCTGCTATCATGTATCTATAAAATGTCTGGTGTTTAAGTTAAAATTCATCGATTGTTTTATGTTAAATGGTCATATATATTTTTGTTATTATAAGTATTTTTTATTTTTAGTTTCTTTACTTGTCATTTAAATATAACAGTGTAAAGCACTGATTTTATGCAATAAGTGTAGATGTGTAAGTGTGTGTTGACCTAATTTCGACACGTGTTCAGGTAATTGGGAGGTCTTGACCTATGAACTTGAACATATATTACATTAAAATGTTAAAGTTACAAAACCATCTCTGGGACAAGGATACGACCATTAATCTTTAATTAGCATGTTTACCGATGAGTGAATATACACAGGTATTTGAAGATAATTAAGACCTTGACATGGTCTAATAAACAAACTTATCTCGCCTTTCAACACATCAAAGTTTTTCATTTTCGATAAATACATTAAAAATTGTTGACACTTGTATGGAAGGCAATTGTTTACAATAAACAACCGTCAAAATTGATGGTCAATTCAAGATCGTTTGAGCATATTTCACATTTACTACGAGCCCGTTTGAAGAAATGTGTAATTACGACAAGCCATTCTTACCGTTGTTAATATAACCATTCAAACGTAATTAAAAAGTACTCTAATCAGTTATCTTTGTCAGTCATAATCATGACGAGCCTTTTTCTCTCTATCAGTCATAATCACTACGAGTCCTTTCTTTCTAACACTTATTATCACTATTCTCTCTATCAGTCATAGTCTATACGATCCCTTTTCTCTCAAACGGTCAAATCACTACGAGCCTTTTTCTCTCTATCATTCATAATCACTACGAACCATTTTCTCTCTATCAGTCATAATCACTACGAGTCTTTTTCTCTATATCAGTCATAATCAATACGAACCCTTTTCTCTCTATCATTCATAATAACTACGAACCCTTTTCTCTCTTTCAATGATAATTAATAGTTTTCTCTCTATCATTCATAATAACTACGATCTCTTATCTCTCTCCATGATAACCAGTACGTTTTCTCTCTATCACTCAAAATCACTACCAGCCTTTTCTCTATCATTTACAATCACTAAATTTTTTCTCTATTAGTCATAATCACTTCGAACCTGTTTTTTTATCATCACTTATATTTATTATATTCGAATATTTCCCACAGAATATAAGCTTTTATTTAAATCTCTCTCTCTCTCTCTTCTCGACTAAGGGCAAAAAAATTTAACGACAAAGATATATTGGCTTGGTTCGGTCTGTGTAAGTTGAAACATTTTCACTCTGTTTTAAATACCAATAGTAATATTTTCAAATTTCATATATGGTACTATGATTAAAATAATTATTGCATATCGTTTTAAACATATAGCTTGTGTTGACAAAGGTTTACATAACTCCTTATAAAAAAGATAAAAATAGAAGAATTTGAATATAGAGATAAGTCAAATCATAATACAAAAATGAATCATATATAGTATTACGTTTTTAACTGTATGTAATTATTTAATATTTTCCTTTATTGTAATTATGCAACAAGAAAATTAATTTATTGGCCAATAAATACTGTAAATCGTGTAAATTATTTAAGAAGGCTATTTTTAAATTAATAATTTTTAAATGTTTCATGTTTAATATAACATATTACATGTGTCTGGCATCAGTAAGTGAATAATAATTCTCGCTAGCCGAAATTGATGGAAAATTCCAAAAGATTTTCGACGTAAAATTCTATAACATCTTTAAATACACCAACATTCAAGTTATTTATATATTACTTATATCCAGATTAAGTGTGTATAAGACCGATTTCTACGTATAAATACTTTATTTACGACCAAAATTGCAACATGTGATGACTTTTTTCGTATTATGACGGATAAATTCTATGGGGCAACCCTCCCCACTATCTGAGAACGTGTCAAAATAAAGTCAACATAAAAACCGAAGGATCGCATAAAATCGATGTTTAACACTGTTAAATTTAAATTACAAGTAAAGATAATTAATTTCAAATAAAGGATATATTTAAAACAATAGTCCAGTCTATATATAACTATTTTACATAAAACATTCGATGTATTTAAAGGTATACACCAGACATTTAATAGATACATGATAGTAGCAACCAAGTTGTTTACAACCGTGAACACACCGGAAGTAGTAGTCTTCTAGCGGATCAGGGGCTGTTACTCGATAGTGTTATCGGCCAATCAATCTATTGTTAGTTTTCGTTTATTCTTCTAGACAAAAATGACCACTTAAAATAAAGTAATGTTCTCTATGTAAGAAAAGCCTTAAGGCGGTAGATCATGTGTTTATGTCAAAAGCTAAATATGTGTCATTTACACTAGAATTGTGTTTTTAAAAAAATGAAAGTTTTTTTTTTTTTAAATAGTTTTTAGCTCACCTGAGCCGAAGGTTCAATTGAGCTTTTCTGCTCAAAATTTGTCGTCGTCGTCGTCGTCGTCGGCGTCCGCGGCGTAAACTTTTACATTTTCGACTTCTTTTTTAAACTACAAGGTAGATTTCAATGAAACTTGGTCAGATGCATATATGGGCCAGTGCAATTCAGATTTGTTCGTGACGTTGTCATGGCTCCCAAAACTAGGCTAAGGTGACCCCTTGTTCCAGAAAACTAAAAAAATCTTCTTCTCTGAAAGCGATGATTGGAGAAAAAATCTGATGTGATATTTAGCTTCTCTAGGGTCTTAAGCGTATAATTGTTCATTTCGTGGAATTTGGTAAAAAATTAGGTTACGCGTTTTTGCGTTTAATTTTAAAAATTTCGTAAAATGGCTTCAAATTATTATAACTTGACTATATGAATAGATATTGACATGGGGTTTTCAGTTTTGACTTTTTCTTGAAATAATGAGATATATAATATTAAACACACATTGTTTAAATGTTCAGCATGACAAACTGTAAAAAAGGTACAAAGTTTCCTAACTGTATGATTATGCATGTACGAGTTGTTGCCCCTGAAATGTCATTTTTTGCTAAAAAAACTAAAATTGTGCATTAGCTTGAAAACTATAAACTTTTTGTATAGGCATGTATTTTAGAATATTGTAGGTATTGACATGAAGAACATTTTGATATATGGCTCAAGGTCTTACATTCAAAGGTCAAGGTCATAGATGCATAAGAAGATTCAAATTGTTAATTATCTTGAAAACTATTAACTTTTTTGTAGGCATGTATGTTAGAATATTTTATGTCTTTTTGCAAATAATTTTGGATATATCCTCAGGTTGGTCATATCCTCAGGTGATCGTTAAGGCCCATGGGCCTCTTGTTGTTGTATAACATTTTAAATTACTAGATATAAAAACATTTATTGCTAAACGACCAATAACAATTCAAATCAAAAACAAAGTTTAAAGTCGCAACTACTATTTGGTTTTCCTTATTGTTTAAAACATATTTATATTATGATTATATAGGGACCACCTGGTTGGTATATAAAATTAACAGTAGAGCACTTACACTTACCTGATGATGGAATGGCCTTAAATAGGTGTTATCATTGGCTTGAAATACGATATAACTTATTAGGACAAAAAGGAATAAAGTAAGTTTATCCAGTAAAAGTCAATTAATCAATATTACTTACCTATCGTGAATCAATATCTTTGTTCAGATTTCAAGATTTACTTTTTTAGTTTTCATGTACGTGTTATTTTCAATTATACAAAACACAAGTTATTAACCTACGAGTACATTGGAATTTTAACTGCTACTGTTATTTAAAATTACCCTATAAGTCGATCTAAAATGCATTTTTGTTTGTTTGTTTTATTATTTGGCAAAAAAGGATAAAGAAAAATATAAGCAAGATAAATGTTAGTAAATTTTTAAAAAACTTGAAAAACAAGTCATATAAGAAGAAATCTAACTTGTTTGGCAAAGCACGTGTTTTCAGTTTAGTTTTAAGAGTTACGTAATAAAAAGGTTATTGACAGATACACATAAAAACGATTTTATATCATAAATGTCTATTACCAACACGTCAGAATTGATTTTTTTACAGGAGATGTGGAGATATGGTTGGACATACATACGTAACGACCAAAGACGAATTGTCCAATGAAATGTTAATAATATTTGATAGCAAATTTGCAAATGACAAAGCAGCTCGTAAAGGGTTCCGATTACTTGTTGAACCAGTAGGAAGAGGTTTGTGGTTTTGATTATTTGACAGTCAAAGTTACTTTAGCCATACTACACACAATGTTTCAATTGACAACCTCGCAATGCCTCTCCTAATACACGCTACAAAGATGTATCCTATGGACTCTATCATTAAATCTAGAATATAGTCCAAAAAAATAAAATCTAAATAACTCACAGCATTTAACAAATAAGGAAGCTTATAAAAGTTAGATTTTATGTATTTTGCAGCTGCTGTTTTAGCATAACTTTATACTAATTCGAGCTCCAAATTTACTTGATAATCAACTCTGATCATATTTATCTATGTAAACTCTTAATCATATTATGAATTATCTGCAGCTCTCTTTAAAAATTTAAAAATTTAATTATAATGCATTATGATCTGTGAGCTTCAATATTATCTTAATAGCATGTATGTTGTTGCGTTTGTTTCAAGGTCTTCACTTTTTTGGACTTATTGATTTGTTGTTTTTTTTCATTATTTCTGAAAAAATGTAATTTTTTTATGTTAGGTTGCCGAATAGATCCATGTGTCTATGGTGTATGTAAGGAAAGCACAATAGATTGTAACTACAAATGCATCTGTAATCGTGGGTTCAGCGGCAAACATTGTGATGAGTTAATTGGTAAGTATTCATCATTTCTTATTGCAGACACTCGTTTATAACATTTTAAATTTGAATACATATATATTTCTACATTGTAAACAGTGTGATGTTGATCTTTTGAAGATTATGTAAATTTAATTTTTAATTTAAAACATTTCTTCAGTTTAGTCAATGAAGTTCATTAAATATTAGTTTTTTCTTTAAATTTGTTGTGAAAAGAATTACAAGGTTATAATCTCGTTGTCTTATTCAAAAATAAAGATTCTGTATAAACGTTCATCCTTTTACAGATTGAAACATGTTTATTTTAGGTTTGATTTTCAATCTGTTTTTGTCAGTTTGAATTTTAAAAACAACATTTTCGTTTTTTGTTCGTAAAGGTTTTTACAAAGTATTTGTATCGATATCGATTTCTAAGTTTTCATGATAAAGTCATATCATAGCATAATGTAAATACCATATTTGTTTTGCTTTTTTTTTTTTACAGATGACACAAATCTAGAATGTTCTTTTGACTATCACACCAAATGTTTTATGGTGAACTCATTGGCGGATGATTTTCAGTGGGCTTTGAATTCTGTAAGAGACTTGTTTTTTTTTAAATTTAGTCAAACATATAAACTGATGTATGGCATAGCTGTGCTTATCTCGGTAACTGTACAAATATTTCAGAAATCCCATATTTTTATCGGGTCACTTATGTAACACGATGGTGCAGGTTCGTTGTTGGTTACGATCACGACAATTTATTACTTTCTGATTTCATTGCATAATGTCATTACGCCACATATGAACAAGGTTTTTATTTATCTATTCCAAAAACGATGTCAAAACATGTATAGGGCGAACAGCGGGTATTAAGACAATATAGTTTACAGGAGACAAGTGTGGAGAACGTTTTACAGCCACCAATATACAATTCTATTATTGCTACATGAACAGGCGTATACATGTACATTCTAACAGTAATTTGAAGTCTTATTTACTGAAAAAGGTACTACTGTAATATATACAATATTTTCTACTATTTGTTAATAATCTGTTTAACAAAAACTCTGGATTTTTATTTTTTACTTGTACTCTTCGAATATCGATTTTAAAAAGATTTGCAAGTCAAAGTTTTTGTATGTTTTCCTATAAACAAATAATTTTCTTGTTTTACAATCTTACATTTTGTTTTTCAATACGCTGTGTATTCATACAATTTAACTAACGGTAATGAACGTTAAGTTGATTTCATTTCAAGTCACAAGTTTGATTTATCCATACAAAGGACATATCAATTTTTAATTATTTTTATGTCTAGGGTCCAACATCTACCTTAGGGACGGGACCAGATAGAGCGTACAGGGGAACAAATTATATGTATGCTGAAATGTCGTTACCAAGAAAAGAAGGTGACAAGGCTGTATTAGTTTCAAACCTAAAGTTTCCAGGTATGAACTTTTCATGCGTAGATTTTTTTTAAACATCAAAATCGGTTTAAACAAGGATTAAACCATGTTAGTATTTAGTAATGTCTCCATCGAAAAATGCTGTTTGATGTGGTGTGCGGTAAGTTTTGTTTACGAAAAAGTTAATTGGCGTTCAATTTTGTGATGGTATAGCAACCCGGATGCTCGAAAAACTATTAACCTTCAGCAAGCGACATATTAATTTTCTAATTTCTTCATGTTTATTATTAATTAAAAACTCTGAAATCTGGTTGTCTGGAAGCTCCCATAGTATCTTTTCAGATTTTAACTTTGTTTGTGATTTAATTATTGAAGTATTCCTTCTAAGTCAGACAAAATATATAACAAAAATACCTGTTCAATTTTGATGTGCAATATGTGCACATTTCAGAAAATCATTCCTCATCAGTGACACTAGTGGCCGAAAAGTTTGATATATATGTTTGATATAATAAAAACATAAGCGAAACAGTTGAAAATTAATGAATTCAAAGTTCCAAAATTATATGAATCCAAATCCAGCTAGGGAATGCTTTGCATTAATGAACAAACCTTAGTTTTAAATAAATTTATGAAGTTAAGACGGCTGAAAATTTTGTTAAAAATTACATTTTCTGTTTATACAAAGTACTGCCTACTAAGTTATGGATACCCTCGGGGAGTTTAACTCCACCAGCAGCGGAACCCGATCAGGGGTAGTAAATATATAACAAAAATACCTGTTAAATTTTGATGTGCAAAACTAACTCTGTTTATAGTATTGTATAATGTTAACAATAAGCCAAATATCAAGCTGAACCTGTTAAATGTGGTGAAATCAATTGTCATCCTCAAACTGTCGAAATAATTAATTTAAATACTGAAAATATTAGCTAAAATGTAATAGACACTCATGTACAAATATAATACAACCAAAAGGAACAGAAAAATGAAAAGATCTCGCTTTAAAGCCATAATATTATAACTGCAGAACTATGAGCTTAAACGCAACAGATGTTTTGTTAAATATCATCCTATAAATTTAACATCTTGTGTTATAAATATTTCACAAAAATACCTTTTTAATTTTTATGTGTTATATGTATACATTTAGGAATTGTTGATAGATAAAGTAATAAGCCAAACCAAATGGCTTCGAAAGTTACATTTTAATTTCAGAAATGTAAGAATATCTGAGTAAGAATATTTGATTTTGAAAATGTTATTATATCATTAACTTCACAGAGGCAAGCGAATAAAAAGAACTATTCGTCGTCTTTTTTCAATATGTCTGACTTGTTGTAATGGTAAGATTTATATATTCACAAAATCAATACATAATGGAATAAACAGCTTAATACTTGATATTATTTGATATAACAAAGTTATTAAAAAGTTTCATAATACGTTTTTATTTTTAGAGAATGCAATTAATCGAGACAATTTAAGTAAAACATAAACTGTGATGAGGAATGAATTTTCGAAATGTGCACATCTGGCACATCAAAATTTAACTGGTATTTGTTATATATATACTACCCCTGAGCGGGTACCGTTGCTGGTGGAGTAAAACTCCCCGAGGGTATCCATAACTCAGTAGGCAGTACTTTGTGCTGTCAGAAAATGTACCATTTAGCAAAATTTTCAGCCCTCTTAAATTTGAAATTTACTTAAAACTAAGGTTTGTTCCCTCATGCAAAGCATTCCTTTGGATTTGGATTTACATAATTTTGGAACTTTAGATTCATTTTTTTTCAACTGTTTGGCTTATGTTTTTTATCTATCAAACTTTTCGGTCTTAGTGTCACTGATGAGGAATGAATTTCCGAAATGTGCACATCTGGCACATCAAAATTTAACTGGTATTTGTTATATATTTACGTTTTGCTAGCTAATGGAAGAATGGTGTCCAGCATTCCGTTAAACATAGTTAAATCTATACAAATAAAATTATCAAACTATTTAATCAATAAACAAAAAATGCCCTTTTTAAATGTAAAATGCTTTAACTTTTAGTTAAAATTAAAATATCTTCATTGTTTTTCAGGTAAAGAAAGATGCTTATCGTTTTACTACTATATGTTTGGAAAAACCGTTAAAACATTAAATGTATATGTAGAAGATGCTGCTGTTACAAATTCTACAACACTTATCTGGACTAAATCTGGAAACCAAGGAAGTAGATGGATAAGAGCTAATGTCAGTATTGATGAGTATACTGATCTCAAGGTAATGTAGCAATTACTGTAAAATATTCATGTTTTATAATATAATGAAATATAGTTGTATAAACTGGAAACAATTCTTAATCATTTTTAAGAATATGCTTACAATACTATTAAAATATTATTAAGTCAATGTTCTTGGAATTTTCAATTGATTTTATAGCATTTAAGGATCGCTATAATTAATCCGATGATTAAAAGCTATTTAAATTACATAACGAGATGAAAGGTTGAAGTTCATTCTAGGATTTTAAAATATCTATTCTTTGCACGCTAATATTTTTCTCAAAGTTTGTGTGGTGGAAAATCTGTTTTTAAATTCTGTAACATTGAATTTAACTTTTTAAATGTTATAAATGGTTTATCATGACTCTTTTACCATTAGTTTGTCACATATATATATATAAACATTTTAATCAATAAATCTAGAGTTTGTGACTTTTCATGACTATAATTAATTATATTTACAGTTATTTGTGTTTTATCATATCCCCCAAAAATTCTAATTTTATTACTAGACCATATTGACAATTCAACGCGCAGGACTGGCATATGCAACAAATTACGTCATGCAAATTCAAAACATGTGACGATAATAACGTTTAAATTTAAAATATCGTGCTTATCTAATTAAGAATCGGTATCAGTTGAAACAAAAACATTAACATTGGACTATTTAGATATGGTAATTTGTCCAATGTTTAGGTAATTACAATTTTATACCTGCAATTTCTATTCAATGCAACCTTTAGTTATTAAAACGCACAGATGCGTTATAAGATATTGCAGAAATAAGATTATAAGAAACATATTTCAATCCTTAAATGCTTAAAAAATCCCCAAGACAGTCCAACTCTGAACTCTAGAAAAGCAAAATCTGTGATTGTTTGTTGTCTTGCAAGACGAATTAAATGCGTTTTTGCGATCAAAATGACTTGACTTTATCAATTAACGTAAAGTATAAGCCATAAGTAAAAAGACGCACATTGCATCACCCTTTAAACTAAATGTAGTTTTGTTTCTAGTTTTTTTTCATTGTTTTCCATTGTTTTTGCCACGGTTAGATATATATAGAAGCTGTTCGAGGAGCTGACTTGGACAGTGATATTGCTATCGATGAAATTCAGATAACCAAAGGAAAATGTTGTACGTGATTGTTTTATAATGATACAATTCTTTTATTTTGCATTGTATTCTTTAAATTTGAGTTTCATACATTAGAAAAAATTAGCAAAACATGTTCAAATAATAATGGTTCAGAGATTGACGGCTTTTTATAGACAATCGTTTCATTTCATATCAAAATTAAACAGGTATTTAAAAATGTCACTGTTCTTATAAATTAATTAAAAATATACCTATTTAGTAATTTAGAAAATTAGTCATATTCAATTAAAAATACGGTTTGCTGTTCATGGCGATTGTTGAAAGTGTTTTAGATGTGGCCTTAAACAAAATGAACTGTTTTGTAACCATATATATATTATTTTTAGCTTCTAATCCACCTGAATGCATAACAACCCTGAGAGGGGCGGAATATGCAGGCTTCGCTAATACAACTAAAGGTGGAATACCGTGTCAGAGGTGGGAAAGTGAAACACCCCATTCTCATAACTTTAACAGCCTACCAGAAAATTACTGCCGTAACCCCGACAACGAACCTGGTCCATGGTGTTATACAAGTGACCCAAATAAAAGATGGGATTTATGTAATATCCCTTACTGCTGTAAGTAAAATGTACATTTAAAAATGGCTATTTTCATTATCACATCCTCTTTTAAAGGCCACTCTTATTTCTTTTGCCATAAGTTTGAATAAATTTATTGATCTACAGTTTTTTGACAAACTTTATTTTATTTGCAAATATATTTTTAAAAAATATGCATTTTTCCCAATTTTAAAATATTTTTTAAAATATTTTTCTCAAAAGTTTGATAATTATATTCTGCCTGTTTAAAAATACCTTAAAGAACGATAAATAAAGAAACAACAGAGTACCAGAGTACCTTGAAGAATCTTGAAAATATTACTTTTTGTCAACCGAACAAGGTTTAAAGATGTCAGTGTGCATAACACACCGATTGATTTTTTCATAAGTTTAATTAACTTGCCAATGTCACCTTAACAAGCATAATTTATTCTATATTAGTTTTTCTTTTGAGAACTCATAAAAAATTTGTGCATCACGACACGTTGATGATGCAAGTGAACACGTAACATTTCCAAGCAATACTTCAGATTCTTTAAAATTTTATTTTCAGTTATTTCAAAATATGAAAAATAAAATGTTTATGTTCAACTGTTCACATTTAATAATTTAGACTAACAAAAAGTGATGAACGTTATATACGGCATGGTTAGATTCCTCAGGACCTAACGTCGGTATGTTCCTGTTATCAGGGGCAAAAAACTCTTGGGTATACCCCTATAAACCGAAACCCGTCAAAACCATTTTTTTTCTCTGTTCCGGAGGATAATCGGGTTTTGGAAATTACACTGTATTTAATTTATTGTAATTAACTGTCTTTTTAATAGCTATTATTGAAATTTTCAGACTATGAGGAGTGCGTGCGTTCTTCCATTGGATATGATTACAGAGGAAAAGTAAGCAGAACCGTTGATGGATTTACCTGCCAAAGATGGGACTCACAAGAGCCTCACTCGCATTCAGTCACTGGATTGAATAATGAGGAGAATTATTGCAGAAATATAAACAGAGAACAGGCACCTTGGTGTTACACAACTAATAACAATACAAGATTTGATTACTGCTCTATTCCAAAATGTCGTAAGTAAGAATATAAACACTTAAAATTTTATTCGGGTTTGCTACATTTCCTGAATTTATTTCTTGACTATTTTTAAAACTTAATTCATAGAAAAAACATAATATAATGAACAGTGAAAATTCGAATCCAACCATATGAATATACCAAGTAAACAAGATAATATATATATATACATATATATATATATAAGTCTTTCTTTTTTTCTTTCGGTATTTGGTTAGAAACTGTTTATAGTGATGCAAATGTGTTAATTGACACGGTAAAGATCTATTGAGTACACGAATAGAATAAAGTTTTATCTTTTTTTTAAATGATAAGAAAACATTAATATGTCGGAATGTAAGAGGCAATTTGCTTGAAACATGAATACATATGCAGGTGAAAACTTTTTACGTTTGAAAGTTTAGGGTTCTTTAATAGTACCTTATGCATTTGTAATGATTAGGACCTTCCAGTAGTACTAGTTACTAGTTCCACACCTTGGACAATATTAAGTGCCCGTTCAAATCAGGAATTTCCATTTTAACAGAGTTTTTCCAAAATGTCAAAGGTTATTTAAAGTAATTATTTGGTTCAATGGCTTTGCTGTTAATTTCTGAAGTTATAAAACTGAAACTTCTTAATAATGCAATGCACATTTAGTTATTTTACTTCATTGTATCTTCATTTCAATTTTGCAGTGCCATGATGTAGTAAATGTCATGATAAAATATTTAAAATAAATTACTGTTTTAGAATTGCGTCATTATGTCTCGGAATGGTTTAATAACCCTAGGCATTACACATTGAATTGATTTTGAATTTCACTTACATGAATTTAAGTATCGCCTCCTGAAAACTGCGCAAGAAGGATAGACGGTATGGATTTTAGCGGGTATTAATAATAGCGCTTCCATTGTTTCCTCTTACACATTAATGTTGAAGTGTATTAATATTGTCTGAAATTAATTTAACACCAAAAGCGTCAATATTAATACTAAGCCAAAATAAATACTCATACAGTAGGAAAATTCATTCTTGTTATTGGTTGTTAGTTTTTATACTGACATTAAAATTTATGAAAAATTGTAAACTTGAGTCGCTGATACCGAATTGTGTTTCATTATGCAAGTGTTTAAAAAATTTTCAAATTAATACTTATTACTGAAGAGAATTTGTTAATTAAAGTCTTTGATACGAAATTATGTTACATTAGAAAAGTTTTGATTTTCATAATAACTTTTATTCAAGAACATTCGCCATGTTATTTGGATCCATGTAAAAATGGTGGAACATGCACTGTTGATGGCACGTCCTACAGATGTGAGTGTTTGAAAATTTACTCCGGAGCCAACTGTGAAACACAATTAGAAATAGAACCGGGTAAGTGCTAAAAATAATACAATATAAATCGGAAGCAAAGATTTATTAAATGTAGTGATTACATTAAACTATTATTTACATCTATTACCCTCGTAAAAAGCCCATTAGTAATTAGGACTTGCTTTTGTTTTGCAACAAGTTTTTTTTTTACGACCGTCTGTTCCAAGCTTGTTCCTAAATAAAGATTAATTTCAAAATCCGTTTTTTTATGTATTTATATATTCATAGGGCAGTATTATCTATGTATTTTGCTAATGATTTTAGCTTAAGTGCTTAAAATTAAATTATTTAGTGTTTTAAACGAAATTGTAAATAAAAGCAATTTGCGTTCATATAAAAATACCATATAAAAGAAATGCTCTAATTAATACCGTTTATCGTATCTACAAGACTTTGCAAATAACAAACATAGCTCAAAAGGATAGAATACTTTTTCCTACAAAACTGGCAGTTTTCCGGTACCATATATTCCATGATATAGGGTGAGTTTTACTAAACTTCGTAGGCTAAGATTTTTTATCTTAAGTTTAGATTAAACTCGGTTTTACGAAACGTCGTATCTAAAATTTTATCGTAAGTTACGTAGCTTAGGGGCTAATCTCAGTTACAAAATTTCGTAAGTTTTCAAAATGATTGCCTTCTTGTGAAAGATAGGGGTCATCCAGCAATACATGTACGTCATAAAAGGTTACAAAAACCACGCATTTTCGAACCATTTACTTCAATTATTACCTTTAAATTACAGGTGTGACAGAATCAAAGTTTTTGCCGGAATCAATTTGAACATGTCAAAAAAAGTATTTTAGTATTTTGATTTTTTCATTTTTGGTAGGCCTAGTCCTTGTTTCTGGTCTCGGGGATATATTAGAATGTTTAGAAATAGGGAACGAGGGCGTTGCTTGTTTGTAAAATCAATTCCACATAAGGCCTTTACGATTTATTCCTACGGGGGAACATCAAGTAAGAACGTTGCATTCTTCTTTTATAATAAGCAGTAACGATTTGATATCGTAGATTGACATTGTAATTTTGTTACTGTAAATGTTAATGATAATCAAATGTACTGTTTTGGAAATACTGAATACAAAACAAATGCATGTTTTAAAAATTAAACAACGGTTTTATATTCGACCGTTATTCTTGTATATTAACAAATATGTTACGAACGTAGTAGAAGGCAAGCTATCAGCACTCATTAAAAAAACTCTTAATGCACCTCTGTCATTTTCCCATATTCCTATCACAAAAATATACTGTCATTATTATAGGATTTTTTGTAAAACTTATGACATTATAGCTGAATTGTGTTTATTTGTACTATTGTCTCTAAGGTTTCATTTTTTGACAAGTCTGGCTGTGAATAAAATTGTCTACAGAGTAAGTAATTTACTGAAAATGGTCAGCGAATTGTCTCAAAAGTGATCTTTGGTCAACATGCAATAATTTGAAAATTCATTTAAGTTTGTTATGAATTTTGACAAGAATTATATAAAAATTAATAATTTTTTAAAAATTTTGAAGTAATACAATAACGTTACATACCAGAAATTTCCCTACCGTAAAAAGGACATCTCAGATGTGCTAGTTTTCCTATGGAACGATAAAAGCAAAACTCACTTAAAATTTTACCAAATATAGGAAAACAATTAATAAACCTTTACTGGATTTTTCACTATTTCAGTTTTATTTTTGAGAAAAATTCTAGAAAACAAGTAATTTTCCGATAGAGTAACATAAAATTTAAGCATTAGAAAATATCACCCCTCTATATCATTTCTTGTTGTGATTCTAAATATAAGGACATATTGTAAAGAATCTGAAATAATTGTGACTAACGCGATTCACTTAATCTTGTTACGCATAAATATGGTTACAGATACGAACGGCGAGTAAAAGATCGGGATACAGATGTATCACTATAAATATATTAACCCCAATTTTGTAAATAACTTTACTAAAAATAACAATATCCGTTCGCTCAAATTTAGTTTTCTTCTTTTGATCGTAAGAAATACCAAAGTAACGTTTGCACGTGCGTGGCTTTTGTAACTAAGAAGAACCTCCTCGCCTTCTTTATAAAACGGTGTCAAATCGTAACTTACGATTTTTTCGAAAGTTAAAAAATAAAACACAAACATACCAGTCTATGTCCAAATCACAATTAAAAAAAGTAAAAGCTTTGAAAACTGGTCAATTTAGTTATACACGTGACCTACCTTAAAAGAAGTGAGGCCGGGTGCTCCTGAAGGGTATGCACCTCCTGTTTAGCTAGCTGCACTCGTCGGTATAAGTTTGGATACAGTGACTTCACACTTATCAAGAATACTGTGATGACGGTCATAAAAGTTTTTTAAAACCTTGACTAATCTAGGCTTGAAATATCCTTTAGTCAACAATTTAATTGTAAGCAGCTTGCTTCTTTGTAGAAAGTCCCCGTAGTGGGAACAAGCTCTACCATACTGTAATAACTGTGAAACATATACACCATACGCGGGAAAAATCAAGGTCATTTACTGCAAAGAAACGGAAAAAATTTATGTCATCACATATGTCCTATGTCCTACGTTCAGATGTAACATTTCATGGGTGTCATAATTAAGGTATAAATCCGAATATGGAGTAGAACATCACGAATCGGTCGTATTTTTTATTTAAAGCACAATTAGATAGATTTTATTCACATATTTTCCAAATTTAAGAGACAAAACATCTACTGTGTGTGTGTGTGTGTGTGTGGGGGGGGGGGGGGATTTAGCGACTGTTTTAGCTCCAGATCGGACAAGGTTCTGTAATAATTCTTCTTATGAATAAATAGACAAATCAGCAAGCAAAGGTGCACTATTTGTGATCATTGGTATAACGAATGTTTGTTGGAAAACTATCGAAAAAACAAAACGAAATTATTATTTTTTGCGTAACTTACAAAGTTCAGTAAAACGTGAATCTAATTTTCCCATTGGGTCTGATCTTTTTGTTGCTTTGAGAAATGCATGTCTTTGAGTTGCAAGTAAAAAACTAAACTCATACTTTGAGGTCATATATCATATATTGCAGTATTATTGTAATTTAATGCCCTGCTTGTATTTTTTACTCTTTAAGTGAAGTAAATATAAAGATTTACTAATGTTTTTCTAGCGCATTTCGTCAAACTTTTATGCCACAATTCACTCTAATTTTATAATCAATGACCTCATTCGATTATGACAAAAAATGCAACAAGAAATATCAAATGCGTGAGAAAAAATATTACCAGCCTGAATAAAACTTGATATTCTATGTTAGTAATGTAATACATAGTATTGATCAAATAATATAAGTTGCCAAGTCTCTTTGCTAGTAGTTGAGGAAGCTTGTATCATAATAAAGAAATCCTTTATTTATTGTTCATAACTTAACAACTTAATGACTATCCATTTCAGTCATATTGGCACCATTATAATTTAAACTTTAATAGTTAAAGCCAATTCAATACCAACGCAAATCAATTTAATTCGAGAATTAAACGTATATTTCCAAATTTAAAGATTACTCTTTATCAATTTTAAACGTTGTGGATCTCAGTGTTCAACAGTATTTCGGTTTCCTTTCCACAAACAGCCTGGTTCACTGTCATAACAGAACTGTTTTAAAAATCATACCTCAAATTATAGGCAAACTTACTCATTTCGGACCGATTTTTCATTTAATATCAATATTGTATTAATTTTTTTATTTTTAGAAAACTGCAAACGGACCAGAAAAGGTTTTGATTATAGAGGGAAAACAAACGTAACAAAAAGTGGTTATACATGCCAGCGATGGGATTCACAGTCACCACATGCACACCGTTTCAGTTCGTCTGGTCTGCCCGAAAATTATTGCAGAAATCCTGATGGTGAACCTGCACTTTGGTGCTACACTACTGATCCAAACAAACGTTGGGAGATTTGCAATATCTCAGATTGCGGTAAGATTTATCTACCTTAGTTATTCAGAAATAGCCTTATTTTTAATAATTGTAACCAGAGCAAACAAATTAGATATTGTTTTTTTTTCTTATTATCCGAATACAATAATTATTTGAATATGTAAATATTTACGATAAAAGGACAATTTTATATTTTCAGTTGTAAATTGTTTATGGCTTGATGATGATATTCCAAACGCCCCTTGCTATTGTAACTATATGTTTCTAAGCTTTTACGATATGTTCGTATTTGTTTTATCGTTCTCGTTTTTTGTCTTCATTTCAATAATAATAATAACCTATAACTTATGAACTATCGTATCAAATATATCGCCATTGTATTTTAATAAACTATTTAGGGTAATCCTGTCAAAAATATAGAAGACGTTTGCTTAAATTTAATTCTGTTATGAGCATTTGGAATTGTAAATTTCAAACTTTATATTACATGATGATTTCGTCCAATTTTCAGCAATGACAATATTTGTACTTACTGTAAAAATTTTCAAAACAATACAGGCAGTATGAAAAATCTTATTAAAATGATTCTTATGGTTGAGAGGACCTTTACAATCTTCAGTCTTAGTAGCCTCTTGTTTTGCACATTGACTGATACCTTTGGAGGAACTAAATGACTGTCACACCCTTTAGCTGCATGGATGTTGAAGAATTCTGATTACTATTACATCTGTATATCAGTCGGACCTTTTCAAACGATTTTCATTAATTAGCTTTTCTAAAACGTTTAAATCTTCTACAGTTTATTAACAAACTGTAATATTATTAAAATTGTTTTAAAAAATTAAGACATTTCCTTAATTTTTGTATTTATAGTATATGCAAGAGAGTTTCCTTTTCTTTTTAAAAAAAGTTTTTTTTTTTCATTTTAAACATAGTTCTTAGATAAGTAGGATAGCAGGTACTCACAAAAGAACTGCAAATTAGCTATTTGTTGGTATTTTCGTTTTTGTATGCGTTTGACACTTAATGTCTTGTTTAGGTACTTTTTCCTTCATGTATTGCGTGACATTTTATTGGCTGTGTTGGCAATTTCCAAGGACAAGTATACCACTACGGTAGCTCAGTTGGTAGAGTGCTCGATGCGTATGTGGAAGGTCGGAGTCGAACCTCGGCCGGGTCTGACTAAGAATTTAACTTAAAACAAAGTAGTGACTGTTCTTTTGTCAAGCACCCGGCATTAAAAATGAATTTCAGGGGGTCCTGTGGAGAAGAAAATCGATGTCCCTTGTGACGACAGGTGCTACACGCAAAATCACCCTCCCTTCACATTACCCTGCACAGACTGCAAAGGTAAAACATTCTGACCCTTCACCTATAGCTGGTGACTTCTCGATATAAGTGAAATATCCTTGAGGTAAATCTCCATTCAATAAATCAGTAAATAAATTCATGGTCAAGATTTAATTGCAAATTCTATCTTTTATTATATTACCATTGGTTAGGTAGTAGTTAGGAAAAAATGTTCTGTTTAACCAGATGTTGAGTTGAGTAATGGTAACTAACGTCTCAGTCAAGAATATTTCACTTATACCAGAACGTCGCCAGCTATAGGCGAAAATGCAGAAATTTTGCTTGTGCTTTGCGCTGATAGCATTATACAGCAGGATTCTTTAACGTGCCACGGCTGCCGTGACGCGGGACCTCGTTTATTTAAGTTACCTTTCGAAAGAACCGTGACTTTCATTTCGTAATGCCGAGTGCTTTGCAAAAGAACAGTCACTACCCACTTTCAAGTCATGGGTCAGACCAGGTCTGGGGGTCCAACCCATGACCTCTCACTTACGCAGCAAGCACTGTACCAACTGAGCTACCGCAGTGGTTGTTTAACTAGGAGGTAGTTTCATCAATTATTAAAACAATTCTATTTATAGACACACCGGCTTTGGAATGCCTAATGTCTGTAAAAGGAGAATTCTATTATGGTGCAACAAATACAACAGAGGATGGCCTACAATGTCAACGTTGGGATTCACAGTCTCCTCACAAACATTCATATGGGTATCTGAGCGATCAAGAAAACTACTGTAGAAATCCATATGGTGAATCATCAAAACCGTGGTGTTACACAGTTACCAGTAAAAGATGGGATTATTGTATTGTTCCTGTTTGTAGTATGTATACCCTTGATTTAAATTATGCTAGAGAGTATAACTTGATAAACTAGGACGTATTTCTAATAAAGATGTACGCTTAGTTTCATATATACTTTTAAAACAAGTTGCATTGGACAAAAAGAGTTATGCTTTGTTGACAAGACACGATTTCATGGTTTAATGAACGAATTTCGAGTCATATAAGAGCTCTTGACCAAAGCATATATTTTCCATTGATTCAGTTCATTAGACTGTCAAGTAAATTCGTACTTTTAAATATGGTTATTGTTAATTGACCGGGTTGCACGGAGTTTATAGTATGGTGAATGTCGGGTGGGTGGGCGGGTGGGCGTTGAAAATAGGGTACCAACTTTGTGAACTCAACTCCTCCTACAGATTTCAACCAAAAACCTTGAAACTTCACAGAATGTTTCTATATATTTTAAAAATGTGCACCTGACTTTATGGAAATATTTTCAGATTTTTCCCATTGTCATTGGTTTATTAGCTACTGGATGAAAGTGTGGAAAGCTACTGCTGTCACCCTGTTGCTTATCTGTGCTCTACTGTCCATCTCATCCAGTCCATTCCAATGTAAAGTTTCTTGTGCACATTTTTTTCAATTTACTGTAGCTTTAGAAAATGTTAAAATGATTGAGATTTTCCTAATAAATCTTATACTTGTTTCAATACTCTTTCATATATATTGTCATTGTTGGACCTATTCCCCATTTTATGACTTTCTGTGAATGATAAAAAACTTCTGCACCTTGCTTTGTGCATTTATTTATAATTCCTACCATTCCATAGAAATTTAAAAAACAAACCGGTCCATTGAGTCTTTGACCCATTTTATTTTTTTAAGGTTTGAGTGATAAAAACATAAAAAACCCAAACACGCCAGTCTATGTCAAAATACCCCCCCCCCCCAAAAAAAAAGTAAAAACTTCTAAAACTAGCCAATTCAATTACAAGTGAACTTTAATCAAGGAAATGACGCTGGGTACTCCGGAAGGATAAACACCTTCTGTCTAGCTAGCTAAAACCGTCACATGCAAAACAATAGTCTTTGAGAGCCTTCAACCTAAGTGCGTTTGTAATGTTGGTTTAAACATCAGTTAAAATAAACATAAACGTATATCAGAATTACTTTTAGTTTAATATAATGCAAAGTTTTTAACTAAAAGATATTAAATATGAAGTCCATATTTATAAAAAATGTAGAAGTAATTCGCTTAAGATAATTTTTTCCTTATTCTATTTACCTTTTACAGATTGTCATCTGTTCATAGACGATTATTTAATGATATATACGTCAAAATTTAACTGCCGTTCAATGTGGTATTATATGTTATTGACGAGTATCTTGTTTGAAACATCTGAAAACAAACCAAAATGTTGTATTATTTGGTTTTATTTAATTATTTGATTGTAATTATGGCGTTTCATCTTTTAATTTCAGGTCCAGAACAATGACTGAAAAACTTTGTTTTGGTTAAACAAATGTGACTACTTGGTATCTGTTCCTCGTGGCTATTTAACTCAACTTTGAAATGATTTAACATTTTTCTTACCAACAGTGTATGAACTTAATTTATCATGATTTTAGACTAACTCTTTGTTTAATTTTTAAACTAACTGTTTGTACTTTAACCTAAAATTTAGTAGATTAATTTCAATAATAAATGTTGCATTACTATGTCGGTCTTGTGACTTTGTTTAAGAAGGTTGAATTTGTTTTAAGAAGTAAAAGTTAAATATTTGAAAAAGACCTCGTGCATGGATATACATGTATCTTTGCAAAGAATGAAAATGCATTTTCAAATAAATGCATTATTTGTTTATCTAACATTCATTTTACTTCGAGGATTTTCTATAAAAATAATATTAATAATAATAATAATAATAAAACCTACTGCATTTTTTAAAATTTGATTAAGAAATTTTCGTTTAGAGACATTAATAATGGCCAAAAGGATGCAGTTTACTCAAAAACAAAACAAAAATAAAAATGAATAAATAAATAAATAAATAAATAAATAAATAAATAAATAAATAAATAAATAAATAAATAAATAAAGTCTCAAAATGATATAAAGAAGCAGTTGTTAAATGATAATAAATGTGAATCTTCAATAACACAGAAGACCGTTTAAGAAACTAATGTTTCTCTGTGTGTGTGTGTGTGTGTGTAAGAAAGTGAGAGAGAGATCTAGAGAGAGAGAGAGAGGGGGGGAGAGAGAGAGAGAGAGAGAAGTAATTTCTTAGAAACATAAGCAAAAAATCGTATATAAGTCTTCAAAGCATGCGTATTCGTTCGATCCAAACAAAGTATTTTAGAACATATTCACCATTCACCATATTTACCAATTGCCATAGGCGTTAATGAACTTTACTTTGTTACAATGGTATTCGCATATTCAATATTGAATTTACTATTATGCATATATTGCATATAAGATTAAACTTGCGAAAACACACCATCTTTATATATGATTTAACGTATGAGGAATAAGGTCTAAAACAATCTGTATGAACAAAGTCATGCTGTCATCTTGTCAATTTTTGAATATTCTGAATAAAAAAATTACAACATTCAGAAATTTACAATATAACAATAGTTAAAAATATTATAACAAAGAGATTTCTTTTTTGCCTCGACTGATAGTAAAATTAATGACAACGACATCGAGGGTTTTCACTCTAAGAGAAACGTAATACTTGTAATAGTTATTTTATCAGTCAAATATATAAGTTCTGGCTTATATTATGTTCATTAACTGTCCACTGAGCCAATGTAGATAAATCTCCAGTCCCCATGTCACATATGTCCTGACACTTTGTGTTAATACAGTAATCATGTAACCCTAAATATCGTAATAATATAAATGGTAATCGATAAAAAATGTACATTTGCCGCAAAGCTCTTTAGATTACGTAGTCCATAAATAAGCTCTTGTCATGAGAAATCTACAAGGATTGTTTTATATGTAATGTGTTTTGTAAAATTATAGTGAAATAAAATTACAGCTCTTCAAAGTATTTTCTGCGGTTTGAAATACATAATTTCAATCTCTGAATCTATTTTTCATATGTATAACGGTACGCTGATTTAGGTAGTCCTCTGAGGCACTGACTGATAGCTGAGCTAGAGGCTTATCGGGACTTGTAACGACGACGGGATAAGAAAATTTTACGTTTTCGAAAAAGGAAAAAGTCTCATGGGGCTGAATTTGGAGAGTATAGTGAGTGTGGCAAATCGGTTACCTTCGACTACTTCAAAAACTTTTTCACAAGCGTGATGTACGTGATGGAAAAAAGCCTTGACACAGGGCATTGGTTAAAAATAGTTTTTGAGCTTTTTAGTATAACATCTCGGTAATACCGATCTGTAACAAGATTGCCCTTCTGCACCGGAATGTGTACCATCATATAAGAAGAGTATGCAATAAAGAACCTTCTTTGTGCTTATGCTTTTTGCCCTTCTATCGTGTTGAATTAACCATATTTTGTTATAATACTAGAGTTATTCAAAGTTGTGCAAAGCTTTGTCGCGCTTTGGTACAAAACATATTACCTATCGAACAGCCTTCGTGTATAAGGCGCAAATGCTCTCAAAGCATTACTTGTCGTTTTTCGTGTATATAAAGTTTAACGTAATCAGACCGCTTAATCCTTGATATTCACAGATTTTCCAAGATAAACATTATATAAACAATTTTGACTCGTGTTTATCAATACCAATACTAGATATAAGGATAAAAATATATTAATTTCAATTTCATGATTGTTGGCAAATGACTTTAAGTCACTTTACACCAACAAACACTGTCTCCATCGCATTATCTTTACATCCAATAACCTATAAATTCTGAATATTATAAACCTTCTGTGTCATTAACAAAGTGACTGTCAATTATTTCCAATGAATCTTAATTGTTTATTTATTCCTCAGTTTGTTCAGAGTGTCAATTATTATTCCATCACCTTGCTGTTTGTTGCTGAAACATTTTACACATCTTTTACAGAGAGATAATCTAAAATATGTCATTTGGACCAGAAGACATAAATATCAAACTTGCTAATGACATTAATATGAAACACAGACTCAAAAAACACATTAGCGAGGTGTTAAGACATTATAAAGGAATTTTACAGGAAAGAAAAATCTCTTTTTACACTTTAGATGTAAAACCTTTTCGAAAATTATGTGTCTCGTGAAGACATTTAGGTGACATGCTGTATGTATATTTATTGGCATACTTTAATACATGACCAGGTTTAGGTATCTTGTGCATGGTGTGGGTCGGTGGTAACCGTTAGGATGGTAATACTCAAGTAAACACTCAGCAATATTAATCCAATACATACGTCTAGTTAAATATTTTGTTATTGTAACATTATTTGTTCTACATAATACATATATCTTTTTATGATGCTATACAAGTTTTTTTTTAAACTACTTTGATACGTTAGCTTTATGTGAGATAAATGATAACACGGGTTTTTTCTTTTCTTTTCTTTTTTTCTTTGTTTTTATCGCTCAGACCACAGTTTCACAATCATTCACTCAGTTAAGTGTAAACTCAACTCAAATTCGGGAATATTTCAATGTCATTTTAAAACATTACACAGTTAAAATTGAATATCGAATGTTATATCTAAATTGTTTAGTGTAGGTTTGTTGAACAAAACAAAATATTGTCTCATAAAACTTAAACTTTTTTTAATATTGATGGGAGAAAAATGGGAATATTTGAGTTGAGTGTACACTCTTTTCAGTGAAATGTGATTGTGAAACTGGGGTCTGGTTTATCAAACATAATCCAAAACCTTTATATAATATAAAATAACGGTATATTTATGCAGAATTGAAGAAACATTATATAAGTGACTTTATGATTGTGAATCACTTGAGGCAATAAGCGAGCTCTGAAAGGTAGTTAAACTACGCCAAAAGGTGTTCCTAATATGTCCGTTATATGTTTATAAATAATTAATAAAGACCAAGTCAATGCTATTTGCTGCCTTCACTTATCGGAAATCGATAAACAAATTATGCTATAGAATGAGAACGTAAGTCACTTTATAAGAACGCGCTGATGTTTTGTCGAGTCTGGCATTGCGAGACTTAGGTGTTACTTTTCCGGTGTCGTCGGCAGCGGAAGTGGCGGCGGTGGCGGCGTGTCAAAACATGAAAGTTTTATGTTAAAATAACCTATTTTCTACTCGATCAAAAACTAACCAGGCGAGTTATTTAATCCGTGGAATTCTTGTTTAAACTATGTGTAACACACATTTAACAGAAGGGGCGTGTCAGGTCAATGCATGTGTTTATTTTACCAAAATGCCCTTAATGTAAAACCTAAGAAGAAGCAGTACTTAACCTTTACACAAAAAACAATAAGATTGTTGATTTAATGGGATTTTACGTCCCAGGCAAGAATATTTCGATTATATCGAGACGTCACCAGCTATATGTGAAGTGGCAGGAATTTTGACGTTTGCAGTGCGCTTTATATGTGCAGGAAGGGTTTCAATTTTCCTGTCACGGCCAGACCCGATCGGGGCTCGAATCCTCGACCTCCCACATACGAAGCGAGTACTCTAACAACTGAGTTATCTTAGTGGTTAGAACTAAGAATAAATACTTCAGAAAATATTCATAAATATTTCTAAAGTCTCTTCCTTCTAGAAGCCATATTTTTTCAAAAGTGGGATTGACGAAAAACACTTGCACAATTTTAAAATGAACATATTTGAGGTTTTTTTTTTTTTTTTTTAAAAAAAGCCCCATATTTTAAATGTTTTATTAATAACTTTATTCTATCCCTTTTACAGCATACATGTATTATATCATTTTTTATACCTTTGTCATATACCATTTTTGAATTTAATCAGACAATACATTAAACAATGATATGACAATGTCATATACCATATGTAAATGTGTTTACTGATAAAATTCAAAAATGGTATATGACATTTTGAATTACTAAAAATCTTATAATGTTTTTATGTAAAAGTCTTCTATCTTATTCATCATCCTACGAGTAAACTTTGATCATATAAAGAAATGAGAATTTAACCTTATTGTAGTAGCTGCTTCGACAAATTCATTTGGCTAAATTAGTCGACCATAGTCGACACTGTTATGTAAACTTAAACTTGCATGGCTACATCTTTAACTTTACCTTTATTTATTATATTTTGACTGCACAGTTCTTTGAAACATTCTGGCTTGAACTTGAGTGGGTGACTCTTCCATGCACTATTTAGACTGCTTTTCAGGTCGTTGACACTGTTAGCGTTTACGTTTACTGTTTCTATCGATAGATTGTTCCAATCTTCCATTACACGGAATCCAAAGGAATTTTTACCAAGACCTGATTTTATTTGTCGTTTATATTAAAAAGTTTTTTGTTGTGTCCTCTAGTGATTTCTGTTCTGGTTGGTACATTTATGTTCGGATAAAGGAATACAAACTAATCTTTCCAAAAGTATCATAGCCAAAGTATCTAAATATTGAAATGTTGAGACACCTACAGTTATAAACGCCAGTGTTTTCATTAAAAAGACTTAGATAGGTGATAAGAACAATTACAAAGATCAATTTGTATAAAAACATACAGGTTCTTTTAAAACTTATTATCTTACTTCAGGGAATAAAGCCCACTTTATTACTCAAAGGTTTTGCTAAAATGTGCGTTTCAAATATCAAATTTGATAAGGACACTCTCATTTTCATGAGCTTTGTCTTGAATGTAAACAAAAATATTATTTAGATTTAAAGCATAATATTTTGCGGTAATGCCACTTGGAAATTTTCCTAAATAAAACAGATTGACACTTTGACCGCAGGATCTCAAATCATATAACGTTAAATATTAGTAACGTGATATGAAATGGAATTCACAAGGGTACCAATGAACTTTACAATGAAACAGGAGTGAATATTACCGACATCTGATTTCTTATCCCCAGAAGCTGACACTTGTCATAAAAGTGATACGTATATTAGTAGTCGACAGTAGTGGTAAACAAAGACCATTAAAATCAATGTGATTAGGCATAATATGTCTATCATCTATACTTGAAGAATATATGTTTTCCTTTCTTTAAACGACACCATGTATGAAAGTATGTTACTGTAAGCGCTGGTGACGTTTGCGATAAAGATTATTTAATATTATACCACGCTTCATTATTTTGAATCCTTTTGAATCACACACACACACACACACACACACACGAAGATATATTTATATAAATGTGTGTGTGTGTGTGTGTGTGTGTGTGTGTGTGTAGGGCATTTGAAAACCATTAAAAAACAACTATTTAGAAAAAAGGAAACTTGTTTTTTTGACTTTGTTGGGATTGAATTACAAATTTACGTGATATTTTATCTAGCATAGTAATCCTTACCACGCTCTTCATATTTCATATTCAATATTGACGTGTTGTAATTTCTATACAACATTACTGCTACAGTGAAGTGTTTTGATTAAGAATTACGATTGATGGGAATCGCTCCAATTTGCAACGTAATGCAATTCGCTATTATGAATAACGATTGACGGGAATCGCTCCAATTTGCAATGTAATGCAATTCGCTCGTATTCACACACACACACACACACACACACACACACACACACACACACACACACACACACACTAAAATCGAGTGGTTTCAGGACCTTGACCTTTGATAAAACCCAGTAAAATCAGGTCACTTTTAAAATAGACATTTTTCGACTGATTTAATGCTCTAGACATGGGACCCATCAAATAAAAGCCGAAAACAAGCTCTCCTGATTGATCTTATTTCCAGGAGGATATTTACATGTTTTTTCTGGTTTGATAACACACAGTAAAATCAGGACATTTTACACACCCGTAAAATCAGGACGTATTGAAAACACACGGTAAAATCAGGACATCTATACACACGGTAAAATCAGGACATCTTGAATACACACAGTAAAATCAGGACATCTATACATACACACACAACACAAAATCAGGACATATTAAAAAAACATTGTGAAATAGGTACAAAGACACAATAATTAAGAAAATGTCTTCAAACACTACTTATAAAATAGAACGATGCATTTGGCTGAATTTAAAATGACATTTGTCTTTTTATTTAAACAATGTCATTTTTTTCATTTATAGCATAAAGAAGACTAAAAGTTTTACTGGTTTTTTAACCACATATTTTACGCACCAGTCAAATTCTTTCACTTGTATAAAGGCGGTAAGTTCTAGGATTGTGGAGAAAATCAGAGTGCCTCGAGAAAATCGACCTATAGCAAGAAAACTGACGAATTTCTTCACACAAAGGATCTGTTACCCTAAAGTTGCATATTCATTGGAGAACCAATAATAGCCTTTAGTCTATTCGTTGACTTGGTATAGTGCTTACTCCAAAACTGGGAGGTTGTGGAATCGAACCCCAGCCATATCTGGCTCAATACTTGAAAGTGGGTAGTGACTGTTCTTTCTCCAAGCACTTGACTTTACGAAATGAAATGCAGTTTTTTCAAAGGGAACTTAAAACTAACGAGGTCCCGTGTTACAGTTAGTGTGGCACCATAAAGAACTCTGCTGTATAATGTCATTTGCACAGGCAAAATTTCTGCATATTCGCATTGGCTGGCGACATCTCGATATAAGTGAAATGATCTTGATTGGATGTTATTTGAAGGTTACCATCATCTCAAATTTTTGAGAAAACGAACAAGACTTGATTAACGTATTGTGGATAAAAGTAGTCATGTAATAATAAATTGACAGAATTCATTTTTGATCATATTTACAACAGTTACCATTTTTCCAAATGTAGTATCAGATGTGTGTTAAGCCTGAAATTGAAACTTACATGTACTATTAGATTAGACTACGGTAACTTTTGACTGGGTTTCAAAATCTCAAAATTCTCTTTATAAAATGACTTGGTTTCTAAATTTTCCCGAATTTCCAAGTATCTTACTAGATATTACTAGATACTTGTTACAACAAAATTTAAGCGATATCAAAGCTTGTTAATGAATTTTGGTATGGGCTAGACCTGAAACAAAAATAGCTAAACGTTGTATAGTTATATAAACAAATAACAGTAATTGTTAGTGATGATCTCAGTTTATTTATTTATTTAGTTTTCTTTAGTTTCAAAAAAAGTCAAATTTAACACAAAGCACAAAGAAGTAATTAAGATTCAAAAGTTCAGAGATATGGTATTAAAAAGCATAACCAAATGATATTCTTTAGTAGTTCAGGTGCTCAAGAATGGCTAGCGTCACCTGCTCTGCATGTGGTAACCATCACATATTTCAGTCAAAGGTACGAATTATGTGAATTTTCTACTGTCCATGTATCTTACAAACAACTTTTTTTCAGAATAGAAATTAAAATTTATTAGTATAAAAACCCTACTAACACAGAAAAATCGCAATTATTGGAATATTTAATTTGAAAGAATTCATTTACATTTGCACTGGCCAACAAAACCAACAATGCACAGATAAAAGTACATGTACCTGAAAATCGTGAAATGACAGTTCTCACGAAAATTAACTTCGTTGCGGGGTGGTGGTGTATAATGATGTTTATAATGCAGTATGTAGTCTTATTTGTCCCTTTAATTTAAATTCAAATACTGTAAACGTATTTATTTTCGCGTGCATTAATTATTTATGAAATCAAACTTTTTCACCTAGTTTAATTTTCGCGTTTTTTTAACAGACTATAGCTTTTTTCAATTAAGTAATGTATGCCAGTAAAATTCAATGAAAAATATTCATTCTTTGGTCTTTATTATTATTGCAATTACTGGGTACTTTGCCCGTTTGTATCCATTTTTTGAAAATGCTTGACATCACTGTATGTTTGTTCTTCAGTATATATTCCTTTCTTTACTGGCTGTCTACATTTTGATTTTGTTATAGATATTTTTGTTGCTAATTGTTTTATAAGCTGTCCAGATGTACCAGTACCTGAAAAATAAATAAAATATTAGCATTTCAAATAATGTTGAACAATGAAGCAATATGAAGCTGTAGCCAAAAATGTTACAGATCTACATGTATCTGTGCCACATGGTTTTGTTTGATCTATTATATATCAGTTATGCATTGGTAACTATCTCAACAACACAGTGAATCAATTGACAGAGTGTTCACCTTGATTGGAAGGTCCATGGGATCATTCTAGAGTGATGGAAAAAATCTCAAAATATTTTTTGTTGCTCCCTCACCTTTGCTTGTCATCAAGAGAAGAAAATGAACAAAGAGATAACATATCTGTGACACGAATCTTGGTGAGCTAGCAAGAATAAACCCATGGAAAAACACATATGAAATGTAATCTTGTTGAAACTATAACAGCACAAACATCATAGAAATACTCATGTACTTGTTTATGTGTGTGCACTTGAAAAAAAAAATGAATTAAGTTTTTTCTTATAGAGTATGGATTTGGTTTGATTTGTATGAACCAACACCCAAGTTGGTTATTTCACTTATATCAAGACATCACAATTCTAGATGATGGTACTGAAATCTATTCTTCTGCAGTGTACTTTTTAATGGGGATTTGTTATGAAGCTGTGCCTACCATGACACAGGATCTCGATTTATAATTTCCTCAAAAAGATTTCCGACCGATATGCGATAAGTTTGGAGAATGAACACTCAAAACCTGTTTTAAAGTCTCATGTTGACTTTACTTGGTCCGATAAGATAAAGTGTTAGTATCTCCATGCCAGCATGGAGATTTATAGAAAACCTTATTGAAACTTTGAAAAACCGTTTTCTCAAAGTGAGCTATATAATTTAGAGGCTTTTGATGTTATATTTAACCTCTATCGGTACCCTGCAAATAATTTACATCAGTATGGAGATGCATCTCTTGATCTGCTTCTGAGACATTTTAATTCATGTACAGATGAACAAAAATGCAGGAATCATTATACCCATTTTAAGAACTTTGTCCATTCATACAAGAATATTCTCAACTTTAAGCAGCTCATAGAATCTCTCCTACTTAATAATTCTGCCCAGTATCCAGATTATGCTATATTGGGTAAGATAGCTATAGTAATACACGTTTCAAGTGCTCCCTGTGAGCGGGGATTCTTACATCAAACAGCATTAAAAAACAAAGTGAGAAATAGGCTGAATCCCTTCAGGTTAAATATGCTCATGTTAATCAAAATTCTTGGCCCCCCATTACAGGACATAAGTTTTCTGGATGTTGCAAGGGTCTTTGAAGACATGCGAAACAGACAAAAATGATTTGTTGTTGATTGAGACAGTGTTCAGTAATTTTCAACTTCAAGGTTTATTTGTTAACTGCACTATTCATGTTAAAACTTGAATATCTTGAGTAGGCAACTCAGTCAGGGTAGGTGGTGTGTAATAATTATTAACAGTAATATTCACTGTCTCATACTCATAGTCTGCATAGTACTAAGGTACAGTGGTTGAATGAACTCATGTTGTCATTTGAACTACATTTCATGTGTATTATATCATTATGTCAATATCATGAATATGTGATATCTGAAATTAAAAATGATGTACTATAAGATGCCTATAAAAGAAAAATTAGACTCACAAATATTTTGAAAATGTTCTTTATTTATTTAGTCATTGTTAAATGCATAATATACTTTGACGCATGTATAGTCCAATCATTCCAGGTTCAATTCAGACTGGTCTGCAATATTTGTAATAAAAATTTATACAGTGGGTCCAATAATGACCCTCTGTAATAACACAGACTGAATCTGATGATAGTACATTTTTAACTTGTAAGCATAGTATTAAGTAAGGGTATAAAATAAAGGATTTTTTTTGTAAATACAACTCCGAGCAACCAACAGATTTTGTGGGACTCTGAAAATTTAGAGTGGTACTCTCATTTCAAAAGTAAGAGAGTCCCTAGGACTCTTGACCCTTAGCATCAAGGGAAACACCTGAAGGACATTAATAGAGACATTGACATTGTCAGCGACAAAGCATTCTCCGAGGCAAATGACAATTTTAGACAGCAAAATGCAAATCAATTTAAAAAAAATGGTTTGTCCAAACCGACTCAACATAAAGAAATTACACCAATAATTGAGATGAGAAATATTTCTGCTTACCTGTTATCAGTAGATAATCGAGTTATTCTTAGATTTCGCGTGTGGTATATCATCAGCATACATTTCATCACACGCGGTTTAGAATTCCATGAGCAATTAAATTTAAATTCCTTTCAACTTCTCCTAGATGAAAATAACAAAGAATATGCCGTCTTGTCACATGAGACACAAAGAAAAAACTGGCAAGGCGGCTTAAACAATTCTGAAAGAGTTTCCGATAAGCGCCGGTATTCTTGTGAAGGCCGTCAGTATTTTGTAAAAGCACTAAAATTATTTATTTCTATAACTGATCCATCTGCCTCAGCATTCTTTAATCACACCGTAAAAGTTGCAATGCATAATCCAAATCAACTAATTTGGTACTCCAACAAGCCGGTAAAAAATAAAAATAAGAATTTACCAGATGCATGCCCGACGTTTGCAGAAATGCTGTTGTCAAGAGGTACACAGTACACTGTTTACGCGCAACAGCTTTACAAAGTATGAATGACTCGGGATTCAAACTCGGGCACATCATGTACATGTCGGGACACAAGAACGAAAGTTCAATAACAAGTTATAATCGTGAATGTTCCACCCAACAAAAGCAATCCATGAGCCAGGCTCTGTCATCACTTGTATCTCCACATAATTCTCTTGCATTAATCCAGCCAAACACTACTAGATCTAGCACATCAGTTCCCGTTCCATCACTGCCATCAGTCAATTCAATTGCACACAATTTCATCAGTAACCAAATGCATCTAAGCCACTTATCAATGTTATCTAGCAATTTTCTGACGTCCAGCTTGATGACAAATTCCAACTTTCACAACTGCACTTCAAATTTTAAACTTTCATTGTTCAACGACTGACTGAAGATGGCTGCCAGTATTTGTCACGTCGGTGGTTGCCAATGACAACAGATTTATGCATTCATTCGCGGTAATGATACTAAGATAAATTTTAATTTTGAATTATAAAATGTTTTGTTAATTTATTCATTAAAATATAAAGATACTACACATAATTTAATTATAAGGATTAAACTGAATTTTGTTTTATTTTATGCGATATAAACTAATCGCTGTTCAAACAAAAGTGTCCCAAATTTTTTTTTAGTTTATATCGGATAAACTAAAACAAAATTCAGTTTAATCCTTAAATATATGTCACTACAAAAAAAAAAAAAAAAAAAAAAAAAAAAAAAAAAAAAAAAAAAAAAAAATTACTTTTTTGTAACTTTATTTTTTCGAATTTTGTTATGTATAATATAAACACTTATTTCGTTTGTGTGAGGATATAAGACTACACCTACAGAAAACGTGCCTGAGGTAGTTTTATTATCACTTGCATAATTTAACATTTAAAATATGAGATAAAATGTAAATGTAATATAAAACAATAAAAAAGAAAAAATCATTTGTCAAAAAATAAAAAAATAAAAAAAAATAAGATGCAAGCTGTCTCTGATACTAGATGAACGATGTGACATCAGTATCAATAATTTGTCGTTAAGTTAATCCCATTAGATGTGTATCTATATATATTTATACGGTTGCAATATTTCGAGAGAAAATAAAATCCGTAAAATATGATTTATTTACTCTCATTTTATTTCTATCCATTATGATTATGGTGGTTTATTAGACCTTCGTCTTGATCATAGCATTCAAGTTTTTTTTAAATGAAACTCGTCATCGATTTTTTTCGGAAGAATTGATCTTAATACCAGATATACAAATAACAAACCATGGAATGATATTCACATTTAACAGTTAATTCTCACAGCTATACTAGACAGTGTTAATGTCTTACTCTGATATTAGAAGTCATTCTATAAAATATGTTTAAATGGATTTTTAGTATTAATATTATAAATCTTATTAGCTATGGCATCTGTGGCTCAGCAAATGATTCAAGTGACACAGTTAATACTGATTCTGTTACGTACCGTCCTGTTTATTCTGTATGGGAGAAGGACATAACAAATCTTCGCCAAGATTTACTGAAAGGATATAATAAGTACATCCCCCCTGTGGACAGATTGAATCGAAACTTGACCGAAGTTACTATAAACCTGTTTTTGAGATTTATCAACGATTTTGACGAAGTTGCAGGACATTTAGAAAGCACGGTTTTAATACAAGCATGGTGGAAAGATTCACGATTATCATGGAAACCTTCAAAGTACAGCGGGTTTGATGGAACATCTGGAAGTTTAACATTTAATTCAAAAGAAATCTGGGTACCAAACCTCATTCTATGGAATTCGATTAGTTCGTTCGAAATACTTGATCCATCAAACGAAAACCTTTTGACGAGAGTGTATTCATCATCGTTTGTTTATTATATGATCGGTGCTAAAATTGCTAGTCATTGTACTCCTAATGTGAAATACTTTCCATTTGACAGACATGACTGTTTCATACAGCTTCTTGCATACGAATCGTTGTATTTCCCTGGCCAAATTAAAATAAATATTTCAAATATAGAAAATAAATTCGGTCTTGGAGAAAATCCACAATGGATAGTATCTGTTGGAGAACCGGAAGTGTCCGATTTCCTTGAACAGGGAATTTACATCGCGAAATTCCCTATTACGTTAGAAAGAAGATCCCTGTTTTTGGTTTTGAATCTATTTGTGCCAATTTTATTGCTGAGTTTCATTAATGTTTGCGTGTTTGCCATTCCAATTCAAGCTGGCGAGAGGAGTTCTTTTGCCATAACCGTATTTTTAGCTTTAGCCGTGTATATGACCATTGTAGCTAGTAGCATTCCACATTCTTCCAAACCAATGCCTTTATGGAGCTTCTTTCTATTATTCAAGCTTATATACAGTGCAACTATAGCATTGGTTTCCACGATAATCATGCGGCTACCCAACAAGACAATGCCTTTGCCAAACTATCTGAAGAGGGTTTTACGATGGAAAATCTGGTCGTTTTCAAAAGCTGTTAAAACTATAAAGAGAGATACTATTAACAAGAACTCTACAAAAGATAACAGCGAAAATACTTCGATCCTTGAAGTTAATATTGAAGATTGCAATACAAATATAATTTTTTCCTGGAAAGAAGTCGCTTATGTCTTAGATAAACTGTTTTTGGTTTTCTTTCTTTTTGTTGCAATTTTAGAATCTATATTTGCTTTAACTTTCACGTATTTGAAAATTTAGGTAAACGAATGTATGTAATAGTGAAAAAAGATAATAATATGCTGACATGATTAGCAAAGTGTTTTGTTCACACGAAGTTTGGTTTTTTATCTTGCTTGCATATTAAGTGAAAAATAGTTTATATACTTACATGGTAACTTTTTTTAAAATATCGTCACGACTTGAAAAAATCTGCTTTTAAAATGTGATTTAATGTTGGATGTTTTATATTCAAAATATTTTGGTTTTAATCTATCAAATTGTGTACACGAAAGTGGTTTATACTTAAAAATACGTTTTTAATGTATCTGTGTGACTGACTTGTCTTATTACTAGTGTAACATCACTGTTAGGTACGAAAGTGCAATTTTTAAATTCTTCAGTATGTATGTTTATAAACAGACCTGTTGTTTTCGTTAATAATAATAATAATAATAATAATAATAATAATAATAATAATAATAATAATAATAATAATAATAAAAAGGGTGACAAGGGCACAAACAATTTTAAAAAAATAAATAAATTAGACATTGTCAGTGTGAGACACGTTTAACAATAAGTCTCCAACCACTATATCATTTGTTGTATTATGTACTTACCAAGTTTCAACATGATCTGTCAAGTCTTAAGGGAGAAATAACTGTTAAATAGAAAACAATATGTTGCTGGAGGGGCATTGAACTCTGATAAATATAGGTCTTGTTTGCGAATTGCGAAACAAATATCACACCTTTAGATGATGCTACTTATCTGCAGAAAGTTTCTAGTTGATATGATTTTCAATTCCTGGGAAAAGTGTCGGACAAAATTTGGGCTTAAAAGGCGAAAGAAAAAAAAATAAGAAGAAACACTACAAAAACAATACCCCCCCCCCACTTTTCAAGTTAGATGGAGACTTAATTAGTACAAGTATTTAAAAGTGGGAACAATGTCTGCGTATTTTGATGAAATGATTCATACTGAAAGTATTTTATGTTAATTAGCGAATCACACATAATTTCGATAAATAACAGCAATGATAATTTTTGGTGTTAATATGAATTATTCATAGAGAGAATTTGTTTTTTTTATTAAGATATCTGATCTTTCTCCTGTTTTTGTATACATATTTTTGTCTTGTTTTTAATATGTATAGTTTATATGAATTTATTTATATGTTATCCGATATAGCGCCTTTCGACTTATTAAAATTTTGTATTCTAATATCATTACTTTAAAATTGACACTAGCTTTGCACTCTGAATTTTGTTGAACATAAAATTCTGATTGATTCTAAAGTTTCTCACACACACACACACACACACACACACACACACACACACACACTTTAAAATATTTTTTTATTCGAAATATGAATTATCTCTTTTGACATTTGGTGTTTGATAAGAACACATTATTTTACGTTCTCTTTTTCTTAATTTTTAGTTTTATTAAACACACAGCCTAATATAGAAATGAATCATGTTAACAGCTCATTTACTTGTCTTCATTACACAGTAAACAAATCATGGATGTTAAGTTGCGAAATATCTATAATATTTGTATAAAATATTAGAATACAAAAAGCATATAAAATAATTGATAGAAAAAAAAAATACAATTTATTTCGTACGCAGGTTTCCTTATATTTTTCATTTCCTGATAGCTTAATTTGGTCTTAAAATTTTAATTTTTAAAAACCAAAATAATTCGTATTTTAAATTTGCAAGTTTTTTTGTTTTTTTTTTTTTTGTTTTTTTTTATACAGAAAATCTTAACGCGGTGTAAATAGATCATTCTTGCTAGCAAAGAAATTTTGAAAAACCATTAAGAACATTGAATGGCAGTTATATTTTAAACTATTTCTCTAGGTAATAATCGATATCAAATTAAAGAAGCTACTCTAAATTGTTTCATCAAAAATAGCTTCCTTTTCCAATAGTAAATGCTTTAGTTATATTTGGATTTATATTCATACTCATTCAAATGAATGTAATGTTTGAAATATAAAATTTCTTGGCATGTTATGTAATAAAAATATGTGAAACAGCAAAATGTAACAGCCATGTTATTGAACGTTATAATGGACATGCTTATTTGAGATGGCATGACGTAACACACATTTGCCGGCAACGGACTGCATGGCCATGATGACCTGATTTTGCGATTAGGACGTATAACAGTTGAACTACACAGTAAATGTGAATATATAGTATTTATCGTCATCTTTAAAGCCTGTTTGTCATTAAATATAAATATTAAATAAATATCTAAAATAAAAACGTACAGAATACAAGAGCTAAGCAGGAAGCTACAACAGGTTTTTATCATTAAACTTCGTCGTCTTCGGTTTGATTAGAGATAATCCAAGTAAGTTATTGTTATACACAAAAATTTTACGATTTGCACACAAAATAATAATTTTACTCAGCCTTCCAAAACTGGATTTTAAAGTAAAAAATTTAGTTGTTCAAAAAGAAATCACAGATGAATGTAGATATTAAATATATATGATGTCTCTTTTTTTTCTTAAAAATGCCAATATGCTAAGAATTTATATAAGTTGTTTTCAAGCCTTTTAAAAAAAAAATTGAAGATCAGTTGGTGGAGTTGTAAAAGAATAATTTTTTTTTTTAAGTTTTTTTGTTTTTTTTTTTGTTTTTTTTTATACAGAAAATCTTAACGCGGTGTAAATAGATCATTCTTGCTA
This sequence comes from Tegillarca granosa, assembly GCA_029721355.1. Taxonomy (NCBI): domain Eukaryota; kingdom Metazoa; phylum Mollusca; class Bivalvia; order Arcoida; family Arcidae; genus Tegillarca; species Tegillarca granosa. Next base: position 32,831,549 of record CM056601.1, on the reverse strand, counting down.
GCAAAGAAATGTTGAAAAACCATTAAGAACATTGAATGGCAGTTATTTTTTAAACTATTTCTCTAGGTAATAATCGATATCAAATTAAAGAAGCTACTCTAAATTGTTTCATCAAAAATAGCTTCCTTTTCCAATAGTAAATGCTTTAGTTATATTTGGATTTATATTCACACTCATTCAAATGAATGTAATGTTTGAAATATAAAATTTCTTGGCATGTTATGTAATAAAAATATGTGAAACAGCAAAATGTAACAGCCATGTTATTGAACGTTATAATGGACATGCTTATTTGAGATGGCATGACGTAACACACATTTGCCGGCAACGGACTGCATGGCCATGATGACCTGATTTTGCGATTAGGACGTATAACAGTTGAACTACACAGTAAATGTGAATATATAGTATTTATCGTCATCTTTAAAGCCTGTTTGTCATTAAATATAAATATTAAATAAATATCTAAAATAAAAACGTACAGAATACAAGAGCTAAGCAGGAAGCTACAACAGGTTTTTATCATTAAACTTCGTCGTCTTCGGTTTGATTAGAGATAATCCAAGTAAGTTATTGTTATACACAAAAATTTTACGATTTGCACACAAAATAATAATTTTACTCAGCCTTCCAAAACTGGATTTTAAAGTAAAAAATTTAGTTGTTCAAAAAGAAGTCACAGATGAATGTAGATATTAAATATATATGATGTCTCTTTTTTTTCTTAAAAATGCCAATATGCTAAGAATTTATATAAGTTGTTTTCAAGCCTTTTAAAAAAAAATTGAAGATCAGTTGGTGGAGTTGTAAAAGAATAATTTTTTTTTTAAGTTTTTTTTTTTTTTTTTTTTTTTGTTTTTTTTTATACAGAAAATCTTAACGCGGTGTAAATAGATCATTCTTGCTAGCAAAGAAATGTTGAAAAACCATTAAGAACATTGAATGGCAGTTATATTTTAAACTATTTCTCTAGGTAATAATCGATATCAAATTAAAGAAGCTACTCTAAATTGTTTCATCAAAAATAGCTTCCTTTTCCAATAGTAAATGCTTTAGTTATATTTGGATTTATATTCATACTCATTCAAATGAATGTAATGTTTGAAATATAAAATTTCTTGGCATGTTATGTAATAAAAATATGTGAAACAGCAAAATGTAACAGCCATGTTATTGAACGTTATAATGGACATGCTTATTTGAGATGGCATGACGTAACACACATTTGCCGGCAACGGACTGCATGGCCATGATGACCTGATTTTGCGATTAGGACGTATAACAGTTGAACTACACAGTAAATGTGAATATATAGTATTTATCGTCATCTTTAAAGCCTGTTTGTCATTAAATATAAATATTAAATAAATATCTAAAATAAAAACGTACAGAATACAAGAGCTAAGCAGGAAGCTACAACAGGTTTTTATCATTAAACTTCGTCGTCTTCGGTTTGATTAGAGATAATCCAAGTAAGTTATTGTTATACACAAAAATTTTACGATTTGCACACAAAATAATAATTTTACTCAGCCTTCCAAAACTGGATTTTAAAGTAAAAAATTTAGTTGTTCAAAAAGAAATCACAGATGAATGTAGATATTAAATATATATGATGTCTCTTTTTTTTCTTAAAAATGCCAATATGCTAAGAATTTATATAAGTTGTTTTCAAGCCTTTTAAAAAAAAATTGAAGATCAGTTGGTGGAGTTGTAAAAGAATAATTTTTTAATAGAATGTGGGTTTTGTTCTTTAAATTTTTTGTTGTATTTTTATGTAAGAGTTATCTAACTTGCAAAATCTATTGCTTCGTCATTGTGTCGTATTAGCGTTCTGTGCACCTTGTTTATTTAGCATGCTTACATTGTAGTCAGATGACTGAGTATCAATAAATACTGTCCATTAATACTGACAAACCTACGCTTGCGTTTTGTTGTGTTTTATGTTCACAAAAAACAGAACCATTTACTATTCAAATCCCATCGCATTGTTTGTATTTGCCATTACATGTATAATTAATTTTTTCATAACCCTTTGTGTTTTAGCGATACATTTTAGCTATTTCCTAGTACATTATTTTCAGCTTTAAAACTACGACTATAATTGGTGTTCAATCCTTTATTTGATTGATGAAAATGATTCAGATTAAAATTCTCTGTTTTTGTGGTCGAGACAATAATTACATTTTTACACTATAACTTATACATTTTCAATATAATATTAATATTCACTTGATTACTAATTCCTGCATTGGGACTAATCTTGTTATAAAGTGATATTACTCCAGACACCGTATAAACCTAGGGTAAAAGCCCGGTTGTTGTAATGAGATTAAACCATTCATCCCGGGTTATCTGCTGCCGTTCCTGTTACCGATTCTTTTTTTTTTTTTTTAATTTTTTTTTGACGATGTTCAAGTCAATGCCCAAATTATTTTCTCATCTAGTAATGAATAACTTAAAACAGACCAAAGAAAAAATCGTGGTTACATACCATTAGTAGTAGATGATGCCGTTGTTTTAAAGTTGTTTAACGTCGCAACAGCAAATTTTGAGCTATTCGCGACGAGAGCAAGGTAATTAATTTCTATGCGTTAATAAACTTATATGATTTTTTTTTTCAAATTGAATAAAATATAACTCAGTAGCTTTACAAACACTATTGATGTTCACCTACTTTGGAGACAGTTGATGTTATTTGTATAAAATTATTACATATAAAATTTCTTATTTTTTTTACCGCAAAACATATGAAGGGTGCATATTTTTTGTAATCCATAAGACAAATGTGTTACAATTTAATAATGCAGTTTTATGTGCTTTTATGATACTCACATAACAAAGAAATGATTTGTTATTATCATTTTATCAAGTATGAAAGTTAAAAAATAGTAGCTACATTAGTGTCGAGGAAACAACAGGCAAGATGTAAAGAAAAAACGTTTACTTAGCAACAACCAACACAACCAAAAACATGATACAACATTATTGTTGAAGAATAACAGACAAGATGTAAAGGATAACGCTAAATGCAAGCACTGATTATAAATGTACTTACTTTGGATTTGTAAAGTAATTTTATGCCTTTGAACATTTAATGTGTCAATTGGTATTTTATAAATTGAGAAATTGGAATTTATTTACAAAAGGCTTGAATTTTGTAATTCTCATGAAACCAATTTATATAAATAACAAATATTACAAATGTAGCTCAATCTCCGAATTAGTTTATAGTTCATTAAGTCGACGCTCAGTGCCTTATCCCATAACCACCAGACACTACCTAGTCTTGCAAGTAGTAAAATAAATGACTGATACATGCACTTGGCAACAGCCATAGCAACCAAGAACACCACGTCGAGAAATTAAATAATAAAAAAAAAAAAATATTAATAATAATAATAAATAAAAATAAAATAAAATAAAATACAACGAAAAAACACGGAAAGACAAAAATATCAAACAATAGTATTTTTAATTTCCTTTGTACCGACAATGGATAAAATATCTGGTGTGTGGTTATAGCAATATAGAAAATTTCCAGATATTGTCATATCTCTTCTTATTAGTCAGAAAAAAATATTTTGTATAAAAAACGATCTCATGTTTGTATTTTTAAGTTCTATTTGAAATATTCATGACTTGTCAGTTAACTATTTGAACAATTTGATTAACAAGGATAATTTTATTATATTTTTTTAAGAATTTCATTACCGATTGTTTTACATTCTGTGGATAATACATTCCATAATTGTAACCAAATGTGTTAAATAAAGTCGTGTTAACTCTCACTACTTTACTAGAATAACGTATTTTAAGAGTATTTAAATCATTGTGTCGTGATATATGTTTTATCTTCGTGCCACTTGCTATTTCTAACGTCTCCGCATGATTTCGTTTCTGCTGTCGAAGTTTATCTGTTGGTTCTGTCTTTGGGCGTTCGTAAAACATTTGAATTTTAATATAACCAAGTTTTACTGACTATACTCAGCCAATATTATTGCATTTCGGAGAATGTGTGGGTCTGTTAGCCCGCTATTATTATTATTATTATTTTTTTTTTTTTGGTTCTTATAAATCAAAAGAGCAAATTGGTTTTGAAGGTGCTTTGATGATGTAGAATTCAAATTGCGTTGTTCAAAGCCATTGAAAATTCTAGATGCCATAGACGTTAACATTGTTAAAGTTGTAAAAACTTGAAGATCGCCAAAGATTGATTTATATTTGATTCAGTTGAACTTTACCATACAAAGGGTAGCTTAATCATTAATAACTATAAAGTTTTGAAAACAATTTTATTGACCCAATTTTTCCGCATTATGAAATCGAGAAGTCATCTCTGACAACATTTGTCAGAATTGAAACAGCCTTTGTTGCCGTAGGTTAAAGAAGATTAAATAGTGTCTGGCATGGATCCGAAAAACTAAAATGACCATAGTTTCACAAAAAAAAAAAAAAATAAATAAAATAAAAAAAAAAAATAATAAAAAATAATAAATAAATAAAGAAATAAATAAAATTACATGTAATAAAAATAAAATAAAATAATAATTAAAAATGAAAAAAAAAAAAAAAAAAAAAAAAAAAATACTAAAATTCCAAAAATAAAAATAATTAACGAATTATAATTAATTGAAGATTTATTTATGGATTCACTTGTTCAAATTAAAATATATAAATTAAATAAAACAGCTTAATATCCAAGTTCATATCTGACAAGTTTTTCATTAACTCAAGTTTAACAGACTATGTAAATTATCAATATTTATAAATAATACAGAAAGGTAAAAAAAGCTGTTTCAAAGTTTTTTTTTATTGACAAATTGAAATTTGATGTATAGAAACGTAATTATATACATTCAGCAAAAGTAACTGACACATCGGAATTTTTCTTTTTTGACCTAGTTTTCACAGAGTACATGTATATTTTATCGTGCAAGTACATAATCCGTTGTGTTTTTAGTGTTTCACTAATTGGTGGCAATAAGGTCTACATGTTTTTTTTCTATAAAATACTTTCTTTTATTTCAGAGCTCTTGGATAGAATATTTCAGAGCATTTGCAATTATAAAAACAAATGATAAGAAAAAAAAGCGGTGTGAACATTTAAATCTATTACCAGTGTTGAAGCTGAGTCAAAGATACTTTTATAAAACGCATATTACTCTACAAATGAACAGGTTTGTAAACTTTTTACGCTTCCGAATCCACTAATTATAACGCCATTCCTGGAATCTTGCGGCAATCTGTTTAGCTGTACCCAGAACAGTAATGAGATAACAGTTTAATGAAAGTTTATAAAATGTACCTGTATTGTCAGATCCTAACAACCTTTAAATGTATGTTAAGAAATATAATATAATTGAGCCAGTCATATTAATGCGTCTATGGTTGATGCAATTGAAATGCCATTGCTATCAATCATTTTGAAAACTTAGCGTTCTAAGTGGTGGCGACGACATTAGAAACTATTGAACAGAAAAGAGTGTAAATGATGCCAATGTAATGCTTGATACTCTCATCAACATTACAGATAATGTTGCAAATAGCATTTAATCAACATTAAAAACGTTAATTGCAACATTAACATAGTTATTTACGAAAAGTCTGATCGTTAAGTCAAGCTGTACAACATATTGTGTGATACTTAAATGACTACACTTTTACTTATTACTGTTGTTTTTTTTATTATATTTATAAATGTCAATGTCCTTAAGAGGATCATCATTGCACGTATTGATTTTGCTATGAACTTGTCAGCTTATGACAAAAAGAAAAAAAATATGGCCTTTTTGGTTTTTTAAGATAGGGACAAGAAATATTTATTTATTTGGTTATTTCGTTATTTCTTCGAGCACATTTAACAAAAATATTCGCTTTTTTAAAATTTAAGAAAATTTTTAAAATTTTTAAGAATTTTTTGTTGATTTAAATATGAAAATTTACTGTTAAATGCATTAACATTTGTTATTCCTGTTTTCACTTAACGATTCTGAAAAAAAAATTTTGTCTTCTGTTTAGTATGACAATAGCTTGACCATTGCAGTAAAAGACGCGAATTGAAGTTACTTATTCGACGACAAATAGTCCACTGAGAAGAAGTCAAGTGAATAAATTGTGCTTGGCGCTCCTATAACAATATTTCCTGTCATTTCTGAGATAGTCGAAGAAACAGGAATGTCTGGGGAAAAAAATTCGACAAGTAAACATAGTTTCGAAAAAAAATATTAATAATAAAAAAAAAATGAACAAAAAAATTTATAATATAAAAATATTAAAAAATTATTTGTGATTGATGTTTTTGAACTCCTTGCATTAACATAAAACAAAAGCCTTAAAAATCCAAAAGGCGTAAAAACGATTTAAAATATCATATAACAGTCGAAAGACAAAAAAAAAGGAAATAGGAAATAGAATATTTCAAAAAAAAAAAAAAAAAAAAAAAAAAAAAAAAAAAACTACATAAACACATTTGTAATATATATATATATATCTATATATATATATATATATATATATATATATATATATATATATATATATATATTGTGCGCACGTGTATGTATTTGTATGTTATTATTAAAAACATTTAAGTGCAACATTAATGCTAAAAATTGTTTTTAAATGAAATGGTATTTAACATTGTCGCCGATGCAGCATAAAAAAATCAATGATCGACATTTGTCAGGATCAGGAATAATTACAAAAATAAATAAATTTAGAATATATTTAATTAACAAACAAACAAGTAAGTAAGTAAATAAATAAATAAATAAATGAATAAATAAATGAATAAATAAATAAACAAATAAATAAATAAATAAATAAATAAACAAACAAACAAATAAATAAATAAATAAATAAATAAATGAAAATGAAAAGGGTGTTTATAGATTCATTCGATTGATCGGAAACAAATTATTCTCCAGAGTTAAAAAATAAACTGTTTTATTTAAATATATCTATTCTTTTGAATAATTCACTTTACATTCTTGGCAACATGATAAGTAATAAATATCTGATTTTTGTACGGACATTCTGTGGCAATAAAAGTGACTCTCCCAAGTAAAAATCATATGATTTAGCCGTAAAAGAGGGATTTACAATTAATGACACAATCAACGTAGTTGTATGGTTTTTGTAGCTAGTGAGACAGGATTAACTAGAGCGAACTGTAAATTGAGCTGACAAACATGTACGTCTGTTACAAAATCGATGACGATTCCCATGACGCCTACTTACTCTTCCTCTTTGAAAATGATTTTTTTTTTGTAAAAACGCTTACACATTTTCGTGTAATAAAAGTGACAGCAGAGTTAAAATAAAAAATTAAAGATGTTTTATAACAACTATTCTCGTCTTTTTTTGGTTTAAATTTCTAAGCATATAATTTGTGCATAGAACGATAATTAAGAAGCGAAAATTTCAAAATAATTTACTTTTAAATAATATTTAAATTTTTTTTATGCATTCCGGATATTCTCCTTTTCTCGTTTGTAAAGTTCAGAATTTTTAAAAATTTCAATACAGATAGTATTTTGTTATATTACTACTATGACCTTTGTTACTTTCCCCCCAATGGATTTGGTATTTATGTCGCGCGAAAATATTATGGAAATTCATTTTGAGTTTCGAAAACACGAACCAAATTAGAAAGCAGTATGCAATTCTTTCAATCTTAATATCAATCTTAACCAAGATATTAAAAACAAACCACTTTAACATTTCATCAAAACCAATTTAATTAAGAAGGAATAATGAGGAATGCATTACCAAGATACTTATAGTAAAAGTATAGAAACTAGAAGGTGAAGCACAGTTGTCGCAGACGACATCACAGGGCTTGGTGTCATGATTTTTGTATATATGTTTTAAAGAATATTTATTTGTGTTTTTATTACAAGCGAGGTTGATACATGTTCATGCATATCGATAACTTTGCCTGAAATCCGTTTTTAACTAACTTCAAAATTCCCACTTGCAATATTACCATTGCTGCATTATAAAATCTCAGAAAGGGAGAACCTTGACAAGGGACGCAACTCGTAAACGTAGAGGAGGTCTCGGGGATTTTGTATTGCTGCAATAGTAATTCCAAGTGGGATTTAAAAAGACAACAAGAAGAACGTTGCATTTATCTGAAAATAGTCCGATTATGAATTTGATGGAAAATTCAGATAGTTATTGATTGTTATGAAGAAAACGGAGATAAGAATGTGAAGAACAGACCTTTTAAAGTTGAAACAGACGAAAATTATGTGAAATCATGGATGGCCGATTTTTATGTAAGCGAGGGGTAGGTTTTTAAAAAGGCGACTTTCGTCCCTTCTGTTTTTTAGTGTTATTTTTCGGAATTTTTTTGAAGTTTGTTAAAAATCGATTTCAATCCCCAATAATCCTCACTTCACTACTACATTCTGAATTCATACATTATACGTCATACACGTAAGAATATTATCGATTGATAATGCAATATATTTACCGATGGATCATAAATATTTTATCTTTAAAATAATAATAAAAATACAGTTTGCAAGTAATTTAATTTACAGTTTGTCGATATGCGTCATAAATGCTAGCTATCGTACATATCAGGCAAGATAATATACGGTTGCATGTAACGTTAAAAAAACAAATAAAAAAATAAATAAAAAATAAATAAATAAATACAAAATAAAAAAAGGAAATTTACTTTAAACTATTTACATATAATTTTTCGTCCGCACGATTTACAAATCCATTCGAACGATTATTTAATTTGTTATAAATAGTTATTGAACAATAAAATTTACTAACCGACAGAAATGCATAAATTACACAAACCAGATTTTTTATTTTGTCTAAGGCTTGGAAGTAAAAAGATGCAATTCTAAAATACGTGTATAATCATCATTATGAAAAACAGATAACATTTATTAAAAATAGATGGTTTTTTATAAATTTTAGATAGATGTATTGAGATGGAAGTATATTTGTATCATTTGGGTTTTTTAGATCAAATACAATTAAATAGTAAATACTATAAACCCCAAGTGTATTAAATCATTAATAATGTAATGGGTGTTTGTTATTAAACAGTTTTGATTTAATTAGAAATTCAGAATGTCAGAAATAACAGAATATTTCTCTTCGAAGCTGAAAAATCTTGGTTTGTTTACAAATGGCATCAATTAACAATAATAACCAGTGAAACACAACACAATTATTGTTAAATTTCGTCTCGAAATTATTCCACTGTGCAAAAAAAAAAAAAAAAAAAAAAAAAAAAAAAAAACACAACTTTATTAATTTTTTTCATATTTTTCATTGCTTCATTACTGTTCAACTTGAATGACTATGGTTATCTAGTAGCTGTCTATGGCGCACACTTAACAATTCTAGTTCCATTGCATATATTCCTCTACGTGGTAACTATAACATATGCAATACACACAATTATATCATTGCAATGCTCCCATATTCAGTCTCTTTGAAATATGCATTACACATAAATATATTTGTTCGTAAACAGAACAGAACTTTCTTAGCCTTGCTTGTAATGGGAAGTGTTAACAAAAACCTTATATGAATTCAAAATAAGAAGTCAGACATCTATCAAATTAAAATCAAATATAAATCATATTTTTGTATATGTGAAAATAAATGTAAAAAGGATTTCCAGAAAAGCAACAATTAAGAAAAATGTCAAGAATATTTTATCTAAAACATTTGCAGCATCTTTCCACGATACCTTAACATTCTCAATATTAGATTCCAAAGATTTCTCACCCACCTGTACTATCTCGTGTTCCTCGCGCATACTTCCGTTACGAAAACTATCCGTTTTTATCGTTTTAAATTTATTTTTTTTTCGTGATGAATATGACCTTATTTTTTTCTTTCCTGCCTTAAGTAAACCATGTAGACACTTTGGTAAAGGTGTGTTTTTATTTGCAAGTCGCATTATAACTGTCGAACACAATGCTATACACGCACTATATATGAGTTTTAATAATAAAAAATAGCTCCATAAAGGCATTGGGTTTGACGAATGTGGAATATTGTCAGCCACGACCGTCATATAGACTGCTAAAGCTAAAAATACCGTAATGGCAAATGAACTTCTTTCGCCGGACTGAATTGGAATCGCAAATACACAAACGTTTATCAAACTTAAAAGTAAAATAGGCGCAAACAAATTGAACAACAAGAACAAAGATCTTCTTTCTAGCGTTACCGGGAATTTTACGACATATATCCCTTCCATAAGAAAATCGGACACTTCTGGAACTCCAACAGAAACAACCCATTGCGGATTCTCATCAAATCCAAATTTATTTTCAACATTTTGACTTTCAACTTTGATTTGTTTTGGAAAATACAATGACTCATAAGTTAAAAGTTGTATATAACAGTTGTGTCTGTCAAACGGAAAATACTTCACATCCGGGACACAGTGACTTGTTATTTTCCCGCCAAAAATGAAAAACATATACGAATTCGGGTATGCTCTTGCCAACAGGTGATCATTTGACGGATCAAGAATTTCAAATTTGTTGATAGGATTCCATAAAATAACATGAGGCACCCAGATTTCCTTGAAATCAAATATTAAACTTCCTTTTATGCCATCGAATCCATTATATTTTGAAGGTTCCCAACCTAGACGACTATCCATCCACCATGTTTGAATTACAACCGTACTCTCTAAATGACCAGAAACTTCATTGAAATCGTTAACAAATCTCAAAAATAAGTATATCCATACCTTAGTTTCATTTCTGTTCACTCTATCCACAGGTGGACAAAATTTATTGTATCCTTTGAGCAAATCACGTCTGAGATCGCTTATCTCGTTGTCCCATTCTCCATATATAGGTCCACTGTCTACATCTTCCCCTACCTCAGAATTATTTAAAGAAGCCGCATCATACAAACCAAAACATAAAATATTTATAAATATTAAACTTATAAACATCCACATTTTAATTATATCCCTTGAAGCACGAAAAATTGTCTTTCAGTAAAATAAACAAATATCTGTGTTAAACTCGCTGCAAAACAGTTATATATTGATCTTAATGCAGTTACCGGTTGCTATATATATATAACTTCATATTACTGAAACCTTTGGTATAATAGATTCTTACGTATACGCCACCATTCGGTTATTTTCACTACTAATTCTAAATAACGAAATAACATTATCAAAAGAAAATCAAGAAAAATTTTAGGAACAAATGTAGGCAATATAGTATATAATTTATTACCTTTACGCTTTGCAATACCCTTGTGGCTTGATACTCAGGATAGAAATACAAATGAAGTTAAACTGTCTATTTCTTGCAAGTATTGTCGTATCGCAGCTAATTCAAATTCCTAAAAGTAATTACTTCATGTGAGATATGATATTCCTAGATAAAATTAATATCAGTATTGCAAATAATCCTATATATGGAATTCAAACCGTTACTTTCTGTTATCACAAACATTTATTTATTGAGTATAATATTTACAAAGTACAGTAATGCTGTCTGCTGTTGAAAGTAATTGTGTGGATTTCATAATGATTAAATTTTCTACGTTAAATAAATAGAAGAAAAAATTGAATACATAATAAATCATAATATTATTTATATTTTGTTTATTTTTTAATTGCATTAGATTTGGATTCAAATAATTTTTTAACTTTAGATTCAATAATTTTCAACTGTTTAGTTTTTGTTTTTTCTATCTATCAAATTTTTCGGTCCCTAGTGTCCAGGATGAGGAATGATTTTCCGAAATGGGCACATATGACACATCAAAATCTAACAGATATTTGTGTTATATATTTAAATTTAAAATATTTTAGTATTTTTCTGTAGTAAATATTTTATAAAGTGTGGTAACACTATTATTTAAACCCGGTACAATTATTGATAATTTTAATCTGAAAACCGTATAACATACCAACACGTTGTACAAACATAATGTACTAACTTAAAGCAATTATTTTGACATAATATCTGATGCTTGTCAAAATTAGGAAGATTTTACTTTAGTATTGTGACAAAATGTTCTTGTTAGGTCTTGCTATAATGCAAACTACAGTCTAATTCCTTCATATTGACCTTTTATTTATTTATTTATTTATTTTTTTAATTTATATTTTATTTATATTTTTTGTATACTAAAAAGAAAGAAAATTTATTTAAAAAAGCTCTGTATATAAAATCTTCTGACACGATTATTTTCGATATTTTGATTTCCGTGTTATATTTAAGACAGTTTTTTTTCTTCTTTTAGTTTTTTATCCGCATATAATGACATGATAATTTGATTTTAATGCTGATTAATAACTGTTTTTTCCTTATTTTTCTTTGTGTTCTTTTACACAAGTTATAAAACATTACTAAAACATAACTATATAATTCAAAACATTATAGTTAAATTGTATATAATGCTACAATATACCAGAGACTAAGAGATTATTAACCTAACTTCCTAAACATTTCCGTTTCAGGTAAGAGAAAAAAGCTAGATGTTTTGTGTCACCCAAATCATTTACTTTTTAGCAGTAATTAGTGTTTATATGTGGTTGTCAGCTTAAGCCGGAAGGGATTCAAACCTAGGCGATCAAAATCCCGAAGACTGCAATGGGCCGATAACACTATCGAGTTGTCGCCCCTGATCCGCTTAAGGGCTACTACTTCCGGGGAGTTCACAGCTGTAAACAACTTAGTTGCTACTATCATGTATCTATTAAATGCCCGGAGTATTAGTTTTAATGCATCGATTCTTTTATGTAAAAAGTTATACATAAACTGGACTGTTGTTTAAAACACATCTTTTAATTAAAATTAATTATCTTTACTTGCCATTACAGTGTTAAAATCGATTTTATACGATTTGACGATGCGTATGTTGACCTCATCTTGACACGTGTTCAGTTAATGGGGAGGGTTAGCCCATAGAATTTATCCGTAATAAAATGGAAAAAATCATTATATGTTGCCAATTTTATAGTTAATAGTGCATTATACTTAGTAATCGGTCTCGTACACGCTTAACCTGGATATAAGTAATATATGGTTGACTTGGATTTTGGTTTATATAAAAAAAATGTTACAGAATTTTACGTCGTAAATCTTTGTATTTTTCTTCATTTTCAAGTAGTGAGAATTATTATTAACTTACTGATGCCAGAGAGATACAATATGTAATATTAAACATGAAAACAGTTAAAAATTATAAATACACTTGTGTCCTATTTATATACACGATCAACAGTATTTATTTACCAAAAAACGGAAAATATTACTTAATTCAATAAGTTTAAAAAAATAACTAACGACTGTATACAATTAATTTTTGTATTATGATTTGATATATGTATCTTTTGTTTTATTATTATTATTTCTTAAAGTTTATGTAAACCCTTGTCAGCACAAGCTATATGTCTAAAACGACTTGCAATAATTGTTATAATCACAGTATTTGAAAACATTTCGATTGGCATTCAAATCAAAGTGAAAACGTTTCAACTAAAACAAACAGAACCAAACAAATTATAACCAAGCCAAATGTTTTTGCTCTCTCTCTCTCTTGAGCAAAAGAGAGAGAGAGAGAGAGAGAGAGAGAGAGAGAGAGAGAGAGAGAGAGAGAGAGAGAGATTCAAAATAAAAGCTGTTCTTCTAGTGATTATAAGTGATAGAGAAAAAAGACTTGTAGTAATTAAGAGTGATAGAGAGAAAAAGGATTGTAGTGATTATGACTGACGGAAGAAACAACGTAGTGATTATAAGTGGAAGAGAACTTAAGGGGTCGTAGTGACTTAGTTATGAGTGATAGAGAGAAGAGGACTGGTATTTATAATGGCTGATAGAGAGAAAAGATCTCGTAGTGATTATGACTGATACAAAGATAAATAATTAGTGCCTTTTAATTACGTTTGAATTTTTTATTAACAATTATTAACATGGCTTGCGTTATTATAAAATTTGTTCAAACGGGCTCTTAGTATTCAGGTCTGGGATCTCCCCGAAACGGGGGATCGCCCGATCGGGGGATAATCAAAGGGAGGTAATTCTTGTGGTGTACACGCAAGTACACAGAAGAGTTCCACTGTGATCGTGAATAATACTACCCAATGTAAACATCCGGTAAATCATGCATATAAACTCGCTCAATGTGAATGAAACTTTGTAAATGCGACAAAATAAAATGGCAGACATATCGGCAGTGTTTTCGGACGATGGCATGGTAGATGCAATAATAGACGAATTATTAAATGAAGATGATGAATAAGTTTTTTTTAAACATTTTAATACACTATTTTTTCATGTTTTTCATTCATTTTTTAAGGTTTTCTTTCTTTTATATTTAATGTATGTATAAAAATAAGAATTTTTGCAAGTAGTTTTTGATATATTTCGTTTTAAAATCACAGTGAATGAAAATTATTTTATGTTAGTGCTTTGGTTTAATTTTTTTTAATAATAATAATAATTATAATAATTGTCACTTTCTACCATATCAACAACAGATCTAGATCTTGTTTGTGAGCCCAACATTGTAAACAAGAAAAAGCGTAAGGTCTTTAGTGATTCAACAAACATCGAACCACGTAAATCTATCCGAACAAACAGGGGCATCAATTACAGATTTGAAAATCACATACATGGGATTCAGATTGATTATTAGAAAATGAGAGGAAAGAAAAATAAGTTGATTTTAAGTATTTATTAAAAATATATAATATACAGTGTATCATATTCAATCATTTAACACATTCATACTGTCACTGGTTGAACATCACTCTGTGATAAACATGATAAGTCATGTGCTACTTTTGAATTTTAATGAAATAATACATTCAAAAGTAGCACATGACACGTAAATGCGATAACAATGAACTGAAATATAACTGAATTTATTCTTTGTGGTACATGTTTCACAACATGAAATATTATAATACAATACAATACATTGTACATAAATATATATATATATTTCAATAATATGTAACAAGAGGGACCATACACATAGTATAATATGTTTTACAAATAACAAATTCAGTTATAATTTTGCAAAAAAAAAAAAAAAAATTCACATACATTTAAGTTTGGAATATATATATATATATATATAGTAACTATGTTACAATAGTAGCTGACCGTAGTGCTTATTTAACCGGTCCAATTGTTTTAATACTGATAAGATTGAATACAATATAATATATATTTTATTTTATGTTGAATAAAATGTAATTAATTTATTAAACTGGCCCTAGATTTGCAATCATTTCTTTAATGAGGTTTTCCTTAACATCAATTAAACCGGTTTGGCGATCTATTTCTGTATCACAAATTGACATTTTTGACGAAAACTAAATGCAAATGACATCAGTTAAAAATGATTTCCAATCTGGAAAGTTATTAAGATAAAATATTTGCAAACTTAAAAAAATCTTAGTTAAGAAATGATTGCGAAATCGGGGCCTACAATTATACGTTTCATGATTATATATTTTAAACATCATTGTAATATATGTGAAACAAATCTTAACACATGCAAACCCTGCAAAGTTGAACGTACCTACGATACAAAAAAATTTAAAACGTTAATCATACACATATTTTTTTTATAAAACTACGAACTACCAAACATTTCATTTATGAATAAATTTTGGATGTTCACTAACACTTGGTTTTCTTCGCCATAAATTAAGTTTACGAGGAGACTTGAATTTTAAGTTCTGAGATCTTTTTTTGCACTAGGCTGGAGATTTTAATACTAGAATTAATGTACCTGTATTCATTTTATTTAATTTTGTTTGCGTTCGAATATTCTGTATAACTTTTATTTTGTAGTATGTAATGAAACTATTGTTACCGTAATAAAAATTTGAATTAAATGAATATTTTTTGTTGTTTGTTGCACTAGGCAAACACTTGCTAAGAAAACAGTCATTTCAGTATTTCTATATCCGTAAAGTTTGTTCTACGAATTAATTAAACGCAAACATTTAGTAACCGGAAGTCCATTTTTAAGAGCTTATAACTTTTTTTCCGCACGACAGATTTTTTTTCCGCACGACAGATCTTTAGATATATATGTTTACTGTTACTTCTCTAAATTACAAGTCTCCCTACGAAACAATGAACCTCCGCGGCCGTTTTTAAAAAAGGTCATCATTTTTACTCGTTTTAAAGCCCAAACAAATGAAATACGCATGCGCAATGTTATAGTCACAAAAGCGCTTAGACGCTTTATCCCCCGATCGGGGGATTTTAATTTATCCCCCGTTTCGGGGAGATCCCAGACCTGGTATTTGTGAAATGTGTTCAGATTATCTCAAATTGAATACCAATTATGGCTGTTTTCTGTAAACAATTTCCCTTCATCAAATATACAAGTGTAAAAAATTTTCAATGTATTTTGGGAAAATAAAAACCTTTGATGTATAAAAAGTCGGGATAACTGTGTATATTACACCATGTGAAGGTGTAGATATACACGGATCACAGACGTTTCGCCCCAAACCACCTCGCCCCAAAATTTGCTCATATCGCACCAAGTCGCTCACCACAGCGCCCCAATTTTTTTCCTATCGCCCCAACTCTTTAACCACAACGCCCCATTTTTTTTACCTTTCGCCCCAAGTGTCTAATCACATCGCCCCAACTTTGTTTTCTTTTACACCACAGCGCCCCAATTACTTCAGATCGCCCAAATTTTGATAACCACCGCGCGGATCCGGTTTATATTTCGTTTGAAGCGTGCAAACCACAACGCCCCAACTTTTTCAGAACAAATCAACACTTGCATGTAATATTCATATTAACTGACGTATAGAACATTTATTAATCTTTATTATTACGAAATTTTTTGATATGTTAACATCACGTTGATACATCGGAGGTATTAAAAAAAAAACAGTTTTAATATTTAATCGACTCCCAATCAATGCTGTTAAAAATTGATTGTTTATAATAGAAAAAAAATATCATATAAATTCCAAAATGGCTTTTCAACGCGATTGTCAAACAAACCGCCTTTGTGTTAAACCAAAATTCATTGTTATAAAAGCAAGGAAGCTTGCATAGTTTCCTCAAACTGCTGTTATACTGATATATTGTTTTCACATCAATGAAACCATGGTAATTATCGGATTATTATCGCTGACTGTATTCGGAAGTATTGTTTAAATTTGTGAATTGCTATCATGTGTCCGTGTGACCTATCAACCTGTGAGGGAAAACAAACCTTTTGAGACACTCAGTGAATGAAATTCATTTTTGTTGCTGTAATTTGAAATTAAAATATGGTTTTATGTGACGATTGTTTTTGTGACAGAAAAGTGTGTGCGCACGGAGTCAGTGTGTAATTGTGTCCTTGTAAGAAAGAATGTGTTTTATGTGAGGGTCTCTGTGTAATAAAGATTGTTTATGTGTGTCCGTGTGCAAGATAGTTTGATTACGCATGTGTATTTCTACAGAGACATAGAGAAAGAGAGACCGTTTATGTACTGGTCTGTGTGTGTGTGAAAAACAAAAAATGTGTATAAATGTTTAATAAATTAATAAAGCTAATAAATTGTTTTGTGTTTATTTCATTTATTTATTTATTTAGATAACTATTAATTTTGTAGTAGTGCTTTATATTAATCTAGTGAAAACCAAGGAATGAATTGTGACTCAATTTTTTTATTTGTTCACTATCATTTTTGAATAACGGAGGAAAGTCTGAACTAATTCACACATTTTTGACATCTTGGTCATAACGTAAAACAGTAAACTCTATCTCCCCATCACCCTCATATTGAGCATATATGGAGCAAGTTGATGTTTTTATTAGGGCTGTCACGATTACCCGGGTATCCGATATACGGGTAGGTTAGATGCTGTAACCGGTTACAAAATCATTAACCGGGTAACCGACGATATACTGCTATCAGTGCACATTCGATGTATCTTGGTAAATTAGGATCACGACTGTAAGTTCAGTGAGTTTTTTCCATGAAAATAAACAAATAAAAACAAAGTTGTAAGTGACTGGTCCTGTTGACCTACATTCAAATGTATTTTTATCTTTCCATAACTGTCCAGTCGTTGGCAATGCAACATAACGTCAATTAACAGTTTAACTGAATTCTGTTTGGTACATCAGGATATCTGTCGTTTTAATTATAAATTATAAGTCGATGTGTGACATTGTCGCATATATAGATAAATGTTTATAAATACCGCTTATTAATATCTTATAACGATCCCATCACTGATCGACATATAACAGATACAAAAACCACGTGTAATGCCGTGATCTTTGTTGTTAGTAACCCGAAAAACTGTCGTTATCAATATAATCAGCTCTTGTATATAGAATTCAGGGGAGGTTATTAACTATTTGAACTGGGTCGATCAGGCATGTGTATGTGTTTCGTATTCAAGTTTTCTATTGAACATCTTACCATTTAACTATATTTTTTGATGATTTTTTTATGATTACTGTCGAATGTCACAATCCTGACAATAAACAAAAATGAAAATATCAGTATATTAACGATATAAATCGAATGTTTGGGAAAGTTGACGACTTATTGTATTCTAGGACTTATGTTTTTCATGCATTCTGGTATTTTGGGCGAACCTGTGGTGTACGCCGCATGCAATTTGTTTCAGTATTTTTATAACGATAGTACACCAAATAAAACAGTACGATATACTGTAACAAGTGTCTGTGAGTACACCAAATAAAACAGTAAAGTGTCTGTGAGTACACCAAATGAAACAGTACGATATACTGTAACAAGAGCTTACGATGTATACGCCCAAAAATATGAAGAAAAAAAAATTGGGGCGTTGTGGTTGAGAACCCTTTAGGGCGTTTTGTTGGTGGGTTGGGGGACAAAAACAATAATAATAAAAATATAAAAAATAAAGAAATAAAATAAACATTTGGGGCGTTGTGGTTGTGTTGGGGAGATCAGAAAAAACATTTGGGGCGTTGTAGTTTGTGAGTTGGGGCGATGTGGTCGGTGATTTGGGGCGACGATAAAAAACAATTGGGGCGTTATGGTTGGTGAGTTGGGGCGATGTGAAAAGAAATTGGGGCGAAATGTAAAATAGTTGGGGCGAAGTGGTTTGGGGCGTAATGGTTTTGGGGCGAAACGACCAGCACCCATATACACAGGTATCTTCAAATACTGTGTATATTCACCCGTCGGTATACATGTTAATTAAAGATTAATGGTTGTATCCTTGTCTAGACGATCTTGTATACTTAAAACGTTTTAGCATGCAATATATGTTCAATTCCATAGGTCAAGACCTCCCCTATGACCTGATCAAGTGTCAAAATTAAGTCAACATAGACATTAACTCTGATTGCAAAAAATCAGTGCTTTACACTGTTTGATTTAAATGACAAGTAGAGAAAAAAATAAAATAAAAAAAAATAATAACTAAAAAAAAAAAAAAAAGAAAAGAAAAGAAAGAAAAAAAACCTGTATCACCAGACATTTAATAGATAAAAGATAGTAGCAACCAAGTTGTTTACAACCATGAACTCCCCGGAAGAAGTATCCCTCTAGCGGATCAGGGGCCGTAACCACAGGATGAAACCCCATCTTTACGCAATACTTAAAGATGGCATAAATCTCATCTTTACGCCATCTTTACGCATTTCGTAAAGATTCTTAAAGACCTTCTAGTCATACGCTGTCTTTACGCCATCTTTAAGTAACAGGTAACTGTAAGTAATCGATATGAGCATTTAACCTATCAACTGTGAAGTATATGTCCTATATCAATATGTTTGATTTGGATTCCACATTCCTAAGTGTTTATTTTAAAAAATTCTCTTTTATCACAGGCATCTAAGTTTAAAGAAAATGTTATAATTTTTTACATCAGAATATTGAAATATGGATGCAATGTCATTTTTCATTCAAATAACAAATAAAAATGAATGTCAAGATAATTACATAAATTAAGAGATTAAGTAAAAAGAACTGTAAAAATATTTTTTAATTATATTTTTATTATTATTTGTGCCATGTGCGAAATGTTTTTGAATGTTATGAAAATAAAAAAAAAAAAAAAAAAAAAAAAAAAAATTTATAATTAGTTATATCAATAGTTACACATTATTTTAAATTCAATATCCATTTATTTATTTATTCATTTATTTATTAATTTATTTATATATAATAATTCCTGTTACAATCTATAAATGAATGTAATAATTATTGAATTAATCCATTAATTCATATATTATAATAATTCATGTAATAATACATTAATTCATTTATTCATTCATTCATGTATTAATTAATTAATTTATTTATCCATCTAACTAATAAATTTTATCAGAAGTCCATGAAGTAATTCATGGACTTCTGATTTTATTTATTTATTTATTTATTTATAATGTTTTGTAAATAGTCCATTAAGTAAAATCATTTTACCTCCTATCAATTCCTAATTAGTTTTGTCAGCGACATAAAATATAAAATGTTGCTTGTGATGTTCACACACACACACACACACACACACACACACACACACACACACACACAGATTCTAAAATTCATCATCATGAATTGATCGAGTTTAGAGTCTACATTCTAAAATTCACCATCTTACAGCTGTTTTTTAAATGATGATGTAGACATGCTCTTCACTGAGTTGTAAACAAGTAAAACCTTCAGTGTCACATATGTATATAAAGATGCAATCAACATCCAATAAGTAACAAATGTCACATGTTTCATAATTATTACTGATGACTAATAAATACCTGGTACAATCAAGATGAGGTAAACATTAGACACATAGTCATGATGCTTTAAAAAAAAACTTGATACTATATTTCAATTGATTTATAAAAAGGTTAATAAAATAAAATTTTCCATGTTCAGAAAAATCTTAAAATCATTCAGTTCTTTTATTTTCTTTCTCTACCCCCTTTTTTTGTATGTTTAGGGTTTGACCTATGTGAATATGAGAGAGAGAGAGAGAGAGAGAGAGAGAGAGAGAGAGAGAGAGAGAGAGAGAGAGAGAGATGATGATTTTTGAAAACTGTGAACAGAAACTCATTAAAGTATTAATGAATGTCAGTTTGATTTATCTCATTAATAATCAAATAACATTACATGAACCATGTACATGAATTAAACCTAATTAGACTACCAATTCAAAACTGCAACGGACCATTACAAATTAAAGATGAACTGTTTTGATTAGTGGATTGGAATAGAGGCTAACTGATGGACCAATCGCAGATCGTGAATTTTTTTTAAACTCATCATCACAGGAAAGGACATTCCATGGACAGTCACAGCTTTTCAAATTTTGTAAGTTTCTTTTTGTTATTATGTATTTTCTTATTACTGGAAAAAAAGCATATCTTAATACCAAAATTGTAATTTGTTTAGTATTATCATTAATCAATAATGTTTTTACATTTTTTAGCTGAAACATCTAAATAAAAAAATTAACAATTTTTACTCATATCCAGTCTTCTATATATGACTCTTATTTCAAGAAATTTGTCACTGTTATTTAGAAATAAATATATATATTGACACATGTATGCTATTACATATGAATGAAAATTTTAAATATAAGTTGCACTTTCGTTATTACATCAGAGACATATATTACAATCTCTGATTATATGTTATGACAGCCCTTTTGGTAATATATTACGGTTTTCCAGGGATCACTAGAAATTATCTGAACTTCTTAAAAATCTTTCTTCCCACACAAAAGCTAATTTGGACCCATATTGCAAACAAATACTAATGAATAAATAAATAAATAAATAAACAAATAAATAAATAAATAAATAAATAAATAAATAAATAAATAAATAAATAAAAATAATACAGAAATAAATAAAACAAATAGATAAATAAAAAACTGTAATTATAAAGATGGGATACAATCTATCTATTTTTGTTTCTATTTATTTATATATTTTACAGTATTTCATTTATCTAAATTACACTGTATCATGGTGATGAAAATCCACTGAATTTTTAAATTATAACAAGAGCTCCGCATGGCAGAGCATGATACGCCCGTCAAATCTGCAAGTCATTTATGTGGATATTTTGTTTATTATGAACTATAAAGGGACTTATACAGTTCATATGAGCTGTTCATAATCAATAAGTCAATTCAATTATTCATCACAATGATACAAAATGCAGTGCACAAGTCAACAAGTACAATAAAAAACAATATTAATTATTGAGACAATAACAATTGTTGTTTACATATTACTTATAAGCCTATGTCCACATTGTAATCAGGACAAACATGCTAACTATATGCCTGCTAAAGGTGATATCATTAAAAGCTCAGTTGTATTTCTGATAATTACTGAAATATGCCCTGGACATAATTATATAAGTACCAAAAATTATGATAAAAACAATTATGTTTCTTAAGAACTGCAATTTTCTACATTGAGATCAAAGAGAATAACTAAAAATTATGGAAACTGGAGTTACAGTTCTTGTGCAATGTACTTTGTATCACTGTGTTAAGAAAATTTCAAGTTTCAAATCATTCAAACCATAGGTGTCAAAGTTATGATCCGGACAAACATGCGGGTAGTATTCAAAGGGAGATAACTCAAAAGTTAAGGAAGCTTGAGTTACTGTTCTTGTGCACTGCACTTCTCATCATTGTGATAAGTAAACATACCAAGTTTCAAAACATTCCAATCAAGGTGTCAAAGTTATAATGCAGACAAACACTCTGGCAGCACACAAAGGGGAATAACTCAAAAATTAAGGAAGCTAGAGTTACGGTTTCTGTGCACTGCACTTGGCATCATCGTGGTAAGTAAGCATACCAAGTTTCAAGTCATTCTGACCATAGATGTCAAAGTTATGATCCGGCCAAACATGATAACAGCATTCAAAGGGGAATAACTCAAAAATTAAGGAAGCTAGAGTTACGGTTCCTGTGCACTGCACTTGGCATCATCGTGGTAAGTAAGCATACCAAGTTTCAAGTCATTCTGACCACAGATGTCAAAGTTATGATCCGGCCAAACATGATAACAGCATTCAAAGGGGAATAACTCAAAAATTAAGGAAGCTAGAGTTACGGTTCCTGTGCACTGCACTTCGCATTATCGTGGTATGTAAGCATACCAAGTTTCAAGTCATTCTGACCATAGATGTCAAAGTTATGGGCCGGACAAACCCGCCGCCAGTACGCCCGCCCGCCCATCCGCCCGCCCGGACGCCCGCCCGCCCGCCAAGGGTGATCCCATAATACGCCCCGTCTTTGACGGGCGTATAAAAATTATGAAATTACCCGGTATGAGGAAAAATAATTATGATTCATGAAAAATTAATAATAATAATAATAATAATAATAATAATAATAATAATAATAATAATAATAAAACCAAATTTCGACTCAAATAATTAAAGATAATAATAATAATTTAAAAGAATAATTATAAAAATATAATGATGAATAGAACTGGGAATATTTGCCGGATCACGATCTTGTTTCCTTTTCATATATCAGAATTACGTGCACTCATAGAGTTTCCGGGTGATTTTGGCAGGTTTTAGTAGACTGTGAAACAGCAAAATTAGAAACCCTGTTATCAATGAGTGCAATCCAAATGATATAAAATAATAGGTTTTGTCAAAGAGGTACTAGTATGTATGATTTTACCAATGGCGGGGTATTTTTGAGTTGACTAGTTTTATTTATTATTCATTGATGTACAGAATCTCACATTGGAAGTTAGCATCATTAAACTTCAGCAGTCACGAATGAAGAAATATATTTTGAGAGTTGTCCAAATTCGCTGTGCCACTTCCTGCAAATAACATTATGATAAAAGCATGGTAGATCCAAATCATTAACAACTGAAGGCACAAAATCCCAAAGAAAAGGAGTGTGTTTCAAGGTCCTATCTAGCATAAAAGTTAACAGACAAAAGAAAATTCCAGTAGCTTAACCGAAATTTGAACCTTCCCAATACTAATTGGATGCTCTTTTGTTTGAGCTACATACAGTTTGTCAATCATTTCCGGTTAATTGTTTTGCCGAAAGTGTAAATTTATGTTTAATTTATGAAACAGAATTTGGTTTTGTCTTCATTAAAATGATAAATGCCTTGCCTATAAACCAGTAGAAAACGTGTTTGTTTCATATAGATTTACTTTACAAATTTTCGTGTTCATATATAGACATCCTTCAACAACTTCCGGTTAATTCAAGCCATTCCGAATAACGTGAAAGAGGGCATCTCAATATATTTATTACCTGTCAAATTTGACATTTTCTGAGAGTTTTGGATATTTTTGTTATGTTTTAAAATAAATAATCATATTACAGAAAGAAAATAATACAAAATTATTTAATTTGCTTTTATTTTTCTGACAAAACAAGTTCCATTGCCAAGCCTTCAGGAATGACACTTAAAACATCGGAAATGGAATTATAGTCATCTTTGTACACAGTATTAATAATATAGTTGCAAGGTAGAACTACACCATCCCCGCTCTTCATGTGGAGCTGGCCATGGCGGATAGCTTGGTGTTGGTTCACCAGTGACTTCCGCGTGCACCTTGCCACCTTTATCAAGAATAATGCGGAACTGTGGTGCCAAGGATCTAGGAACATGACCAAGTGGTAAACCAGCTACGTCCTCCAGCTTAAAGTGTCTTTTTTCATCTGTTGTCATTCCTAGTTGATCCTGTGAAAAATATTCTAAGTCAGGGATCCACACTAAACAAGCACAGTTATCCTGAATGTTAGTGTATTCAGGCTCAACAGTCAGTGGACAGGGTGGTGTTGACATTGGTGACCTGATTTCAAATGCATGATATCCTTTAATGACAGAGTTTTTTTAATGTTATAGTATAAGAAATAACTGGGTCCTGCTTTGATGATGATGGACAACTGTCATCTTTTTTCTGTAAATGAAGGAAACTCAGTTATAATTTTATTATTTGTGGGGTCTAACTATTACATAATTATATAATAAAAAAGTTTGAATTACATGTAAAGTCATAACTAGGTTTATTTAAAAAGTTATACTCTTAAAAAAGGTCACCTGTGTATTGAAACCATCCCTAAAAATAAACCATACAATGTATTATTTATGAGACAAGTTTTGATTATGGTTAACTTTCTTTTAAACTTTCTTAATGTAACTTTAAGAATGGTAAAATAAAAACATGTCTTTATAAAATCTCTTGTGACCACAATTTACTATACACGTAATGACGTATATATATGAACAATAATAATTTTACTAGAAACTAAGATTTATTGAAAGAGGTATGTTTTTGTTCACAAATTTTTAAATAAAACTAATGTTGTATTCACTTGTCTCTGTTTTATTTACTAGTCTTTCTTGCAGTTATGACATGCAAATCTCTCTTCAGTCATGTCATACACAAACCCAACAGGCAGACAATTTTCATGAATCCATGCTAGACATTTGTCGTACTGTATCCAGGTTTGTCCAAGCATTAACTTCTTATCTTCAGCCCATGTCATTTCACAAACAACACAATAAGCATCATGGTCATCTGTTTTGTTTGCATTACTGACAAGAATGTCTTGTGTCTGTTTCTTAGATTTCATGATTCCTTTTCCTTTAGATGTATTTATTGCTGACCTTCCTTTAACTAGTTTATTTGCTGTGGTGGTTATTTTCTTTGATAGATTACAAGATAACTTAGATTTTAGATATGCTGCTTTAGCTTTCCTCTCTTTTGCAGCCAACTTGCGTATCTTATCTAGGTTTTTATTTTCCAGTGTTCTTATAGATTGAGGTGACGTCAGATGGTCAGGTAGTTCATCTGTAGTATTTTTACGTTTCAACTTCTTACTCTTAGCTTGTGGTAATTTTAAGGATTCTTTCACAACGGGTAAAATTATATTTTCAGAAGTTTTAGTAGCTTTAACAAGAGTACTGGTGGCCACCTCGGCAAGTAAATCTAGTGGATTTGTATTGTCAGTGGTAGATGTTTGATAAGCAATATCCATAGAACTGTCTGGCTGTAGTTTTAGGTTGATACATCTTTTTTCAACTTTGACCTCAACAGAACATATGTATCATAACCTGGAGATATACCTTTAATGTCAAACTTCTCTTCTAATCTTTGTTCATATTTCTGCTTAACAGGTTTTGACAATACACTTTCATATGCCTTAAAAACTTCTTCATTGACATCAGTAGAGGGCTGAGGATTTGCTTGATCTTTAACTGGTTGTAGCTCGGGTTCAGTTGCAGTAGATCTGGATGTGGAGGGCTCTGGCTCAGTGAATGTTAGGTTGGTCTTCAGTTGTTCAGTTGTTATCACATCACGGTTCACTGGATAAATGCCTGCTGAGCGGAAGCTGTTGACAACTATGTTTGGTTTATAGAAGTTATTGTAGCACTCTTTCAGTTTCTCTGCAAAATGAAGTTTGTTGATAATGACACCTGGATGTTTTCTGTTGTGTTGTCTTACAGTTTTATACCATTGTTTCTTCATCGGTCCGAACACTCCTTTATCCAGGGGCTGCATGAAATGAGTAGCATTGGGCACTAGTCTGTTAGGCTCAATTCCCTTGGAGAATGCCTTTCTAAATACTGTACGGTTAATGTGTGACCCTACAGAGTCAATCAACAGTACCACAGGCTTTTCAGTCACAATGTGTTGCTCAAAATGATCAAGGAACTGTTCAAATGTTTGTGAATTCATCCACCCCTTCTCAGTGTAGGCCACAAATCCACCAGGTAAAGAGCAATTTAATGGATTAGCACCTGTTGGTGGTGGGACAGGGTATACATAAAATGGTGGCATAATGGATCCACTTGCACTAGCTGCTTAGCTGCAAACATGACTGTTAAGCGCGATTTTGTTGATGATCCTGACATGTGTGGTACTTGAGTTGGTATGTCTCCCTACTTGGCCCTATCACGTAACCAGCTTTGCTGCCCATCTGAAAACCAGTCTCATCAGCATTCCAGATTCTCTCTGGTTTGTCAAGCAGGTCCTTTTCTGCAAGAAAATCCCGGAAACCAGAAAACCACTTATCTATCCGTTCACTTGTAAGTTGACTCCTTGAAGCTTCGAGCAATATTTCCTTCCTTAGGCCTACAATA
Source organism: Tegillarca granosa (assembly GCA_029721355.1). Taxonomy (NCBI): domain Eukaryota; kingdom Metazoa; phylum Mollusca; class Bivalvia; order Arcoida; family Arcidae; genus Tegillarca; species Tegillarca granosa. Next base: position 32,804,441 of record CM056601.1, on the reverse strand, counting down.
TCTTTGTTTCTATCGATAAACTTCTTGTACCACTCATAAGATGGTCTATCATTGGTGAATGGGGTTTTCCTGTTCTCCTTTCTCACTATATCCTGTAGCAAATCCAACAATTCACCAGGTCGAAGCCCCATGCCTCGTTTGGCCATTTCACTGAAATACATGGCAAATTCTGTTTTCTCTTGTCGTGAAAATACTGTATCTGGTCCATTTGTAGCATTTACAGCTGTCTCACCTGAAACCCTTCTATACAGATAACTGTAACTTAAGTTATGGTCAATAGAAGCCCTACGAATGGATACCTTTTTAGTTTCTACATCATAAAGAGCACGTCTTGTTCTTGTTTTCCTGTCTACTTGTGGCGACTGACGTTTTAAATACTTCTTCTTGACCTTTTTAGCTGATCTGACCACTGCATTTGTAACACCAGATACCTTTAGATATAAACAGTGGAGTGGAGTAATGGTGTTTTACGCCCCAGTCAAGAATCTTTCACTTATTTCAAGGCGGTCAGGTATGGGATTGTGGAGGAAACGGGAGTGACCGGAGAAAACCACCGACCTTCGGCAAGCGAACTGACAAACTTTCTTACACTATGATCTGTCCCGAGTGGGATTCGAACCCAGGCGGTGAGAGCCAATGTTATCCGTAAGCGCGCGCTTTAGACCACCCGACCACCGAGGCTCCCTTGAAATATAAAGAAAATAATTTATAAAGCTATTTTATATAAATTTTATCAAATGGTTTCTTTTTTAATTAATAAGTATAAAATAAACCATTTAGAATATAAAAAAACACTTAAAATAGTTTAAACAAACATAAACAAAGAAAACAAGAACAAAAAACTACAATAGACCCACAAAGAAACCGAAAAAAAAGGTTTTGATACGACCATCAATCAACGTAAATTTACGATTGAGTTAACCGCAATTGGTTTAACGCCACGCTCTATAGAAACGGTCACACAAACTAATTGCAATCTAATACGCCCACGATTCGGCTTGTTTCTAACCGAGTAATGAATAAGAACAATAATGCAATTACCTTTTTTCGTTTTGGGTCCCATTTCAGCCAAAAAATTAGCAAAAACTCTTGGTATTTCCCCGTGCGTGTTTCTGATTTTGCTGACAAGCGTCTATAGGACCCTTTTTTGACAGACGCTTGAACGGAAGTCATCAGTGGTTCAGCGACGAACTTTGGTAGATATGTAGTTGATAGACTATATTATTTAATTCCGAAAAGAGAAATACTTGAACCTAACATACGTTTTTATCCTATGATACAAAGTAAAAAAGTTAATAGGAACTGGTTCATAATCGGAAATGGTTGACAAACTGTATACCTGGCCACCTTTTGAACACCAATCTATGTACCAAATTCAGATTTCTCATCCTTTTTCAACTCTGCTAGCTTGAATCTAGACTCAGATCTGTTGGTGGGCCTCTTTCCATGGTCATTCAATTCGAGCTTTTACATGTAATAGAAAAAAGGGAAAGGAACAATGCAGAAGTTAAAACAAAACTGTTGAACTTCGGGATATTAGCATAGTGGTTAAAGGCATACAACTTACTGATAATTTATCATCACATTGTCTAGGTTTGAATCTCTGACAAATCCTTGATTGAGATCCTTAAACAGACTATCTTGTTAAGAGTGAAAAAATCTTAATTGGAGCATAATACACCAATTCAGAAGTAGCAGGATGCACTACTGACTGGCCTATCAGGCTATCTATCCAGCCTAGTCTGCAACAGAGACACAATTTTCATATTGTCTTGAAAACTGTTGGGTGTCTTATCAGGCATTCACTTGCATAATTGTCTATTTATCTTATAAGCAAGAGATAAAACAAAATAAAATTCAAAACTGACAAAAATATAGCATTATGCAGTCTAGCTGCTCTAAGGATACACATCTAGACTTATGTTTTAGATGTTTAGACCACCAATGTATATAAGTCACAGTGTATGTATTAGCCCCTACAAAATTTGATCCAATTAATTCCTTTATGATAATAGTTCCATGGTTTAAATCGCCAATATTCATCAGTCTCGAATCAATCTAGATACTTTTTACTCTTTTTTTTATAACAAAAAGACCAATTTTCAATTTCTCATCTTGAATTTGTACTTTTTTATTTACCGGTATAGCATTTTAGAGTTATCTCTTTTCAAAAATTTGATATTTTTTCTCTTTAACACAATTTTCGAGATTAATATATCAAGTTTACACATGAATCAGGTAAAAAACTTTCAAGGTACCAGTATAACACCTTTCCATAAAAAATATATGAAATGAAATCATTTTGTTGAATAAAATCAACCTTCTTTCATTAAATAATAATGCAACAATATTCATAATTAGTATTGGTATTAAACTTTTATTTCTGCATTTGAAAAAAAATGAAATGATGTTGTCTTCAATTGCTCAAAAATACTGGAGTTGAGTAATGTTGTTTTATGCCCTGGCGAAGATTCTTTCACTGTGATCTGTAAGCGGGCGATTTAGACCACTCGGTCACCAAGGCCCCACAAAAATGCTGGGAGTAATCATGTTTCTGCGGTATTATTTTATTCCTTTTTATTGCATTAACAAGTTTTAAAGTTTTGCTGTTTTCTCTGTTTTAGTGTCTCATAAGTCAAAAAGGCTGGGATTAATCACATGTTTTATTTATATTTAAATGTTTTATTGCATTGATTACTTGTGACACTCTCATAAAATAAATAAATATTATTATTATTATTATTATTGTTTTTGTTATTATTATTATTTTTATTATTTATCCTAAAAGCAATTATAATCTTAAGTTAATCCTTTAATATGCATGATTGGTAAATTATTGTTATAATTTGGACACTTTTTAGAAAGGTGAACTCTCTCAGGCTTTATAATGTTGTTTTCTATTGTTCAAAGTCATAAATACTGTGAGTTATCATGTTTTCATATTATTGTTTTACTGTTTTTTTGTTTTTTTTTTGTTTTTTTTTTAAAGTTTTGCTGTTTGTCTCTGTTTTAATGTCTTATAAGTCAAAAAGGCTGCAAATAATCATGTTTTATTTATATTCAAATGTTTTATTATTGCATTGATTACTTGCTACACTTTGATAAATAAATAAATAAATAAATAATAATGATAATTATTATTATTATTATTATTATTATATTCAAATAAAGGATAATCTTTAGTTAATCCTTTGATATGCATGACTGGTTCAAGAATCAAGATACATAGTGATTCAAAAATTTTACACTTGTAACACCTCATCCTGTCTTGCGAATACTTGGTTATACATTGATGATTTAATTCATCTTTAATTAACAGTCCTGATATCTTAATTAATGAGATTAACAAATAACAACAGCACATGTCAGGAAGATCTCATTTGATTGGGAAAGAATTCCAATTTGCAACTGTGAACCACATTACTGAGTGTAAAGCTACTGAGATAAACCTGGTTGTGTATTTTTTTTCATTACAAAATCTAGAGAAATGAAAATCAAATATTGGATTTTTCAATTACAATATATATATATATATATATATATATATATATATATATATATATATATATATATATATATATATATATATATATAATGTATAATAATTTTAATTGTGTCTCTTTAGTCATAATTGACATGACTGTTACTAATTCAGTATCAATTTATACATGGGTGTTTGATATCTGAAGTATTTATTTCCAAAAAATCATTAATCTGGTTATTTATTTTTAAAAAGTCTTAAAACTGTTCAATATTGACTTTGGGTCAAGTTTTCTAAAATGAACACACACACACACACACACACACACACACACACACACACACACACACACTGGAATCAAATCCCACTGGCAAATTCTAAATTAAGAAAGTTTGTCAGTGGTTTTCTTCAGGTACTCCAGTTTTCTCCACCATCCAAGAACTAACCTCCTTGATATATATGACTTTAAACAATACTCCATTCAACAACTCCTGTTCGTTATTCTGTTATCTGCTATTGTATGGTTTTAAAACACTAAATACAAACTTTAGATTCAGTTAAAATTCATATTTTTAAAAACTTTTTTTTGTAGACCGTGAAGAAGAACTGATGAATTATAAAGGATATAAAAGAAGTAAAGCTGACTGGGTGAAAGAGAAAGTAATGAAGATGATAAGAAATGTAGACATTTTTTCATTGGATGAGTGAAATTTGAAGAAAAAAAAGGAAAGCATTTTTGTATTCAAAGTTAACAACTTATGTTATAACTGTGCAAATGTAACAATATAGTCATTACCAAAGATCCAGCACCAGAGAATTCCGGATGGGTTGTTCAAAGACTGTCATTAATCCTGTCATACTATTTTGGATTATTTTTTAGTTTTACTCTGTATATGCATTGATTTTAAATGTTAAGGTATTACCCAAGTACCTAATTTGAATGACTGTTTAATAGTGACAACTGAAATATTAATAAACAAATCTTGAAAATTAGTACAAAATCAATTTTACCCTAAATACATGTATTGTATATTCAGCAAATTTTAGCCATACAATTTTCAGTATTTCCATGAGATTTATATCAATTTTATTTTCTTTGATTTAAGTGCAATTTTTTAAAATTCAGATTGAGATGTAAACAAATATTATAAGCAAATAAAGTTTAATTACATTTGTATTTTATAAGCTTATCTTATTTGTTTAGGTTTAATGAACTGTAAAATTATTTATATCAATATTTACATTGAAGGTGGTGTAGAAAAAACATATAATGATACAAAAGAAATATCTTAATGATGAAAGGTAGCTAAAAAGAAAGTGTATACTGTACAGTTTGGCTGAGCTTTATAAATATCATAGAAAAATTCCTGGTAAAACGCCTGGATTTAAGATTGCGTAAAGATGGCGTAAAGATAAATGGTTGCTTAAAGCTTGCGTAAAGATGGCATAAAGCCACTTGCATGGTATTATCCTGGTAAAAAGTCTGGATTTATGATTGCGTAAAGATGGCATAAATAAACATGGTTGCATAAAGCTTGCGTAAAGATGGCGTAAAGCCACTTATATGGTATTACCCTGCTAAAAAGTCTGGATATAAGATTGCGTAAAGATGGCATAAAGATACATGGTTGCATAAAGCTTGCGTAAAGATGGCAAAAAGCCACTTGCATGGTATTATCCTGGTAAAAAGTCTGGATTTATGATTGCGTAAAGATGGCATAAATATACATGGTTGCATAAAGCTTGCGTAAAGATGGCGTAACACCACTTGCATGGTATTATCCTGGTAAAAAGTCTGGATTTATGAATGCGTTAAGATGGCGTAAATATACATGGTTGCATAAAGCATGCGTAAAGATGGCGTAAAGCCACTTGCATGGTATTATCCTGGTAAAAAGTCTGGATTTATGATTGCGTAAAGATGGCATAAATAAACATGGTTGCATAAAGCTTGCGTAAAGATGGCGTAAAGCCACTTATATGGTATTACCCTGCTAAAAAGTCTGGATATAAGATTGCGTAAAGATGGCATAAAGATACATGGTTGCATAAAGCTTGCGTAAAGATGGCAAAAAGCCACTTGCATGGTATTATCCTGGTAAAAAGTCTGGATTTATGATTGCGTAAAGATGGCATAAATATACATGGTTGCATAAAGCTTGCGTAAAGATGGCGTAACACCACTTGCATGGTATTATCCTGGTAAAAAGTCTGGATTTATGAATGCGTTAAGATGGCGTAAATATACATGGTTGCATAAAGCATGCGTAAAGATGGCGTAAAGCCACTTGCATGGTATTATCCTGGTAAAAAGTCTGGATTTATGATTGCGTAAAGATGGCATAAATAAACATGGTTGCATAAAGCTTGCGTAAAGATGGCGTAAAGCCACTTATATGGTATTACCCTGCTAAAAAGTCTGGATATAAGATTGCGTAAAGATGGCATAAAGATACATGGTTGCATAAAGCTTGCGTAAAGATGGCAAAAAGCCACTTGCATGGTATTATCCTGGTAAAAAGTCTGGATTTATGATTGCGTAAAGATGGCATAAATATACATGGTTGCATAAAGCTTGCGTAAAGATGGCGTAACACCACTTGCATGGTATTATCCTGGTAAAAAGTCTGGATTTATGAATGCGTTAAGATGGCGTAAATATACATGGTTGCATAAAGCATGCGTAAAGATGGCGTAAAGCCACTTGCATGGTAATATCCTGGTAAAAAGCCTCGATTTAAGATTGTGTAAAGATGGCGTAAAGATAAATGGTTGCTTAAAGCTTGCGTAAAGATCGCGTAAAGCCAGAAGGTCTTTAAGAATCTTTACGCAATGGCGTAAAGATAGCGTAAAGGTGGCGTAAAGACAGCGTAAAGACGGCGTAAAGATATCTTTTACGCCATCTTTACGCAATCTTTACACTGTCTTTACTTAAAGCTTTAAGAAAGTTTTTCGTCCTGTGAACTCGATAGTGTTATCGGCCCATTTACACATTTTTATAAAGAGTCAGACATGTATCTAAACGACTTTGTGATAAAACTAATGCAATAATTTTTAAATGAAAGCTGTTGCAGATCGATATTTTATAATAATCATTCATTTGAAAAAGAGAATTTAATTTATGTAATTCAAAAATTGATCACTTGGTTATATGCTTTTATCTCTTATAACAGTTGTGATTAAAACTAATTAAAAAAACAAACTTTTTTAGTAATGAAAAGGAAACATTAAATATATGAATATATGGTTTGACCAATATTTTTCCATTGTATCAGCCGTTTTTCGCAGTTGTGACAGAATTAGAACACATGTACAATGTACAAAATCGTTGACCGTTTAATCATTATTATCGGTAGTAATCCCTAAAAAAGATTTATTTCATAAGCAAAAGCTTATTTTTCAAAATAGAAAACTGAAGGATATATTCTGTCAATTATTAAGATTTTTCATTAATTTAATTCAACACGAAGCCAAATGTTATATAATCTATTATTGAAATTAGTGTCATGGGAAAACTTTTGAGAGGAATTTTGTTAAAATTATTACAATAACTCCAATTGGAAAATATTTGCGAAACAAAGGTTTTTTAATTGATAGAAAACAAACTCTTGTTTGAAATCATGAGGGAACGGGATTATTTAGCATTGATATATTTACTTCTGTATAAAAATTCCTGTTCGTTTCTATTGAATCCCCATGATGATAATTTTTGGAAAGGTTTTTTATTTGTCGTAGCTGATATTGATAAACTTTATAATGATGAAACTCATTGTAGGCGTGGAACAAAGATTTGGTCTGGATATAATGTTTCACATTCATGACAACCGTCAAGACTTTAAGATCTATAAAATGTAAAGTACACAAATATATCGGTCCATGATCTTATCCCAATACCAGACGTAAAGACTGTTTCCATTAGCTGATTAGGTTAAACACGGTATCAACAATGAAAGAGATTCCGGTCGCTCCGGAACGTTAAACACCTCCTGTCTAGCTAGCTACAGCCGTCCATGTAAAATCTAATCGAGAAAGAAACGGAAAATGGAACTTTTGCACGTGAACTATATCATATATTGTTTTGGGTACAGTAACATCATAGTTATCAACAATATTGTAATGACGGCCATAAACTTTTTGATTGCTTTAATAGTCCTAGACTTGCAATATATGAATATATTGTATTTACAGTGAAACAAATACATCATAATAGTATAAGCAAGTATATTGCAGCATAGAAATTGAAATTTTATAAAAGAAAATTTAAAGTCATGAAGTTTTATCATTTAGCTGAGAAAAAAGTTAATTTTCTTTTTCTTTTCATGTAGATTAACTTTTTAATTAAATCATATTAATAGAACTTAACAAAATTTAGTTTAAAAAATACAAAAAATTAAGTAGGCAATTTTAATTATTTTTCCACAAGACACCTTACACAACACTGTTTACAACATATTTATTTAGAAACATCTCAATAAAATAAATGAAAAATATTATTGTTTTTAAACTTATTAAATAAGTGTTGTTGTTTTAAGTAAACTTTTGATATGTACAATTTTCTATGAACTTCTAACATCGAATTACGTATTCAGACAAATGAAAAAGAAATTTGGAACGTGATGGATTATTTTTAGCTACATCCTTAAAAAAGTTGGCAGAAATCGAACATTATTCATACGAATTTCGATGAATCAAATTAGATTTTCTGATACTGGTTCAAATTTGGTATATTAACTAGTTAAATTAATACATCTAGTTTTTGAAAGAAAAAAGTTAGAGATCTTTGCTTTGGCGTCAACTATTCTATTTGCCAAACAAGTAAATTTTAGAGAAACATTACTCAATCTGTCATAGTAAATAAATATTCCATTTATTTCAATATAACTATTTATCACCGAAGTTGTATCCCAAAATAAATATTAGCTCAATTTTATTCCCAATATAAATATTAGCTCAGTGTTTCTGATAAAGCTTTGTACGAAGCAGTAAATCATAAAAATTAGTTCCACATTCAAGATACAGTCAAATCCAAAACCTTGCCTACATTAACAAAATAAATACGAGTTCAATATAACATTTTTAGCTGAGACCAAAACATTGCCTGTCAGTCTTTCCCAAATTTTAAATGCGCAATTAATTTTTATAACTATTTTTGCCGCGCTTCTCTCGATATTTTCATTGGAGTTTAGTATAAAGAAAATTAATCGTTTCTATTCTTAGTAATTAAATTCTTATTTCAAATAAAACATGGTTTATTTTTTTTATTGGAAGGGAAATTTGTTATTTTGAATCGTGATGCGTATATTTCCAACCACAAAGTCTCTTCTATTTTAATATCTAATTACTTATATTAAAGCTTTATACTTTATTTTCACTTTGTTTCACTGATCAAATAAACTTTGTAAGAAGATTTTAGGGCGTTTTTACTTTTTTCATCAATTTGATACTTCTACAAGTTATAATTTTATTACCTTGCAGAAAGCAAAATTGTTTACAACGGAAGAAATTGAAAAGTCACCATTTTAAAAACAGGTCCATTTTTTATTTTTATTGACGTCATTTGTTAAGTGGCATTGGATGTATGATGACATTGCTATTCGATTCGCAAGCTTACCTGATTGATTCGAATGAACTTATAGCCAAGAAGGAGAGCACATTACTTTTCCGCATGCTCATATACGCTGTTCATTGCCACTTTGCGATGGTTCAGAAACCAGATTACCACTAGAAACCTGGTTACAAAAAAAGCTGTAGAAAACCACGTGTAGACAACTTTAAAAAAAGTTAGTTGCTTAACCATTCAAGCTTACTGTTCCATTAAAATTTCGATGTCACGAAAATCTTAGGGACTGTAGCAAGCAAAGTACTTCTGTACAAGTGATAAACATAAAACAAATGTAAAAGACATGTAGATAAGAGTTCCAGACCAGTTGTGTTGCCGTATGAAATTAAATATGTACGTTATAATTACAATAATAATCCCTTTGAAAACAAACATCTGCGTTAAATGTTTTCAGGGTTAAATTTTATTTTACACAAATGATTTCTACTTTAACATCTAAAACACACAAATGATAAAAAAAAAGATTAAAGTCTTGTTTAATTATGTGTGTATAATTAGTGTTGGAAATTATGATTGAATTGTTGTTACATTGCAAATGATAGCCCTTGAGATATAAATAATACAACCTTATGCAACCTTATATACTGTTTTTTTTATATTTCTATAGTATCTTGAAATTTCACATTATTCGCATGATTATTATGTTGTAAAATCTAAACAACTTTAAAATGGAACAATGACGTGCATGCAGAAACCTTTATCGTTAGAGCTAAAACTGTTATTTCTGTTAAATATTGTTTTTATTTTATGAGACTGAATCTATCTATCTACCTACCTTTCTTTCTATCTATCTATCTATCTATCTATCTATCTATCTATCTATCTATCCACACACACACACACACACACACACACACACACACACACACACACTTTATATTCTCTGGCGGTTAATTGTATAAACCAACTGCGAGTTTCAGATTTTTATTGTTGTATTTAATTTTCCTTAAGGAACTGCCAGTTATTCACAAATTTGCTAATAACTTTCTTCGACAAAAATATATCTGGAAATAACTGGTCTCATGATTCATAAAATGTCAATTAGCCGAAACGTTAAAGTAATTACCTACAATAACGTACATTTCACATAAAACGTGTTATCTCCTTTATCAGACTTATTTTCTCTTACGTAAAATGTATTTCAGATTAATACAACTACTTGAGCAATAATGAGAGAGAGAGAGAGAGAGAGAGAGAGAGAGAGAGAGAGAGAGAGAGAGAGAGAGAGAAAAATATTTGCCTATAATATTTTTGTTTGTTTTTAAACTTTAATTCATTTAATATATTACATTGTTGATAAGTATAATGTTGCTGTAGCCAAAGTTATTTTGCACACTGTATATATTTTACATTCGTGTCCCTTTCATTCTCAATTTTGATTCGCATGTGGCATGCGTAGCTAGGTGGACAGGAATTGTCTTCCCTGTTGAGCATGTCGTATCACTTTCCTGTTAGGAGGCGGTGCTTAAATTAGTTCCCCCCATTTTAACCAGTTTTCAAAGTTATTACTTTCCTTTTGGTATTGTAATTTAACATCGACTCTTATGTTTGTGTTTGATATTAACATTTTTAACTATTCTAAAACTGACTGTTTTCAGTATTTGATCAAATGTCTCGACATTTAGTATTCCTATATTCTTATTCTAAGAAAAAGAAAAAAAAAAAACAACATTGTATTGTATTTATTCCGGCTATTTCTTTACAAAATTGACATTTACATTTTAATACAATTTTCAATTTCCATTTTATACAAATAGTAGTATTATCTTCGGTTAATCACGTTTTTCCTAATGCAAGAAGGATTTGTTTTGTTTAAACACTTTACATTAAAAACGCTGGAAACACTTGATGAATTTTAAAATTACTATAGGGAATTGCATACTTTTGTGTTTCCTCATTTTTAACAAACAAAAAGAAAAAAAGAAATACATAGAAAGCATTTATAGCTGCATTAAGTTTTCCAACACTTAAAACACTTGATGAATTTTAAAATTACTTTTTCTATAGAGAATTACATACTTTTGTGTTTCCTCCTTTTTTAACAAACAAACAAACCATTTAAAAAAAAAAAAAAAAAAAAAAAAAAAAAAAAAAAAAAAAAAAAAAAAAAAACAAAAAAAAAAAAAACAAAAACAAAAATACATTGGAAGCATTTAATGTTAATTACACATTGATATTAAAACATCAGTTGTTTTCGAAAAGGACACTGGTTAATGATATTTTTAATACTCGTTAGTTTTATTAGAAATGACCGTCATAAACAAGCCGAAGTTTTTGCCGAATGTTTTACTGTGTTTATATTTATTTTTTGTATTTTATTTGTCGTTTTGTTCTGTTATGCGCGTGTTGTACAACTTATAAAGAAAAATTCGCGCTATTGAAAACCAATAGTTTGAGATTATCTATAGTATGTCTTACATAATTGCGGGGTTGGAACCACGGCAAGGTATGTCCAAGACTTGAAAATTGTTAGTAACTGTTCTTTCGGCAAGCACTCGGCATTAGAAAATGAATGTCACAGCTTCGTTCGGATGAGACCTGAAAAACCAATGCCCCGTGTCACGTCAAACGTGGCATGTTAAAGAACCCCTCCTGCACTTTGCCTTTAGCAAACTGCAAAGATAAAATTTCTGCCATTTCACCTATAGCTGGTGACGTCTCGATAAAAATGAAATATTTTTACTGTGACGTAAAACCCCATTAAAGCAATCAAATCAATCAATCGTACCTGTTTGTGTGAAAGGCGATTATTGATAACCTAGATCTAATTGCACATAATTTTGCATAAAAATAAAATAAAGGTTTAAAATCACGCTTTTAACATTAAAAACTAATGTTTATGGTGTTAAATTAAACTAATAATACATTTCTATTACTTTACAACAGTTTTTTATTACAATAAATTGAACCTACTTGTTAAATTTTAGCCACGGTAACGTTTTGTATTGGGGAGAACGACACTGTTTTGATAAGGTGGGGGATTAGAAATCAAAAAGACATGTGACTATATAGAAATTGTAAAACAGACTAAAGACGCAGTTTGTTTTAGTCATGTGGGGATATCGGCACATACAGTTTTAAAAAGTTGGGAAATAGAGAATAAACCGATAAAATAAAATATATATTAATAATATAAAAGCATTTTGAGTTTTCATATGAGTTTTTCTTATCTGCCTGAAAGACGAAAATAAATGAATTTAAATGTGGTTTGATGCAATGTCCTTACAGACATTTATGTAGTTGTAATGAGTAACTACTAAACGTTTCTTCAAATAGTATAAAATATTACAGACATGTTGATTAAAACCAGCCTGCTTTTTGCGAAAAAGTACCGGTTTACTAAGCATAACGCCACCTACCGCTTGTTTTGAATATTCAAGATTTTTTAAATTTAGAAAATGATACATATTTGATTTGTTTTAATAATTTCCCTTCTTAGAGACGGTATATGTTGGTTACAAAAAATGTGACTCAATGTAAACATTACACTCGACATGTTATAAATCTTCTTTATGTTTTAATTTAAAACGGTTTTTGTGTATATTTCCCATTAATAAGTATTTAACTAAAACAAATCACATTTTTAGGATGAGTTATGTCTAGACTAGATTTACAACACATTAAACACAAAAATAAATGTATTTTTTTATGTATTTTATAAAGGAAACATGATCTAAAATGAAGATGCATGAAGAAATTGATGTTCCAGTAAGATCATTTTTAGTTGATCATGTACAGAATCATAGCAATATTGTTGTTGACTTTTGCTCTTACCCAGACATTTGGTATGAAGGGTTTTTTTCCTTTGTAAAGTGATGCATACATGTATAAGAAGATAGAATGTTACAATACCGTAACGCTTTTTTTGTTACATTCCGTGATGATTCTATCTCATGATATCTCATGGTTCTATCTCATCAAGCGTTCCATACATTTATCAAATAAGGCACTGTGATATAGATTTTTAATCTTGCCAGTGCTTGAAATAATAAATATATAAAATTATAATTAAGGTAATACATAGGCATACTTCTATGTTTATACACCAAAAAATGCTGTATACAGTTTTTAATAAAGCTGCTGATGGGGAATCTACGCGTTTGGTTGACACAGCTTGGAAAACAAGTTTTTCGACAATATTCAAACAATGGCAATGGGTTTTTTTTATTTGCTTTGACTTGCTTTGCTATTTTATCATTAATTTGTATTGTTTTGTTACGGAAGTTGTTGCTAAGTAAATGAATTTAAATCTTATGATGCAAATTTTCTTTTCCCATTCTAAAATATAAAAAATTATATGTTCATCGAGAATTTTCATATCATTAGCTTATCAAAAAGTAATTTTTATTACGCATACTTCTGTGTTTATGCACCAACAAATGCTGTATACAGTTGTTAACAAAGCTGCTGATGGGGAATCTACACGTTTGGTTGACACAGCTTAGAAAACAATTTTTTCGACAATTATACTCAAACCATGGAATTGGATTTGCTTGTCCTTCAGTTCATTGGGCGGGAGTTTTGTTTTTTAAATGTTGCTATGTATCTTAAGTGTTTTTATTTAATATTTATTTATTGATGAAGATAATTTATTTTTATGCAGTCGCTTTGCTATATTTGCTCAAATAACTTCAATGTGGTTTCGAAGGCTGATCAAATACTGTATGAAAAAAACAATTTAGTCGTTTTTGAAGCATATGACTTTTATTATTTGAAGCATAATGCTTTGTAGATTATAAAATATGTTTAATTTAATTTATGTTCGTCTATAGATTCAATTTTGAAGTTAATTTAGGTCCCGCGTGGCTTCTTAAAAATGAATTTTGTTCTTTATTGGAAGTTAATTTTTGTATGCGAACGTAATTCGTGAAAATTGCTGCGTCGTGCATTTAAATAAATCTTTGAAGTAAAATAATAAAAATCTTATGGTTGTCCCGTGGATTAATCCAAAACATTTTCCTGGTTTTGTCGTCTTTGTTGGTTTTGTAGATTAGCAGTAAAAGTACCTACCTACAATTTATTTTATTTTCACAGCCTCAAAGCGAAAAAAATTTAGATAAATTTAATTATATGCCTATTGATGTTTGAAGTTTATACAAAACATATGACTTCAAAATGCACCTATCATCAAACGCTCATGGATAAATGCTATTAAGTTTTGTGCTCAAGTGTGCTTATTTTTAAAACAATTAAGTTATAGATGGAGAGTATTTTTATGCAAAATCATTAGAAAACTTGTAGAAAATAGAGAAATATTAAACTGTCAATAGATTGTGTATTTGTTCCTTAGAGATATCAGTGTTGTCAGTTCTGAGACAGAGGAAAAATCATATCCTATTTTTTAATCTCTATGTAAGTTTTAGGCTAGTAATTATTACACTTCTGTGTATGTCTGCCTTATTCAAACAATGGTTTTTACTGGTTTCAGTTTAAAGTTACACAGATCTAACATTGGTAAATGGAATATCATTTATTATTTCTATGAGCATCAGATTCAGTAGTTGTTCATGGTTCCTTTGCTTATTTATTGGTCATTGTTTGTAATGTATAAAATAAAACGTTATCGCAAGGCAAGTTAAATGTCCTTATTTTGTTTATGTCAAATTGATCATATAAAGTCTCACATGGATCCCCTCAATTAAAGTCAAACACATAGATAAAAAATAATAATAATAAAATAAAATAAAATAGAATAATAAAAAAATAAATAAATAGATAAATAAAAATATAATAATAATAAAAATAACAATAACAGAAATAATAATAATAATAATAATAATAATAATAATAATAATAATAATAATAATAATAATAATAATAATAATAATAATAATAATTATTCCAGAAAGTCTTCTTATGAACATTCTTCTAGAAAACAAAAATATTTCCAACTTAAAGAAATCACCATCTATCAGCTCTTGAAAATAATCAATCTGATAATAATAAAAGTGTAAGATATTTAAATGATTTATCCATCAAGCATCAGAAATAATAATGTTACGTTATATATATATATATATATATATATATATATATATATATATATATATATACAGTTGAATCTCGTTATCTCGAACACGGATATCTCGAACTTTCGGATAAGTCGAACTTTTAGAAAAAGTCCGGACAGAATTGTTCTTTATTTAACTAAAAAAAACACCGGTTATCTCGAACTCGGATATCTCGAATTTCCGGATATGTCGAACAAATTTTTCGTCCCCATGAATGAAAATCCTAGAAAAATAACATTCGTTAACTCGAACAAAAATTTTAAGAAAATATTTTTGGTAGATTTAATTATTTTTAAAAATCTAGTTACTGTCGGCACTGTTGATTTAAACCAATACATTCATTATTATTAAACTGCACTGACCTTCTGATTTCTTTAATTCCGTTAATTATTATAGTTGCATAAACAAATAAACCATCAAGAAGATTAACGGGTGTTTAATTACATGCCAAGCTTAACATAGTGGTTGTGGTGATGTGAACATCAATCAAAACAACCGGAAGCTGGGGTAATTAAAGTACACAAAGCGGAACACCGGAATGCGGAACAAGACGGACTTGCGGTTTGTCGGAAAATGCAATAGTGTAAACAGTTATTGACAGATTTTAAGAATTAGGTGCTCTTGTAATAACCTTATTGAAAGTATAGTGCTAATGCGTGAAAAGTTTACATGATGTTTATGAAATGAACATGGACATATCTTTTATTCTTTTTCATGATTATATGGATTAAAGTGATGATTGTATGGTTGAATTGTTTTGATATTAATTTACTTGATATTTTGTGTAATAAACAATATTTACTTCTTTTTTTTAATTTTCATTTTTATAGCTGCACCATTGTAGCTGAAACAAATGTACTTAACACACGTATTTCACTTTTATTAAAAAAACAGTAAACAATATTTTGTAGCTGGACAGCAACATAGTCCCATGTATTTGTCAGCGGTATACAGATATACTTATGAATAAAATTGTACTTGAATACTATCTGACAATACTTGAAAATGAACAATGTCGACACTATTTTGTAACCGACTTGCTTATCACGTATTAAAACAGATGCAGAGGCATCGGTAAATACTGAGAATTTTGTCGACATAAGCATTACATAATACCGGAAGTGACTTCCGATAGGTCTGCACGAGTTACTTCCCTTTTTTGCCGTTTTTTTTTCACATCGTTTATCTCGAACTTCGGATAAGTCGAACTTTCTGCATTTCCCCGCGGAGTTCGAGATAACGAGATTCAACTGTATATATATATTTATGTACATAATCACTCATATAGTAATATATAACTTAATATATTTGTCTATAAAACCTAAATCAAAAGATTAATATGAGATTAGTTGGCTCAGAAATATAAATTTTCACGTGATTTAACGAGTAGCTTAACAAATCTTGACATTATGATTACAGTTTATTGATTTTAAATGTGATTAAATTGAGTAAAGCTATTATTTATCAGTAATAAATATCACACCAAAGACACAATCTGTCTGTTCTGACGAGTTGAGTTTGGAATTTATTCCGTGGTTTTGTCTGAATACATATAGTTGCTTACAGTTCCTTTAATAACGGTTTTATCTAAATGATGATTTTTTCCTACATTTTTGGAAAAAATTATTTTCCATCACAATTTGATTATAATTTTTTTCCTTATTAGGGTTTATTTATTGAGTCTCATATGCCTTCTAAACCTAAATGATTTTCTTTTAATGTAAATAATTTCTTATAATTACAATTTGGCTGTAGTTGGCGTTAATTGAAATATTATAAGTGCAATAATATTGAAGCTTATAGTGCTCCAGTGACAAAACCATTTGTGGATTAAGCTTTTGTAAAGCACGTCTACATTGCGGTTATTGTATCTTTGTTTCTCCATATATGTTTTGTTTAAAGTCTGGTAGGCAACTCAAACGAACCACTACAGTAGCTCGCTAGG
>CM056601.1:32758793-32787284 GCA_029721355.1 Tegillarca granosa | reverse complement strand
TAAGATTTTCTTCAATTTCCAATACTAGAAGCTAAGCAGTTAGACCTGACAAATTATCTTTTTCTATACATGGGACCTGAAAAAAAAATACTTTTAGAGCAAAAGGTTGTTAAGTAGAGAGTTTATCCTTATGAAAACATAGAGGACCAGTAGTCAAGGAATGCTTGTCCCTAGAAACCTTTATGTTTTTTTATATTTTAATACATGTGAATGGTAAAAATAAAAATAAGTTAAAAAAAACATCATGATAACACAAACCCTTCGTGGAACTGGGAAAGGGTCAACTACATGGCGAAAAAAAGATGCTTCAATACTGTTACATTTCTTCCAAAAAATCATGCATTTCAGAAGATTGAATACTCTAGGTAACAAATGACTGTCAAATATTTCCACAAATATTTTAATGAAATATGGATTTCTATTCAACAATTATTATTTAATAATGAAAAACATTTAAAAAGTACCTGTAACAAGCCAGACTAGTCCAATTTTATATCAAATTTATTCAAACCAGTCAACTTTAGGTGTAATTGACAAGTTAATAATGTATTTTGCCAACATTCAAAAATTCCACAGTGTATCAATTTTCAGCTCAAATTGTTCAATGACATAAAGCTATATTCCAATTTTATCAATTACAAGGTTGTCTATTTCTTTCTTCCCCAAATAATCCCACCTGGCATACTTACATGTAGGTGCATGTTGTGAGAATTCTTTTTTCCCCATTCTTTGCTTCATATGTCACTAAATTATCATTACTACTTTTCTCCTTATGTTGAAAATTACTTCTATGCTGTTGTGACATCATATATAGGCAACTTTGAAAGGGTATGTTTCACTTAGCAACCCAGAAAAGACAGAAAAAAAAACCACTGAATTTCAAACTGTTTTAATTGTCATTTATTCTAAACTAATGTAGTTTTAGATATTGTAATTATGTCTGCGTATCAGCAGGCATCTTGTTGTTAGTAATCTTTATTTTATTTTTTTTTTTTATTATTATAATTATTCCTCTTTATATGTGTCTGACAATTTTTTTTCAGAAACATCTCCTCTGTCTTTATTCTTGATCAGGTTGAATTTTGTCAACTTGTTGGGTATGACTATAGGTAGGGTTGTTCCCTGAGCCATTTTCCCGAATTTGGACGGATCTTCGGAGAAAGAATCTGGTTAAAACCATGGAATTCCAGAGAGTTCTTTCTTTCTTTCTTGGAATTTCCTCCACTATTTGGAGCACCACTTTAGAGAGCTGATACGAAGACATATACGGCTTGTAAGTATACCTTCTAGTTTCTAAATGGTATTTTAAAAATATTTTCTTTTAAAATTCTGCTACATCCAAAAACACTTAGTATTAAATTTTACAAGTAATTACATGTATAACAAAAATCATTTCATCATAACAAACACAAAACTTACTTTTATTGTGACTTACAAATCCAACCCTGTAATTGATATCCAAAGCCTACATGCTGTAAGTGACCTTGACTCAAGATATTGACCTATATGACCTTCTGACCTTGGTTAATGCTCATAAGACACTTTTTAACCATGCAGATCATTTATGTCATGTATAAAACAAAATATCTAGGCACTTTAGTTAAATTTGCAAAATATCTGTAATGTCATAAAACTCGTAATTATGAACTGTTATACCAGTAACAGTACAAAATCATACTTAACTTTTTATTTTTCAATGAACAAACAAAATTTTACCAGAAAAACAGCTGAAAATACATATATATATTTTGAAAGTTGATTGTTCATTAAATTCAATTAAAAAAAAAAAAAAATTAATTCAGATTTTGTATGGTCAAGAACAATCTTTTTTGCCAAATCAAAGCATTATAACATGTATAATTATTTGATAATTGTAATGAATTTGTAGCTTTGTCAAAATTATTGGGCATCATCAATATTTTGTCATTAATACTATATGTAAAAAATTGAATATAAATGAAAAGCATGTATTCCATTATGGCACAATTATTAACATCAAAGTAGATATGGAATAAACATTGCCTTTCTTTTAATAATCAAGTTAAATGAAATCATAATAAATGCTTAGTTATTTAATTGATACCCTTTGCTTCTAGGAAGAAAAACTACCTTCTAAAAATATAAACATTTTCCATTTTATAAATATCATTCGAATAGGAGCAGGATGTCTTTCAAACCCCATCTGGCAGTGCAATCATAAAAATCAAACAAATTTAAACTACAACTTCGGACATACACAGGACAATCATGTATACCCACTTACTCTAACAGTTTATATATTTACCCCTTTCAAAGTTGTGTATAAATAAATTTATTATTCATCAGAATTACACTGGTACATTAAAATAAACTATACTTGATAAATAAACAACTAATAACACTTTTTTAACTTGACAATGCAGTAACTACTTAAAATTTACGGATCACAGCGTTCTCACAGCCTATATTTGAATCTTAATCTAACAGATTCTAGCACAAAATGTTTGTCAGTTCGCTTACCAAAAATTGAATTTCTCTTGGTATTCCAGTTTTCTCGACTATCTCAGAACTGACTATATCAATACATATAACAGGGAAAGAATGACCTAGGCATAAAACACTATTACAATGATCACTTTATTGACTTCTCTATTTGTCTCAATCTTTTTTTACCGATAATTTGTCCTATATACAATAATTAAACATTAACAAGAATGACAGGAGTACGAAGAAAATGGTCTTTTTTTGAGCAAGAAATTTAAAATACTGTAGTGATCTTAGAACAAACACAGAATAACTCAAAGAAAATGAAAAATAGTTATATTTGTATAAAAATCTTTTTTTTTTTTTGGCAAAAATGTTGATGTCTGCCGTCTCAATGTAACCATATAATATATCTAGAATTACTTGTTATTTACAACCTGTACACTTTTTAAAATATCATGGAATGTTGGAATGTGCAAGAATTTGGATTTCTAGAAAAATGATTAATGTTTTATATGGGATATGTAATCATCATTTACATAATCCATTTATAACGTTTCATACAGAGTAACTCATTTAACAAGTAACAATTATAAAAGTTGTTGTATTGTAAAACATTACGAATCTTGCAGAAGAACAAAAGACTACAATCAACAAAATGGCTGCTATATCTCTGGGTTTTCTACAATGTGGAATGCTATCATTCTGCAATACATAAACATGTGTAATTTTTTAAACCTACATCTTGTAATAGATACAAATCTTAACTTTCTTGGAATAATTTCTTTAAACCTCAAGTTTTAGCATTCCAGCTTTTTCTTCAGAATATAAAATGCCATTACAGACCTCAAACTACATCTATACCCAATTCCCATATATGAACGCTGAAAACAATAATATGGGTATTTTACTTTATGACCACTCAGGAAAATAATATGGATCTTCCTTTTTATGAACTTGAGGACAAAATTTTAAGTATTCCCTTTTATGTACTTGAGGACAAAAATTTGGGTATTCCCTTTCATGAACTTGAGGACAAAAATTTGGGTATTCCCTTTTATGAACCTGAGGACAAAAATCTGAGTGTTCTCACTGATGACCACTGAGGACAATAATTTGGGTGTTCTCAATGATGACCACTGAGGACAAAAATTTGGGTGTTCTCACTGGTGACCACTGAAGACAATAATTTGGGTGTTCTCACTGATGACCACTGAGAACAATAATTTGGGTGTTCTCACTGATGACCTTGAGGACAAAAATTTGGGTGTTCTCACTGATGACCACTGAGGACAAAAATTTGGGTGTTCTCACTGATGACCTTGAGGACAAAAATTTGGTTGTTCTCACTGATGACCACTGAGGACAAAAATTTGGGTGTTCTCACTGATGACCTTGAGGGCAAAAATTTGGGTGTTCTCGCTGATAACCACTGAGGACAATCATTTGGGTGTTTCCATTTATGACCACCAATAAATATAAATAGGGTGTTTATATTTATGACCACTGAGCTCAATAATTTGGGTATGGCACTAGTTCACATATTCATATTCAATCTAAATATTTCAGAAGTACAATATACATTAAGGACCTCTAATCAAAGTTTGCAGTGCTCAGTTTCAGGAATATAGTTATACATAGATATCTTCATTAACAAAATCAAGCATGGTAACTATCAACATGTATCTAACTGACTGAATTATCACGAAAGCTAAATAGACTAGAATATTGAGGAAGCTTTTACCACTTCCAGCAACAGAAGTATTGATCTCGAGGAAGCTTAAATAAATTGGAATGTCAATGAAGCCTACCCATGTAACAACAGAACTATTGATCTCAAGAAGCTCAAATAAACTGGAATGTCGAACTCCAGCAATGGACGACTAACTATTCATTAGTTTTTAAAAATACTCATCAAAATCAGAAACTCAACAGCGTCTGTATAACATAGTTTATAACATTTTAGTTTGTGTAGACTGAAATGCCAAGGGACATAACTGCACTGTTAGTAGTCAGACTTCAGTAAAGGAAGACTATACTAAATTTAATACTATGACTTTAGGCAAACATCAAAATCCTCCTTCTCTTGAATACTGGTGTTCTGTATTGATACCTGCCATGGATAAAATCTGTTTGTCTGGATTTTCATCCCATTTAGGTTCCAATCGCAGCTGAAAAATCAAATCAAATCATGTTATCTTTATGTAGCTAAAAGATGGAAACCTCATTAAATCTTATTGCAACATGCTTCACAGTTAACTAAAGGTTATTAATTCAGAGTTTAAGAACTGCCTGAATTTCAAAAAAAAATTCAACTCTAACGATAAAGAGGGCTGTCAAAAGAACTGTAAGGGTCGCCTGCACATAAATTCCATAAAAACAATGGATGTTGATGTTCAGTCTTGCTCGGGACTGCTGAGGGTATGACAGAATCTTATAAATCAGTTCTACAGGAGAGCTAAAAACATTAAAAGCCTCAATTTTGTTATTCTTTAATCAATTTTACATTTCATTCTATAATTTGTACCTTTCTAGTAGCTTGTCTTTCAGTCTCCTTCTTTTCCCATGCTTTCTGTTTAATTTGTGCCTCTTTAACTGCAGTTGTACCACATCCCCAGACCTAAATTTACATATAATGCTTAAACTTAATGGTAAATGAAAACTCCCACATAATTATATTTTTATATTAAACATCTTGATTGAAAATGTGTCAGGTTTATTTGAGTAAACTGTAGTTTTTCTTGAACATTTAAAACTAATAAAAAGCCTTAAGGGTTTATCTTCGGATATGACCAAATAAAATATGAAAATCCTACTGGAACACAATGTGCTGACAGTTGCTCATATGTACATCCTAATCAATGTTACCAACTTATATTGAGATAAAAGTAGTAGCAGCTAAAGTTGCAGTAAATTATATGTAAGTATTTCACTTACAAGCAGTGAATTTTCTTTTTCATGTCACATCTACCAAGTTTATGGACATTGATATTCAAAGTCTCATTCAAAGAAACCTATGATTTCCTTTTTTAATGGGAAAAAGACTTGTACTTAACAAATTGGAAAAGAACAATCACAAATTGTTCTAATATTAGGGCTGATTTGATCTGTTGGTTAAGTATTAAAATGGTCCTTTATAAAGGAATTGAGGACTATTTCTGATAAAGCTAAAGCAGTCAAGTGCCCAGGGAAAACCAGACATTTGGCAAGTGACTAACAAATTATTTTTACCTCAGAATCCGCTCTAAATGGGATTAAAATAAAAGTGGGTTCTTTCAACAATAGTTGACTGAAGCCCCCAAATTAGATCAGGATTCCAACAACAATCTAGCACTTACAAAGCAAGCCATTTATAAAGTGAGTTCTTGTAAGTTATTGGTATAGCTCTAAAAATTTAGATTGAGATTTAGGAAAATATGATCTCTGATGAAAGCTATGAAAACGTAATGAATGTGTCAATAGTTATTCAATACATTATACACAAATATCATCCCATATGTGTAAAGATATACTTACTTCTATTTTGTCAAGTTCACAAGCTACATCATAATGTTCAATCCTTTCAAAGTTACTGGGTAAAAATAATACTTGAGATTTTGGATCTTTTCCAATACCAATGCCAGGTCTTACTCCTCGACTGTATTCGCTCCATAACACCATAGGACCACCAGCTGAAAAGATAATATTTTCATTATTTTTTCAACAATATTTTAAAATTAATTTTTACATACTGTATGACCAGACAAGATTCCGAGTTTTCAGGGGATTTATAAAACAATTGTATTTGCAACAGGTCAAGCACTTGGTTTTAGATTTTTGTTCTTAACATGCAACATATATTGGTTTCTGAATTAGATGATAAACAAAATTGACACAAAAATCTTAACATTATACACAGAATCATGATTAACAGTCACCTCAACCAACAACTGAAAACAAAATTTTGATAAATTTTAGAGTTCTATATCCCAGTCCATTTTTCTTACCTTAAATCCAGGTGGCCTGTTCTGAAATAGTAAAGTGCCTCGAGAAACCATTAATTGACATGTGGCAAGCAAACAGACAAACATTTCCACACTAGGATCTGCTCCGTGTGGGATTTGGACCTACAGCTACTACAAATTTAACTTATAATCTTATCAAAAGATTATGTTGGCTAAATTATACCACTGACATTAACAAGTGATAATTAATAAGACATCCCATCAGACTTTATGTACCTGAATACACAATTTACCAATAAGAATTATCTTACCTTGTAATACTCTAAAAACTGGAGTTATTTGTAAAAACATAGAGTCGTCTCCCCCAAATCTATTTGATCCTTCCCTGTAAAATGCATTAACCAAATAATATAAATATACAGCTACCAATAACGAGATCTGAGCCTGTGTCCTACCAAACAAAAACACCCCACCATAAATAGGACCGACTAACCAACTGACCTTCAAGAAAAAAGCCTCTGCCCTTAACTTGCTTCAAAATTCAAGAAAGAAAAACCTAATTGTGTGTTTACTTACCAATAAAATTAACATTATTTAGCAATTATCTTTTAATTTTAATAAACATGTACAGTCAATAATTTTAATTTACTCTGATTTCATTTTATCTAGTACTTTCTGTGACATGTCCAGAGTTTATTGTAACAGTTTTAACAGCTCCTGCCAGTGGTATTGTAACAGTACTATCAGAGAGCTCTCAACCATCCCACTTACACTTACTTCCCAATGACAATAAAAAAATGTTATTTTGATACAAAAAAATGTAAATTGAAAAGCCTAAATCAAATTTTATAATTCTAGTAAAGTACCTCCATCCTCTATCTTCAGCAACACAAAATATATTTCTTCCTTCGAAGGAGAATAAGGATATTGTTGGACCATTGTATGATGAAACATGATGACTAAATCTGTACAAAATAATACAACAAATATTTAAGTCATCTATCTGTAAGATAGCACTTAATATCAGCAAAAATAGAGATAACGTTGTACAAAAAACAGTAAAACAAACATGTAAGTCATTTATTTTTAAGCAACACTTCATACCATCAAAAAAAAAAGATCGATTAAAAATTATTTTAAATTAAAAATACATGAAAATTAATCCTTAATAAATATAACATTTGTCACCTTCACTAGGCTTAATGCTAAGGACAGAACTTTTTAAAACAAAATGAAGTGTTATTCTTCATATAATTTTTTTTATTTCTCCTAAGAAATATTCTTGTTACCTATTTAATGAAAGTCCATGGTCGCTACTGTCATATAACAACGTCCAACTCTGACATCTAGTTAACCTGGCCTGAAAAACATTTCACATTCAATATTACTTATGGTAATATGATAAATATTTCTTCAACTAAAGTACCTGGCTAATTTTCATTAAAACATTGAACATAATAAAACCAAGTGTTCCATATTTATTTATCTATGAAGGGATAAATTTTTTTCAATTTTTATTTTACCCAGTATTTTTTATTAAATTAAATTGTTTTTAAAGTACCGGTACATGTATTTCCTTTTACCATAACATTCTTATGTACATCTAAAAATGGATCATGTTAACGACTAAGGGACACATCAAAACACAAAAATACATGCTGACAGAAATAGGTATAAAACAAATAACATATCACATGGTTTAAGCTCAAGTCTCTGACTCTGCCCTCACACATCAATCAAACCCATGTGGTGTTCAATACATATTCATCAATACACATGATATGTCACAAAAATAGACTGCTATATAATAAGCTAAAAAACGAAAGATCCATTTTTCAAATCCAGATAAGATCAAAAATTTTACTCATTATTTCAGCCTTACTTAGCATAAACTAAGATAAGCTATAATAACACATAACTTACAAGTTTCATAATTAGATTAAACGATGTTAATAAAGGATTTTTCATTCCTTGACTATGACCTTGACCTTGAAGCTGTTGCTCTCCCTGCTGTTCTGTTTCTTTAGAATCAGTATGGGTATAACATGGTGGTATAACTGCAGACAATGCCCACAACATACCCATACTCATACAATATTTCTCTTCCACAAACCTCTCTAAAAGAGGTACAGGGGCTGTTTCCTGAAAATTATAAATCAACAATTCAAAAAACAAATATTTGAATTTTTATGAAGATGGAAAATGGTAAAGCGTTTTGGGTTTCACTATGAATTTAATATGCATATGGATAAATTCTAGATGCAGTAAAGTTTTTAAAAAAAAAAAGCATTCCTTGATTACCTTAATCATCTTGACCGAGTGATTTACGGAAATAAATATTAACTTTATATTTTTTTTTTTTTGTTATAAATATTTAACATTTAATATTATATAACCTTATTAAACAATTTTGAAATTGTACTTTGAAAACTGATACTCAATTTTTCAAGCCTATTGTTTTATATCTAAAGTGTTTAGAAGAGTAAACATGTATATTGGTCTTTGATGTTAAACATCATCAAAAAGTTAGTAATTCTGATTAAAAAAGGTTATGCTCATGATGATCCATAACTAACAGGAGCTTCTAAATACAGGTTGGATATTGACATCACTAAGTTGCAAACATGTCCCTATAGAAACAACAAGCACACTTTTACCTACCTGTTCTGATGGCATTTTTGATCCAGTTAAGATTGTATACACCCAGTTGTGTACCCCACAAAACACATGTGGACAATTACTATGTGACCACTTCTTAAAATCATCAAATGATACTTTTTCATGGATACCAAACTGTAACATATAAAAAATAAAAGTTAGAATAAATGACAACTTAATAAAACAGTGAAGAAAATCAAGTGACCATTAGACAGGAGTAGAGTAATACAGTTTTTTATGCCCAGTTAAAATTCCTCCACTGATAAAGAAGCAGTCAATTCTTGTTTGGTGTAGTGGAGAGTGGAGTAATGGTGTTTTTACACCCCAGTCAAGATCCTTTCACTTATTTCGAGATGGTCTGTTCTGGGATGGTGGAAGAAACCGAGTGCCCAGAGAAACCCACTGACCTTTGGCAAGCAAACTGACAAACTTTCTCACACTCTGTCCCGAGTGGGATTCGAACCCAGGTGGTAAGTACTGTGATCCGTAAGTGTGCGCATTAGACCACTCAGCAACCGAGGCCCCTTCTTGTTTGGTGGAGGAAACTGGAGGAAACTGGAGTAAACAGGTAAAACTACCAACCTACAACAAGATAAATGACCTATCTTCTCACACTACAAGTAAAATCTGTCTGATTGGTTATTGACCACAATTTATTTTTATTTTTATTATCATTATTTATTTATTCCTAATTTTATTAATACTATTATTATTTATTTTTTTTTAAAATACAAAATAAGCAGGTAAACAATCCATATATGGATGAGTAAGTAATGGCTGTCTTCATCTTCTGTTATAATTAGTTATGGATTATAAGACACAACACAATAACCAAATGATCAAAAGAAAAATTATTTAAAAAGCCATAAAATTTTAAGTGTGAAACTTAAGAACAATTCATAGAGAATTTGATTTGTCGATTGCAAATTGCAACATGTAACATCTACAATTTATGTAATTCTTGACAATTATTCTTTTTTTTTTTTCCTAATCTCAAGTTCACGAGTTTTGTTTTACTCACCACTTTATGCATATCATTGACTTAAGAGTGCTAGTACACTTACCTGTTGCAGACAACTCAACCAATTATACTGGTGCCAAGAATAGAGGTCTATATGGCAACAAAACCCAGAGTCAAACCAATAGCTGTAAAATACCTTGGTTTGAAGGCTAATGCTTGATCTACTGTAAAACACTTTATTTTCGCGAGCATTTTATTTTCACGAATTTCGCGAGGTAAGAGATTTTTGCGAAAATAAGTCGCGTCTTTGTGATTTGATGACAGGATTTTATGTGTCAAGTTCTGAATATGCATGTTAAACAGAATAAAGTAATTTTAATACATTTTATACTCACTATTACCTACATTCCATCTTTATATTAAATCTATTTAATCCCACAAAAATGTCTAAAATCTGTTTAATTCAGGTAAGCTTTTGAGTACTGATCAGCTGGGCAGTAAACAAAAACAAGTTGATTACTGATTGATTTTTATTCCTAAAGATAGGTAACAATAAGTTGTTTAATCTATCAGATATATTAATCAACAGGTAATCTTAATATTTTTTATATCGGTTTCAAATTTACCGACACCAGGAGGGAAGTTATGTGCATTTATGTATGAAGGAGTTCGCAAACTGATTATAAAAACAAATTGCAAAAAAAACATGTCGCGAAATAAAGTGTTTTTACAGTACTCTATCACTATCCCTTTATCTTTGAAGGATGTTCAACAAACTTTAATACAAATATTTATAGACAAAAGACAAGAATTCTATGCAATTAAAGGTCTCGCCTGGTTAGTTTTTGACTTTAACATAAACTTTCACATTATGACATGCCGTCGCCAACACTGTAAAAGTAACACCTAAGTTTCACCTTATGGCAATGCCAGGCTTGACAAAATTGTAAAATCTTACCATACTTTCTACCATGGCTTCAAATACATTCTGATCTCTTACATTCCTAGAATAAGGTATACTGGAAGCCGACAATGTTAGTGCATAGGCAATATCTACCATCTGACCTGCATCTGCAAAACAACAAATACAAAATAAACAATTTATCTACATACAATGTACTGACAAATGTAAATCAGGTAATGCCCAATAACATTTACGCAGAAATATTTATTTTAATGAATACGGAATTTGATGTTGCAACAAAAACATGTCACTACATGTATGTAATATTAACATTTTCTATAATTAAATGTCCAGGAGGGTCTGACCAAGACTAACAAGAGCACCGCCGAGCGTAGCATTATACGCTCGTGTTATATTGATCGAGTAGTACTATTTACTAGTGTGGCAACACCTTTAGGGGTTTCTCGGGAAAGAATGGAACAATCTAGAGGATTTCTATCAGTAGAGCTCATCCACAGAACTTGCCACTCAAAAGTTTGACACAGACCTAACGGATAAGTGCCAAACCTACCAATAATTGGTAAAGAATTGGTTACTTTTAATATGGGTACGAATTCAAACGGTACGTTTAATTGTTTTGGATGATAGCGCCGACTTTAAACAGTTATTGTGGATTTTATGTAAAAGATAGAAAAAATATAAAAATACCGTCTTTTCCGTCAGATCTTAAACATTTTTCGGTCAATGGACGACTTTTTCGTACAATGAACTGTTATTGAACAGGAGTGCGTTAAACGTAATTGTTTTTTGGAAAAATTCATTTTTTGCATGTTTGACCCCAAAATTAAGTATGATACCGATTTTTCCCAAAAATTTCACCAAGTAGATAGCTAGATCGCCTTAGACTCCATAACCTCTCGAAGTTTAGCAAAATCTATCGAGGAGTTTTCAAGGTCCCCAAGATGCAAATATATGCTGCTAAAAAGGAGAAAGTTGTCGCCTTTATCATTTCACATCCAGAGGATGTTCCGAATGAATTCGTCACTAATCCTCTAGATTGTTCCATTCTTTACTGAGAAAGTATAGGATATATGTATGTAAAAATATATTGCTAATGGATAGTGGTAGGACTGCTATATAATTCATATTCATTTCCAGGAAGGAAGAAGTTTAAAATATAATGTTAGGTCATGGCATTGTTTTCATGTGTTAAGCATGCATGCAGGAAGATTTTAGGAAACAAATACATTTTTTGTCTTGAAATGTTTTGAGAACCTTTTTTTTAACCAAACTGAAATAATTTATATCTATAAAGCTTAATTATAATTTGAACTGTTGTCGTGATCTGTGCAGTATGATAAAAAGGTGCTTTAAGTTAAAAAAGGGGCATAAACTCCTCCAAAAATAATCTGAAAAAGTTGTAATTCGAACTTGCACCAGATAATAACATCGTAAATGTGTATACCAAATTTCATTTGAATCCATAAATAGTTGTAGGCTCTGATGATTAGGAACCACATGGTCATACATACAAAAATTTCTAAGTTAAAAAAGGGGCATAACTCCTCCAAAAATAATCCGAAAAAGTTGTAATTCGAACTTGCACAAGGTATTACCATGGTAAAGCTGTATACCAAATTTCATTTGAATCCATAAATGTTTGTGGTCTCTATTGAACGGAATACAAATTGTTAACAGACGCCCGCCCGGACCCCCGCCCGCCCGCCCGCCCGCCCGGACGGACAGCACCGTAACATAATACGTCCCCGTCATATGACGGGCGTATAAAAACAGATTAGTTGCGAGATTTAATTGGTCTGAATGAAGAGATGATAACTAATCGTTGCATAAACTCCTGTATTTAAAATTTAATCAACTGTGATTTACTAATAAGTCGTATTTTTTATAAAATTAATATTTGTCTGTGTTTTTAAATTATCCATGGCGTTTTGATAATACAAAATAGATATGTTTACTCATAATGAAAAAATGTTATCCCTCTATAATGAAAATTTATCTAAATGTTTATAAACGGTTGTATAATTAAGAAAAATATTATGAAAAGATAGTAAAGTAAATGTTTAACATGAAGGGTTTTGAAATCAATAAAATTTTCATGAAATCTCGTGAAATATAATTTATTGACATGTCTTTATTATTGTTTATGTATATTTGATTTAATGATAAGAAATGCATTTAAGGACTTATTGTATTAAGGTGTAGAGTCAGCATCCAAAAAATACATAATACAGTATCCTGTATAGTTTATATGCTTTATGTATTGCAAAAATATGTACATATTTTAAAACTTACTTTACTGAATTAACTCTGACACCAAATGGAGCAAGTTCTGAAAAGAAAAATATCTATGATGCATGATATATATCCAATTTTTATTTTCATTTTTTTTCTATATCGTATTTATTTATAAGGCCTAATACAATATGCCTTGGAAGTAGTTTTAAAGCTGCATTAAGTTTTCCTATTCATAATATACAAACTGTGCATTTTTAACTATGCCTCGCACGAAAAATGTAATACTTTGTTCCATAATAAAACCATTACTTCAGTTGATATTCATGGAGAAACCTACTGCTAGTTTGATCTACCAAAGACCATATTATTAGAACACTCTTCACGTGATTCTTTATCGTAAACGAGGCAATATCAAAAAAAAGGAAAAAAGAAAAGAAAAGCAAAAAACATGTGTTCAAAAGTAATGCTATCACATTGTCGCTCGTATCCATTCCAAACTGCTGTACTATTTACAGTCATGTATCCATCTGAGCCTGGGGGCATGTTTATGAAAGTGTCCTAGGACTAAGATATATCTTATGATGGTCTTACGACATATCTTAGTCTTAAGTCATGTTAACAACGGTATCTTAATTTGCGACTTGTCTTAAAATCTATCCTAAATTTACGACAGTGAGTTAGGTGTCTAAAGACAATCTTAAGATAATTGTAACACATTTTTTTGACATAGTTCATTTTCAAATTTATAATAATTAAATGCATCAGTTTCATTCATATTTGTAACGTTTAATTTGTCATATATACTTTATAAGTTGAGTTGATCTACATTTAAATTTTACATTTTATGCATATTTTTAGATATGCATATTACGTATGATATCATCGGAATTCCATTAAATCTCGACAATAAAACAAACCTTAAGGTTTATGTAATGATTAAGGGACAATTAGATCCTTTGAAAACTGGACAGGATTTAAAAACTATATAAGGAGTACATACAAACGTTGGTCTTGGTGCATTTTTAAAATGGTGGATTCTCTCTAAGCAGTTTAATTAATTTAAATTTCGAAATACATATTTAAGCTACATCTACTGTTATTATTACTTTTTGATTTGTTTGTGTCTCTTTGTTTCACTTTGGTTCATAATTGTGTAATCGTGTCTCTTGTTTCAAATAAATTAAAACATGCAGAATTAAAAATAATGCACATGACAGGGACATGAGTATATTCAGGTAATGCAATTAGCTAGCACACTTACTATTTAGGGATGATGAGGTTTGATTTGTAGATTTGGCCATCGTTTTGTCATGTGCTACTTTTGAATTTTTTATTTTATAAAAATGGCAAAACAAAAGTTTTGAATTTTTATAAAATAATACAATTCAAAAGTAGCACATGCCAGTATCATCTTCCTCATCAATTCCGATATCTGTTTCGCCTTTTACACCTTTAATAACATTATCGCCTATGATACCCACAACTTTATCCTCCAATGAAGGAATTTGTTCTGGAGGTGGACCACCATCCGTCCTTCGTTCCTCCCGCCTATTTAACGAAACTTTCTTTGTTGTGCTCGCATAAGCGGTCCATTTCTTGCAAATTTTTTCACCACTCCTTATTTTTTAACTTCAGCAACTAAAATTTGAATTTCAGTCTCTGAAAAATTTGGATTTCTTTTCCTACTCATTTTGAAACTGTGAAATTCACGCGAGCTTTTATATACTATTGAGTGTTCAAAGCACAATTTTACACTTCAACCCGGGATTGGTCAAACCTTGTTTTAAAAATATGTAACACAAAACGAAATTAAAAGTTTAAAATATATGAATAAATAATTAAATAAATAAAATAATCTAAATTCTGAGAATATATATGTATAGATATATAGATAGATAGATATCAAGCATTTTTAATATATATTATTTTTTGTATAATTTAATAAAATTGTTTTTAATTTTTCTTATTTAATTTAATTAAATTTTTTATAATTCTCTTTAGTCGAGAAAAATATTTGTGTAGCTATTTTATATTTAAAAGTTAAGATGATATTAAGATATCGTAATGGTGTCCTTGTTAAGATAAACTTAAGATACTTTTGATTTACAAGATATGACATGTCATAAGATTATCTTATGTTGGTCGTAAGATATGTCCTAGGACATATCTTACGACATGTCTTAGGATAGTTTCATAAACCTGCCCCCTGGTCAATTTCAATTTTTCTCGTCAGTTTTTCCCGTTGGCCCTTGTTCTTTTTAAAATTTGCAGATTCTCTTTTCGTTCTCGCACTACCACGTTTGTGACACCATCGTTAACATACATGTAGAACACCCGCGCGTACTCCTAGCTAATCGAGTTGCCCCAAGCGTTTAATATTTGCATTTTATGGGATAACAAGAGTGAACTTAGGAAAATGAACCGCACATAATGGTGATAATAACTAGTTTATAATGAAAAAATATATTTTTAGATATGATTTTTTCAATAATTGGAATACGGCTTTAAAAAGTAAATATAAAATGAATTATATATATATATATATATATATATATATATATATATATATATATATATATATATATGCCAGTCAGTGGTCTTGGTGTCGGTGCTGGGGGTGAATTTCCGAAATGTGCACATCTGGCACATCGAAATTTAACTGGTATTTGCGTTATTTATTATTTACTACCCCTGAGTGGGTACCGCTGCTGGTGCAGTAAATCTCCCCAAGGGTATCTGTAACTCAGTAGGCTGTACTTTGTGCTGTCAGAAAATGTACCATTTAGCGAAATTTTCAGCCGTCTTAAATTTTAAAATTTGTTTAAAACCAAGGTTTGTTCCCTCGTGCAAAGCATTCCTTAGCTGAATTTAGATTTATATAATTTTTGATTCAATAATTTTAAACGTTTGGCTTATGTTTTTTATCTATCAGGTTTTTCGGTCTTGGTGTCGCAAGTGCGGGGATGAATTTCTGAAATGTGCACATCTCGAACATCGAAATTAAACTGATATTTGCGTTATTATTTCTTTTTTTTTGCATATCTTTTATATTAGTTTTAAAGAAAAAAACATTGAAACAAATGAGTTTAGGAATTTTAAAATCTTGTGACAAAAGCGAGGCACTGTTATTGCGGATAAATAAAACAAGACTTACTATATATTTTCCTGTTTTGTTACCTTTATGTCTAAAATGTGTTAAAATTAATATTGTGTTTATCTACATATTTTTACAACGCAATTTGTCAGACAAAAATGCATATTAATAAAAAATATGTTAATCGCTATTTTTGTTTTAGCAATGGCTCTTACCCACAGAAAGAACCTCTGTGAACATATCTTGAGCTGCCTTTGTCATGCAGTAAACTCCAAGTGTAGACAGCTACAAAAGAAATACATTTGATAAATAATAAGCGAGATAATTTAAGGCCTTTTAATAGTGTCCATTACTAAGCGAAATTGAAATCTCTTTCAGTTATAATGAATCGTCCTATTAAATTTGAAATATCTTGCAGGTGTTCTTGATCGTCAAATCCATTACAAATAGCTTTTATTTATATCTTATATGTCTAAATATTAATCTATAGGTCAATATTTTGTTGGTACTCCAAAGTGTTCAAAAATATTTTAAACATTTTGGTAAAATACAGCAAATGTTTTTCGAAATTTTAACATTAGAGGAAATGTTGAATTCTTGTTTCCAGAGCAATTTGTAAATGTTCGTCATATATTATTTTAGTTCGATGTAATTGATAACATTATTTATTTCCCTGTCTTTTTTTCATTTCAAATTGGACCGACAATGCAGTGATATTCTTTGGATTTTTTAAGATATTCATTAGCTACAGTAGCAAAAATATAACACACTGTTTAATTCACCTTTTGGAAAAAATTGTTATGCAAATGAATGATTTATAAAAACTATTGAAAAACAAATTTACCCCTTGACTGCTACCAAAGCTTGACATATTGACTATATTTCCTGAAATAAAATGATCAACACATTAAACTTATCCGAACAGCGAACAATATAAATAAAACCCTACCATATATATTCGATACCAAATGAAGTCGGTTTAGCGCCTTGGTCGACACGCTTCGACATGCCAGACTTGAACTTTTTTATTTCATAATTTTATAACCAGAATGGTTTTACTTCGAAAAATTTTAAAATTCTAGAAAAAAAATCCTACTTTATTGAAAATAAAGCACATAAAAACTTAAAACCAACTAAATTTTAAAAAAAGTTATTTTCACAGATGGCCAAGCATACAAAATCACCACTGCAGTAGCTCAGTTGGTAGAGTTCTCGCTTCATAAGAAGGAGGTCATGGTTTCGAACATCGATGGGTCTGACCCATGAAATGAAAATCGCGGTTCTTTTGAATAGGAATATAAAATAAACATGGTCCCGTGTTACGGTAGGCCTGTCACGATAAAGAACTCCGCTGTATAATGCCATCAGCGCAACGCACAGGCAAAATTTCTGCACTTCGCCTATAGCTGGCAAGGTCTCGATATAGGTGAAATAATCTTGACTGGGACGTTAAACACCATTACTCAACTCAACTCATACAAAATCATAACTAATTTACTTATTTTATTACTTTTTAGTTTGAAATAAAATGAGTGAGTGAGTGAGTGAGTGAGTGAGTGAGTGAGTGAGTGAGTGAGTGAGTGAGTTCTTGTTTAAAGTCGCATCAGCGTTATTGCAGCTATTCACGGCTAGAGAATGTTAAAATATAACAATATATAAAAATTAAATTTATGTAAAAATAAATAGAATAGATTCTAAGAAAAACTACAAAACTGAAAAAAAACAGTGATATCACAGATAAGTTATAATAAAAGACTGGATTATAAATAATAAAAATTATTTTTTATTGAACAAGTTTATTATTAACTTATTATGTTCCTGTCCATTCCAATGATCTGACCAAAAACCATTGATATAAGCATATATAAATGGCCTCAAATATGTATAAGGAATGAACCGGAAGTAATTTTATAAATAATGCTGCCTAAGCACTTGAATCGGCTTTTGGGTTACCTTTAATACCGACATGACAAGGTAACCAACAGAAATTAATTATTTTATTAAAATCTGAAACTGCATATGTTATTGAAGTATGCAGTTCCAGAATTTCACGAATTGGGGGGATCTATTTTCTTGCTCTTTATTGCCCAAAGAACTGACAAAGAGTCGGAACAAATTAAAAATATTTTATAAGGCGATTTTGAAATTTATTGTGAAGCAAGTAAAATTGCTTTAGCCTTAGCTGTAAATATAGAACTTTTATTTGGAAGACGAATGTTTATTGTTTCATCTCCAACAACGGCAGCAGAAGCTACCCGGTTACAATCTTTTAATCCATCAGTATATATTACAAATCAGTGGCGAATTTCATGTCTAATAACAGCAGGAACCAACCGTGCATAGTTATCTTTAATGATAGCAAATTCCCGCTGGTAAATTTCTTCGCTTGTTTCCGACTTTTGAAAGATCCAGATTCTCTTTTGGTTTATTTAGAAGCTAAGGAGGATCATTTGTTAATTTGTGTTTTTTAATTAGATCAAGGTTTAAACCACATTCCTCTAATTTAGGTTTTATACGAATAAAATAGATATGGCCGATTCTACAGCGTCTAAGGACAACACCTTCACGTCTACTATACCAAGAGAAAGGTTTAAATTCTAGACAAGGCTGTACAGAATGTACCGTAGCTAGTTATGTTCCTGATTGCTCCAATGATTTGACCAATGATCATTGATATAATTGGATATCAATGGCTTTAAATCAGTATGAGGAATTAAACAAGAAGTCATTGGTTTGGATAATGCTGCTTTAGCAGCTGAATCAGCTTTAGTGTTACTTTCTAAACCAACATGGCTAGGCAACCAACAATAATTAATAATTTTATTAAAATCTTAAACAGCATACGTAAAAGGCGTATGCAGTTCCAGAATTTTACGAATTAGGGGATTATCTAAATCTCTGCTCTTTATTGTCCGAAGGACTGACAAAGAGTCGGAACATATTAAAAAATTGTTTTGAGGCGATTTTGAAATATAATGTAAAGCAAGTTAAATTGCTTTAGCCTCAGCTGTATATACAGAACTTTCATTTTGGAAGACGAATATTTACTGTTTCGTCACAAACAATGGCAGCAGCAGATACCCGATCACAATCTTTTGATCAATCAGTATATATAAGAAACCAGTGCCGCAATTCCTGTTTCATAACAGCAGGTATCAACCGTGTATACTTATCTTTAATCAGAGCGAATTCCCGCTGGTAAACTCCTTCACTTGTTTCCGACTTTTTAAATTTTGTGAGATCCAGATTGACGTCTGGTTTATCAAGAAGCCAAGGAGCCATATATAATGGAACCATAATTAAGTTTTGATCTAATAAGCAATCTGTATAAATGAAGTAATATAGGTTGATCACCACCCCAATTTGTATTGGATAAAACTTTTAAAATATTAATGCCTCTAGGCATTTAGCCGTAAGGAATTTATATGCGGGGAAAAGTTAATTTGGAATCAAATAGAATTCTAAAAACTTTGATGAGGCTGTCATTGATGTACAGCTCTGGGTCATTATGCATTTTGCGCTTGTTGCAAAAGTTTTTGTTTTTGAAAACTCAAAACCGTTTTCCAATGACCATTTTTGTATTTTATTGAGACAGAGCTGAAGTTGCCTTTCAATAGCATGCATATGCGTCCCTCTACAGGAGATGCCAAGTCATCAACGAAGACCCATCTATTTTATTATTTAAAACTTTTGCTAAGCTGATGATTTTTATACTTAAAAGAGTAACTGATAAAATACTACCTTGAGGGACCCCATCTGTTGCTCGAAAACATCAGAGAAGGTAGACCCTAAACGAACTTAGAATTCCTGATTTTCGAGAAAGTTTTTTTTATAAAAGTAGGAGAATGGCCTCTCAAACCCAAATCATGCATATCTTTAAGAATGCCGTATTTCCAAATCGTATCATATGCCTTTTCTAAGTCGAAGAAGACTGAGACCGCATGTTGTTTATTAATAAAGGCATTTCTAATAAATGATTCCAGGCGAATTAAATGACCTAAGATACTCCTATTACGCCTGAAACTGCACTGAATACGGGTGAGAAGATAAACGAGCCCATTATTAATCATCCTCTCCATGGTTTTTACAAACACAGCTGGTATGGCAATAGGTCTGTAATTGGATGGATCCGAGTGATCTTTGCCAGGCTTAGAAATAGGAATAACAATTGCTTTATGCCAAGCTGATTGGAAAGAATCATTCTGCCAAATATCATTAAAGATATTTAACAGAGTGAAAAGACATTGCGGATGCAAATTTTTAAGAAGTTGATAATGCACATCATCTGGACCAACTACCGTGTCGTGTGCTTTGGAAAGTGCATTTTGATGTTCTTCATATGAAAATATATCAGTTATTCCTCAGAATTATCCGATAAAAAGGAGAATTTATTTCGTTCTTGCATCTTTTGATATTTTTGAAATTCTGAAGTATAATTAGCTGAAGACGAGTTTTTTTCTATCGTCTCAGCAATTTTGTTAGCAATGTCTTTTTCAGATGTTAAAATTGTATCATTAATTTACAGGTGTTTAACATTATCAGAAGAACCTTAACCTTTAATTTTACGCATCATATTCCAAACGTTATTAAGTGGAGTGCGAGAATTGATCTTGGAGACATATTTTCTCCAAGAATCTCATCTGCACTTTTTAGCAGTTCTTCAAGCTTTTGCACGAACAATACGGAGCAAATGTAAATGATTTTTGTGTTTGAGACTTATTAAATTGTCTCTCAGCTTGTTTCCTTTTTTTCCTAGCTTGTTTGTATTCCTCATTATACAATGGTTTATGGATTCGAGGATTTGCAGAGGTTTAAGGAAGTCGAGTATTAGCAATTTCTATAAGGACGTCAGTAAAACTCTGAATTTTATCAGTTTCATTTTCAAATCTTTCAACAAAAATCTTTCCTGCGCAGAGATTGCGAAACTGAATCCAATCAGCTTTGGTGAAATTCCATCTAGGGATAATTGCATCATTTGCCCCAGATAAATATTTCAATATATTTAGAAAAATGATCGCTTTCACAACGGTCATCATGGACTGCCCATGAGAAATTATTTAGAATATTTGGATCAAGAATTGACAGATCTATCTATGAGTAGGTTCCTGTCGCATCAGATAAAAAAGTTTTTGACCCATCATTTAATTACAAAGGTCGTTGTTTGAAAGAAACGTTTCTATAATTTTGCCTTGATTATCAAGTCGAGGACTTCCCAAAGAAGATAATGACTATTAAAATTGCCAACTAAAAGAAATGGTTTAGGTAACTGCTCGACTAAGTTTTGTAAATAAGCAAACTGTAATGCAGAAAATGGGGAATATAAATAGAACATAATGTTATAGTAACTTGCAGCGTCAATCTTACTGCAACCGTTTGAAGGTTTATTATAAGAGAAATGGACTATGAATTGTCCCATTGCGAACAAATATTGCAGCACCTCTCGATGCTCTTTCAGTATTGGGTGAAAAGGAATGATATTGGTAATAATATCGGAATCGAATATCTCTATCGGAAACTTTTATATAGGGTTCTTGAAGACAAAATGCTACAGGATTAAAATCTTTAGATAAAAGTGCAATTTCGTCCAAATAATTTCTAAAACCTCTGCAATCCCATATATATTTGTTTTTTTTATTTTTATTTGGTGTTTGTATTGGTGATATTGGCTGAGAAATGAAGTACATCCCATCTCGTCATCTGAAGAGACATTCCTTTGTCTCGCAAATACATTCGATCGATGCAATGAATGCTTGGATTTAACGGGTGTAAAACCGTCTTCATCCTTTAATAAGAAGTCTTTTTTTAATGCTTCTTTTTATTTGTTTTTTATTTTTTCAACTGATGCAGTTTTATCCCGATCAGTTTTTGCTGCAGGTTCGTCTGCAGCATTGGGAGCAAATATTTTCTGCTCTTTTGACGTTTCTTCACTTGCTTGGTCTGAAATGTTTACTGTCTGCGACATGGTGGTAGATTTTTTTTAGATTGATTTATTTTTTCAGGAGTGTTCTTGTAAGTATTAAGAAGCACAACCTCCGTTTGACAGGAGACACTTTTAAACGTGTTAGTAGAAGCATTTGATGCAACTGCAGCATAGGATGTGGCGAAAACTTTCTGTTGATTTAAATATAATGTTTTAGCCTCTACATAAGAAATGTTTTGGTTTGTCTCTGGAAAATGCCATATGGTTTCCTCCACAGTTTACACATTTTGGAGGAAGTTTACAGTCGTCACGTATGTGATCCTTTGATCCACAACGGCAACATAAAGAGAGACACCATTTTAATTCGGAAGCAATTTCCGTTCAAGGTCTCTTATTATGCCCTTGCTAAAATTAAGTGTTTTATGCGGAGTTACTTTTACAGCAACATCCGTTTGGAATAAAATGAGAAAGATTGTTGTTTTCTTTAACTTATAACAATAACTGTTATTGAAAGGTTCTACATTGGCTACCAAAATAGAATATACTTATCTGAAACTATATTACTTTCTCATTCCTTTCTTTTGTTATTCTAAGATCTCTAAGGACACTACAACGAACAGTCAGTTCATTTTGACAATGGCTGATGCAAAACAGTTCCTTTTGAGTGCATGTGTATATATTTTAAAAATGTGTCTGTCTAATAGTGAAATTAAATTGACCAAGCCTCTCTCTCTCTCTCTCTCTCTCTCTCTCTCTCTCTCTCTCTCTCTCTATATATATATATGTGTGTGTGTGTGTGTGTGTGTGTGTGTGTGTGTGTTTCTTCTATTAGCCGGATATTATATGCGACAAAACATGAAAAAAACTTGAAGGCCGTGAGGTGCTTGGTGTTCAAACGTTGCAAGCCCTTCTTCAGAGCAACGTTTAAAAGTCGTGTTACTTTCGAGTTTTGTCGCAAATGTATTTTTGTGTCAGAATCCTTTTAGTAGCAGTTTAATGCATTCAATCATTTCGAAATGGTTCAAGTCAAAATGCTTCTGTCCACGTGTTTGAAGTGACTGTAGAGGTTATAATTTAGACCGGAAGATTAAAATGGAAAAAAGTACAGCATCTCAGTTACTTGCTAACCAGGTAAGACAAGTTATATTACCTTTAGTTTGCTTGAGGTATGGAACGGCTAGCTTTGTTAAAGAAAAGTGACCCTTTGTGTTAACTTCAAACAATTGGTCAAATTCATCTTCTGTAGTTTCCGTTGGAAAATTTGCTATTGCAATACCAGCGTTGTTTACCTTAAATATTTTAATTTGATTTAAATTTTTATTTAAAAATTAATTCGTAGATAGCATTTATCGTAGAGTCTTTCAAAATTTTTCAAAATTTGTACAGTTCAGTGTTGTATAGAACCCCGACTTCATAATGAAAATTCATATTTGAATTCGGTGTATGGAATATGCATGAACAATTACAAAAATTTTAGATTTTAGAAAGTGATCCCCAAACATTAAAAACAAGTATACTGGTGATTTCTTTCCACTAACTTAATTTACTTATTTAACCTTTCTTATACATTGACAACAAACAAATTTTGAAATTCCAAGATCCACCGTTATTAACCTATTAAAATATTTAGGTATTTGCGATGTGTGTGACTGCTCTAGCGATGTCAACCTTATTTTGTTTGGGATCGTTATATTTTACTTAATATTTATACTTATTAAAAATAGATAATATTATCATGTTCAACGTATGTTTTCCGTGGGAACTGATATATTTTCTTGCAATGGGGATTCGAAATGAGTCCCAAAAGGCAATCTTGTCCATTAGTTGGTTCTAAACATCGCTTGTACATTGAAGCATTTCAAAAAAGTAATTTGTATGCGCATATAAAAAAAGAATAACATGAAAATGACTTTTACACTCACTAGAACGTCTATTCGTCCGTATGTCTTTATAGTGTTATCAATAATATTTTTTCTCTCTTCTTCTTTTGTTATATCTGCAACAGTTGATGTTACCTGTGTATTGAAAAAGAAGTTCCGGTTATATTGCGATTGGGCAATCATACGCAATTATGTGATAATTGTGGCAAGTTCGTGAATAGCAGATTAATACATTTTGAAAGCGTTTTGCAATGTTTGAAATAACTTAATTTTATTCTTACAAAGTAAGAGCAACAACATAGAAAGACCAACTGCTAAACCGCATTGGTTCGAATCCAACTCGGGAAAATCTAAGTGTAAGATACTTTTTTAGTTCGCTTGCCGAAGGTCAGTCGTTTTCTCTCTGGCACTATGTTTTTCTCCAACAACCCAGAACCGACTGCTGACTATAAAAGAATAACATTTTTTTTCCCTACAAATAGATCTTTTGAATGTAAAGATTTGGTATGGTGGCACAGAGGTGACATGAAATATATTTTTCTTATTAAGTGCGCACGTATTACCTTTTACGTGCGCACGTATTACCTATTACGTGCGCACGTATTAGCTATTACTTGCGCACGTATTAACTTTTACGTGCGCACGTATTACTAATAGGTAATACGTGTGCACTTATTGGTTAACCTATTACGTGCGCACGTATTACTTTTAGGTAATAACGTACGCACGTATTGGTTACTACGTGCGCACGTAAAAGGTAATACGTGCGCACGTAATAGCTAATACGTGCGCACGTAATAGGTTATTACGTGCGCACGTAAAGAGTTATACGTGCGCACGTAATATGAAAAATATATTTCATGTCACCTCTGTGCCACCGTAGATTTGCAAATAAAATAGTTAGGTTATTTTAATGTGACCAGGACTGCCTAAATTTTTTATTTAAATTAAAGACTGGACAACTGTTTTATCGAGAACAACATAGGAAAAGAAGAACACGCTAAATAGATTTCAAATTATAATTAAATTTGAAACATAAAGTACACAGGAATTAAGACAAATTTTAAGAATAGGGTAAATATTATGACGACTTGACGACTTTACTTGTATAAAATATTTAACCTTTTATAGAAAAATTTTAAGTAGTTGAACAATTATATAATTACTTCAAACTGAGTCTAAGGCACCAGATACAAATGTCGACTGATTAGTTTTTTACGTTGTCGTAGGTGACATACATATTAAGGAAAAATGAACAACATTTACATAGTGAAATATCCCATACGCCGTATAATGTGTACTTTTAAATGTCATTTTCTCATTTATTTCACAATACTTGATCTAATTACCTGACAGTTTTGTTGTTTTGAACTGCATGCCGAAACTACTCTCTTCAAATTTTCTGAATCTTGATCTGCCAAGGACAATTTTGACCCAAACTTTAAAAAATAATACGCCGTACCTTCACCGATACCAGACCCAGCACCTGAATAATGAGAATCGATAATTAAAATTAGATACTTGACATTTAAAACAATTCAATTAACTTTTAGATTTGTTTTATATATGTCTATTATGATTGGATAGGACGGACTGGATAATTCACTTATTTCGAAGGGGTCGGTTCACTGAGGGAATCGAAATATAGTAGAAAAACTTGATTTTTGTATTAAACATTTTGAAGAAAACGGACACCAAAACTCATTTAGATATTTGAGTAAATCGGGAAAACCGGCAAAACTATTTCTGTACTTTCGAAACATCACGATTATCATAGGGTTATAACA
The DNA here is from genome assembly GCA_029721355.1 of Tegillarca granosa. Classification (NCBI taxonomy): domain Eukaryota; kingdom Metazoa; phylum Mollusca; class Bivalvia; order Arcoida; family Arcidae; genus Tegillarca; species Tegillarca granosa. The sequence goes on along the minus strand of CM056601.1, from coordinate 32,761,417 downwards.
GTTGTAAACCTTCGTGAGAATAAACCATTGGGGATGGTGATGATGTTTAAACGATAGGTTATTTACCTACATTATCTTTCTCGTCCTATAGCTCTAATAGGGGTCTCGGTGCCGAGTGGTCTAAAGCGTGCGCTTACGGATTACAGTGCCTCTCACCGCCTGGGATCGAATCCCACTCGGGACAGATCCTAGTGTGAGAAAGTTTGTCAGTTCACTTGCCGAAGGTCGGTGGTTTTCTGCGGGCACTCCGGTTTCCTCCACCATCCCAGAACTGACCGCCTCAAAAGAATCTTGACTGGGGCGTAAAACACCATTACTCAACTCCTATAGCTCTAATAATAATAAAAACTGTATAACCGAGAAAATATTTTGAGTCTCGGGGAAATCATGGTTTCAACCACCCTTTTACGGATCACATTGATATATGATTGTAGCAACAGCTTATATAGAGAGCGCAGCAAATTGTTTAATGCACATTTTTGCCAGTTAATGATGATTTATTATTATGTTTATGATATAAGATTCTAATAATTATTTCATTTTACTAATTTATTATACTACGTAAGGATTCCAATTGCTAATAAAAGACAAAGTCGCATTGTAGAAATTTTTAGCTTATTGAAGTCCCCTAACAAATGATTTTGATGTCAATTTTCTGAAGAATTTTCTCACACCAGGGTGTGAACTGTTAAGATTCAAACCTAGTGTGTTCATATGAAGCATTGTAATCCTTAAATTTGCACACTCAGCACCTCAAAGTTTCATAGAGATTAGAACACTCGAAGAAACAAAATAAAAAAACTCATTATAATAACAAAAATGACTATATCAGATTAAGAATGTTTGTGGTTATTCGAAACATGATCAGCATGGTCCTCATTTTATTAATAGATGGATTTGGGTGATGTAAAGGATGTCTCATACAGAATAGGCATACTGTATTATAAGCTAAACAATTGTCAGTATTTTTAACTCAAACAGTAAAAGAAAACACATGGTAGTCTGTGTTTTCTTCAAAAACTATTACAAACTCCGCTACCTTGTCGAGTATTTTAACAAAAAAATGAAACAAAACCATACACCTAATTCAGTTTAGTCAAAATCGCAGAGAAAACACGAAACAAATAAATAACATGCTTAGGTTATAGGTTAGAGAAGCTTCGACTATCTTTAATTAATGATCGCAGTATCATACCACCGACAAGAGTTACAATATCATCCGATTACTATGCGATTTTTTTAAAAATACGTTGTGTCTTTCGCAAGGAAATGAGTCTACTTTTGATTGATGGTGATCTGCTTCATTACGCGAGTCATTTTTTTTTTTTTTTTTTTTTTTTTTTTTTTTTTTTTTTTTTTTTGCAAAATTCAGAAACGTTAAAACCTGATGCGGTTTATGTTTTAAGCGTTCATTTTGTTTCTATTTTTATCATCTTTCGGTGAACAGTTTTAAAACGCGACCATTAGCAGATTTATCGTCTACTGTTCTCTTGAATTCATGACCGGTCCCATTTTTAACCTTTGACTTTCATCATCCATGACGTCATATTGGATTATCTGTCAAGTTCTTTTGTGAACAGGCCACTGCGGTAGCTCAGTTGGTAGAGTGCTCGCTCCGTAGGTGGAAGGTCGTGGGTTCGAACCCCGGTCGGGTCTGACCCAAGACTTGAAAGTGGGTAGTGAATGTGTCTTTCGCCAAGCACTCGGCATTACGAAATGAAAGTCACGGTTCTTTCGGATGGAACTTAAAATAAACGAGGTCCAGTGTACATGGCAGGCATGGCAAGATAATGAACCCTGTTGTTAATGCCATCAGTGCAACGCACAACGCAAAATTTCTGAACTTTCGCCTATAGCTGGCGACGTCCTCGATATAAGTGAAATATTCTTGACTGGGGACGTTAAACACCATTACTCATCTCATCTCATCTTTTGTGAACAAGATAACGCTTGTCATAAATCGCTTGTTTCCGTAACATTTTCATAAACCAAATCGACTATAGGTATTAGTTTTTTGTGAATAAATTTTCTTTAATTTACTTGACAAAATCTTGATTGATTGATTTGATTGATTGATTTATTTATTTATTATTTTTATTTTTCATTTAGTTATCATTTATTAATTTATAAGTTGATTGTTTGATCGATCGATTTATTTAAATTTATTTATTTATTATCTTTTATTTTTTTTATCATACACTATGAAATTATTTTTATTGGTATACTTTATTATATTTTTAAAAAAAAATTTCAAAAGTTTTCAATATGAACACATTTTTTAAACTGTATATTGTCCTCGTATAAGTCAGTTCCCAACCTCGTAGTTCGAGATCACTGAACGCACGTGCACAGATGTTTCAAATTGATGAATCCCTCTGACTCAGTTGGTAGCCATTACTTATTGATCAGATATTAGTCGTTTTATTTTGTTTTGCATTGGCAATGAGCTATTTTTTATCTTATTAGTCAAGTATTTGCTTATGCTCCTTTTTGTTTTGATTTTTGAGTAATTATACCTAAATAAATTATATACATCATAATATTACCTGTTATTAACCCACTTTATCTTTTAATTTTAAAGAGTCCATTTCTTTTTCGGTCTATATATCAGTGTCCGTGACCTA
>CM056601.1:32446999-32758693 GCA_029721355.1 Tegillarca granosa | reverse complement strand
CTTGCCCCCTCCGCTCAGCGGCATGAGCGGTGCGGGGTTAGTCGGGTGACTCCACCTCGTCTGCTTTGGATACTTTTCTGTATGAACTGGCACCGGGGCAGCAGATACAGGCTGAGTGACCTTGGCTGGTATCAGTGGTTTCGCTGGCTGTACTGGCTGTACTGGTGGTTTCGGTGGTTCTGGAGCTGGTGGTGTTGCCTTCCTCCTGCTCCAGCGAGTTCTATTTCGCCGGAGCGTGGAAGGCGATTTGTGCTTCTTCTTTTTCTGGACGACAACATCAGAAACAACAACGTCGTTTGTAGGGCCAGATTCACCTCGGCCGGTGGGACTGGGAACGTCCTGGTCCTTCCTGGTCTCCTTCGTCTTACGCCACACAAGTGTAGCAGTAAAACGATCCGGAGTCTCTTTCAAAGAGAAAGAGACCGGTAGTCCTTTTAGGACTGTTCCTAAAAGGACGGCAAAAGCTGGTGGCAAGCTGGATTCTTCCATGTTTACTGTCCGAGCTGTTGTAGGTGAATGAATGAATGAATGAAATGAATGAGAAATGAATGATGACCTTATCTTGACACGTGTTCAGTTAATGGGGAGGGTTAGCCCATAGAATTTATCCGTAATAAAATGGAAAAAAATCATTATATGTTGCCAATTTTATAGTTAATAGTGCATTATACTTAGTAATCGGTCTCGTACACGCTTAACCTGGATATAAGTAATATATGGTTGACTTGGATTTTGGTGTATATAAAAAAAAAATGTTACAGAATTTTACGTCGTAAATCTTTGTATTTTTCTTCATTTTCAAGTAGTGAGAATTATTATTAACTTACTGATGCCAGAGATACATTATGTAATATTAAACATGAAAACAGTTAAAAATTATAAATACACTTGTGTCCTATTTATTTACACGATCCACAGTATTTATTTACCAAAAAACGGAAAATATTACTTAATTCAATAAGTTTAAAAATTAACTAACGACTGCATACAATTAATTTTTGTATTATGATTTGATTTATGTATCTTTTGTTTTATTATTATTATTTCTTAAAGTTTATGTAAACCCTTGTCAGCACAAGCTATATGTCTAAAACGACTTGCAATAATTGTTATAATCACAGTATTTGAAAACATTTCGATTGGCATTCAAATCAAAGTGTAAACGTTTCAACTAAAACAAACAGAACCAAACAAATCATAACCAAGCCAAATGTTTTTGCTCTCTCTCTCTCTCTCTTGAGAGAGAGAGAGAGAGACTCAAAATAAAAGCTGTTCTTCTAGTGATTATAAGTGATAGAGAAAAAGACTTGTAGTAATTAAGAGTGATAGAGAGAAAAAGGATTGTAGTGATTATGACTGACGGAAGAAACAACGTAGTGATTATAAGTGGAAGAGAACTTAAGGGGTCGTAGTGACTTAGTTATGAGTGATAGAGAGAAGAGGACTGGTATTGATTATGGCCGATAGAGAGAAAAGGTCTCGTAGTGATTATGACTGATACAAAGATAAATAATTAGTGCCTTTTAATTACGTTTGAAATTTTTTATTAACAATTATTAACATGGCTTGCGTAATTATAAAATTTGTTCAAACGGGCTCTTAGTATTTGTGAAATGTGTTCAGATTATCTCAAATTGAATACCAATTATGGCTGTTTTCTGTAAACAATTTCCCTCCATCAAATATACAAGTGTAAAAAATTTTCAATGTATTTTGGGAAAATAAAAACCTTTGATGTATAGAAAGTCGGGATAACTGTGTATATTAGACCATGTGAAGGTGTAGATATACACGGATCACATACGTTTCGCCCCAAACCACCTCGCCCCAAAATTTGCTCATATCGCACCAAGTCGCTCACCACAGCGCCCCAACTTTTTTTCCTATCGCCCCAACTCTTTAACCACAACGCCCCATTTTTTTTACCTTTCGCCCCAAGTGTCTAATCACATCGCCCAAACTTTGTTTTCTTTTACACCACAGCGCCCCAATTTATGGTGGCTTATTTCTGACATCGACATAATTTTAGTCGACATAAAATTATCTCAACATGTCGACTTAATATCTCGACATGTCGACTTACTATCTTGACAAGTCAAGATATTATCATGGAAAGTTGTGATACCAAAATAAAAAAGTTGAGATAAGTAACACGACTTGCCGCGATAAAAAAAGTCGAGATATCGAGATAATTATTACGACTGGTCAACATAAGTATCGCGGCAAGTCGTGTTACTTATCTTAACTTTTTATTTTGGTATCACAACTTTCCATGATAGTATCTCGACTTGCCAAGATAATAAGTCGACATGTCGAGATAATTTTATGTCGACTAAAATTACGTCGATGTCAGAAATAAGCCACCATACCAATTACTTCAGATCGCCCAAATTTTGATAACCACCGCGCGGATCCGGTTTATATTTCGTTTGAAGCGTGCAAACCACAACGCCCCAACTTTTTCAGAACAAATCAACACTTGCATGTAATATTCATATTAACTGACGTATAGAACATTTATTAATCTTTATAATTACGGAATTTTTTGATATGTTAACATCACGTTGATACATCGGAGGTATTAAAAAAACAGTTTTAATATTTAATCGACTCCCAATCAATGCTGTTAAAAATTGATTGTTTATAAAGATCGGTAAAGTTAGCTACTAGTAACTGGCTACTAGTAGCTGGCTACTTGTAGAAGAAAAGTTAGCTACTAGTAGCCAGTTACTTGTGGAGGAAAAGTTAGCTACTAGTAACCAGTTACCTGTACAATTAAAGATTAATACTAGCAATTATTTCTAGTTAGCTTTTATTTACTTATTTAATTATAACAATAAATAAATGTTTTCCGTGTGTAATTTCGTCTTAATCACAGCTTTCGCAGATATTCCTTCCGCATAAGTTTTCTTGTACCACGAATGTAGTACACAGATTTAAAACAAAATAACTGTTTTACGCAACAATTAAAAGTCTGCATCTAATGATACCTAATATTTAGACATTAATGCTTTCATACGCACGCATACGCTTACGCAATCCGACTGGGGGGTAGTGTTTGGTGTAGATTTCTACGATTTTTCACATTCAGTGCGAGTAGCTGGCTATTTATTTCAAATATATTTAATATTTATTCACATCGTCATAAAGGATATTCAATTCTGCATCTAATGATACCAATATTTAGACATAAAAGCCTTCATACGCATGCATACGCTTACGCAATCCGACTGGGGGTTGTTTTTTGGTGTAGATTTCTATGATTTTTCACATTCAGTGCGAGTAGCTGGCTATTTAATTCAAAGATATTCGATATTTATTAACATCATCATCAAGGATATTCAATTCTGCATCTAATGATACCAAATATTTAGACATTAATGCTTATATACGCACACATACGTTACGCAATCCGACTGGGGGGTAGTTTTTGGTATAGATTTCTACGATTTTTCACATTCAGTGCGAGTAGCTGGCTATTTATTTCAAAGATATTTAATATTTATTTACATCATCATCAAGGATATTCAATTCTGCATCTAATGATACCAAATATTTAGACTTTAATGCTTATATACGCACACATACGTTACGCAATCCGACTGGGGGGTAGTTTTTGGTATAGATTTCTACGATTTTTCACATTCAGTGCGAGTAGCTGGCTATTTATTTCAAAGATATTTAATAGTCATTCACATCGTCATAAAGGATATTCAATTCTGCATCTAATGATACTAAATATTTAGACATTAAAGCCTTCATACGCACGCATACGCTTACGCAATCCGACTGCGGGGGTAGTTTTTGGTGTAGATTTCTACGATTTTTCACATTCAGTGCGAGAAGCTGGCTATTTATTTCAAAGATATTTAATATTTATTCACATCATCATCAAGGAAATTCAATTCTGCATCTAATGATACCAAATATTCAGACATTAATGCCTTCTTACGCACGCATACGCTTACGCAATCCAACTGGTTGGGTGTTTTTGATGTAGATTTCTATGATTTTTCACATTCAGTGCGAGTAGGTGGCTATTTATTTCAAAGATATTCAATATTTATTCACATCATCATCAAGGATATTCAATTCTGCATCTAATGATACCAAATATTTAGACATTAATGTCTTCTTACGTACGCATACGCTTACGCAATCCGACTGGGGGGTAGTGTTTGGTGTAGATTTCTACGATTTTTCACATTCAGTGCGAGTAGCTGGCTATTTATTTCAAAGATATTTAATATTTATTCACATCGTCATAAAGGATATTCAATTCTGCATCTAATGATACCAATATTTAGACATAAAAGCCTTCATACGCATGCATACGCTTACGCAATCCGACTGGGGGGTTGTTTTTTGGTGTAGATTTCTATGATTTTTCACATTCTTTTCGAGTAGCTGGCTATTTATTTCAAAGATATTCGATATTTATTAACATCATCATCAAGGAAATTCAATTCTGCATCTAATGATACCAAATATTCAGACATTAATGCCTTCTTACGCACGCATACGCTTACGCAATCCAACTGGGGGGTGTTTTTGGTGTAGATTTCTATGAGTTTTCACATTCAGTGCGAGTAGCTGGCTATTTATTTCAAAGATATTTAATATTTATTTACATCATCATCAAGGATATTCAATTCTGCATCCAATGATACCAAATATTTATACATTAATGCTTTCATACGCACACATACGTTACGCGATCCGACGGGGGGGTAGTTTTTGGTGTAGATTTCTACGATTTTTCACATTCAGTGCGAGTAGCTGGCTATTTATTTCAAAGATATCCAATATTTATTCACATCATCATCAAGGATATTCAATTCTTCATCTAATGATACCAAATATTCAGACATTAATGCCTTCTTACGCACGCATACGCTTACGCAATCCGACTGGGGGGTTGTTTTTTGGTGTAGATTTCTACGATTTTTCACATTCAGTGCGAGTAGCTGGCTATTTATTTCAAAGATATTTAATATTTATTCACATCGTCATCAAGGAAATTCAATTCTGCATCTAATGATACCAAATATTTAGACATTAAAGCCTTCATACGCACGCATACGCTTACGCAATCCGACTGGGGGGTTGTTTTTGGTGTAGATTTCTATGATTTTTCACATTCAGTGCGAGTAGCTGGCTATTTATTTCAAAGATATTCAATATTTATTCACACCATCATCAAGAATATTCAATTCTGCATCTAATGATACCAAATATTTAGACATTAATGCTTTCATACGCAAACATACGTTACGCGATCCGACTGGGGGGTAGTTTTTGGTATAGATTGCGTAACGTATGTGTGCGTATATAAGCATTAATGTTTAAATATTTGGTATCATTAGATGCAGAATTGAATATCCTTGATGATGATGTGAATAAATATTAAACATATTTGAAATAAATAGCCAGCTACTCGCACTGAATGTGAAAAATCGTAGAAATCTACACCAAAAACAACCCCCCAGTTGGATTGCGTAAGCGTATGCGTGCGTAAGAAGGCATTAATGTCTGAATATTTGGTGTCATTAGATGCAAAATTGAATATCCTTGATGACGATGTGAATAAATATTAAATATCTTTGAAAAAAATAGCCAGCTACTCGCACTGAATGTGAAAAATCGTAGAAATCTAAACCAAAAACACCCCCAACAGTTGGATCGCGTAAGCGTATGCGTGCGTAAGAAGGCATTAATGTCTGAATATTTGGTATCATAAGATGCAGCATTGAATATCCTTGATGACGATGTGAATAAATATTAAATATCTTTGAAATAAATAGCCAGCTACTCGCACTGAATGTGAAAAATCGTAGAAATCTATACCAAAAACTACCCCCCAGTCGGATCGCGTAACGTATGTGTGCGTATGAAAGCATTAATGTCTAAATATTTGGTATCATTAGATGCAGAATTGAATATTCTTGATGATGGTGTGAATAAATATTGAATATCTTTGAAATAAATAGCCAGCTACTCGCACTGAATGTGAAAAATCATAGAAATCTACACCAAAAACAACCCCCCAGTCGGATTGCGTAAGCGTATGCGTGCGTATGAAGGCTTTAATGTCTAAATATTGGTATCATTAGATGCAGAATTGAATTTCCTTTATGACGATGTGAATAAATATTAAATATATTTGAAATAAATAGCCAGCTACTCGCACTGAATGTGAAAAATCGTAGAAATCTACACCAAACACTACCCCCCAGTCGGATTGCGTAAGCGTATGCGTGCGTATGAAAGCATTAATGTCTAAATATTAGGTATCATTAGATGCAGACTTTTAATTGTTGCGTAAAACAGTTATTTTGTTTTAAATCTGTGTACTACATTCGTGGTACAAGAAAACTTATGCGGAAGGAATATCTGCGAAAGCTGTGATTAAGACGAAATTACACACGGAAAACATTTATTTATTGTTATAATGAAATAAGTAAATAAAAGCTAACTAGAAATAATTGCTAGTATTAATCTTTAATTGTTCAAGTAACTGGTTACTAGTAGCTAACTTTCATTAGGAACTTTGGCCAGCACGATTAAAGGGACGTAACCCGGTAACCCGTCTATAATACAGCTATCTTAACTGCCCGGTCAGATAGTCGTAATAATTCCTTACGACTGTTAATTAATTATTATTTAATTGATTAATTTCTGACGACAATAATTAATGTTCTGAAGCAATAATTTAGTTCTGTAATTGAGTATATGATGTGACTTAAATAAATAAATAAATAAATAAATCCTTCCGAAAGTAATTAATTCATAATTGATTAATTCATTAATGAATCAATTAAATCTATTAATTTTAATAAGAAAATTATTTAATAAATCAATTAAATAAATGAATTAATATCTTAATGTTGTCATCAAATTCATAATAATAATAATGACTTTATTGCATAAAGTATACAAATACTTGTAGCACATAAACAAAATAATTGTATATGTAACATGGCAGTCGAAATAATATTAATTATTGACTGGTTGGAAGGACCGAAAAAAAAATCAATATAAAGTAGCTTAAATGATAATTAATTACAGTTATAAAATAACATAGGTTAATACATGAATGCATATAATATTACAGGTTTATTATTATAATAATAATATACAATAGGTAATTCATATTTTTTTAGCAACGTCCGTGTTTAAATACAAAATAAATAAATTTTGATAAATTTAAAATATATTTGGAATGAACCATTGAACGGAGTCCGCTAGGGTGATTAGCTAAAATTTACTATTATTTTGAAATTGTACTTCTCCTTTGATTGAGTTATTCAACAAGCTTTACAGCTGCATCGTAGTAGTTGTATTTTCGAAATGGAATGTTCTACATGTGCTGACAGAGGAGAGGAGAGAGAGAGAGAGAGTGTGTGTGTGTGTGTGTGTGTGTGTGTGTGTGTGTGTGACCACAGTAGAAAGTAGACTGAAACGGCATAAGTTTATTAACGTTTGAATTAATAATTGTTTCCGTTTTATCATAGCTAATCGCAAGTCTCAATATAAGTGAACTATTCTTGACTGTAAATCTCGGTTATTGTTGATTGTAGGATATACCAGGTACACTAGCGTTAGGTGTCACAATTATTTTTGACCGTGTTATGGAATCTGAATTATAATAAATGTCAACATCAGGAAAAGATGTTGATAATAAGACACTTTTTTCTGATTAATACACACTTAAATTGCGACGGTAGTTTTGCTTGATTAATGTTTGTTAAACGGTACCTGTAACGATTTTCAGTTTTGACATATTTTATTCGTCGTACTTAAATATGACTGTAGCGAAAATTTTATGAAATTCCATTCCAAAATAAGGTAGATATCGGTGATTTCTAATACATCTCTAAAAATCCAAATCAAAAATAATTGTGAAACCGGAGCAAGCGGGTTTTCTTTTCGCTGGGCAAAAAATTCAATAAAAAAATATCTCAAATTAAACTTTATTCGTCAAAAATATCAAATAATCTCATATATAAGTACAATTGTCTACAATACATAGTTACTAACAGGAAATATCAATATCATTCAATATATTACTAAAAATAAAGTTTCTTGCAGCAATTTCCAGTCTCTCTGGAGTAACACTTGGATAATTATAGGATGTTTTCAGCGAATCAGTCAGATTTTCTTCGGGTTCCCATGTTGATTCTTCTATATGGAAATCTTTCCATTTAATAAGGTATTCAGGACCACCCTAAAATAACAATTCAGTAAAAATAAGACATTTGAAACGCGGGAAGTACAATAAATGTCTGTGATAACTTCAAATTGTATATAACGATAGTATTTTAACAGCTTTTAACGTAGGACTACACATCACGAAAAAAAAAAATCAGTAAAATAAAATATTATAAAAAATTATAATGATAAATTGGTGCTTATTTTTCAATAAATAGATAAATATAAACATTTGAATGTTTTCATCAAACTTTATTTCTCTCCCTCTCTATCTCTCTCTCATTTCAAATATTTTTAAAATTCATTCATTTATTCATTTACACACGAATTATAATTGGTTAACATATTTAATGATCTCTGGCATTACTACTCGGGTAGATTAAACATCAGCTATAGGTATTAAAAGAGATTAACTTATCAGGTAGAATTAACTATCTTCTGGTCAAAATAAGATTGAATTTGCTTCTGTTATCAAATAGTTACGTAATTTTAGATGAGGTATGTCGATAATTCAATAGGAACCACGATCTGTTAATTACCTATGCTCGATATTCAAAACTACGCTTTTGTTTAGTTCAATTCAATAAATAAGTTGTACAACGAATAACTTAGAGCTGAGACGTTAGATAGATTATACAGTAGATAATAAATAAATAAATAAATAAATAAATAAATAAATAAATAAATAAATTTGGAAACTAACTATAATGAAATTTCAGTTCGAGACATTAAATATATAATGTGCAATATTATTTCTATAATTTAAACCTTTGATAAATAAATAATAAATAATAATAAATAAATACTGGTGCGTTATAAGTCGATTCAGGTTTGGAAAAAGTGGAAAGTAGAGTTCTTCATAATTCACCAAAAATATTAATATTCGCAACTTTTTTTAAATTAAACATAAGATTTGTCAATATCTCTTTTTTCCTCGGAGGTCCAAATCATTTTATTATTTCAGCTAGAGCGTACGACACAAAATATAGATATTTAGGATTATGACTAAGGAATGATTGTGAAACTAGGGCAGGATTTCTTGAAATATTCACCAAAATTACACATAATGACTTAGTGATTGAGACCAATTAAAAAAGACTGTTAAGCTGATCAGTATTTGAATGAAGAACCTAACCAAAATCCTTATGTTACTGTTTAAATAAAAGAATATTTTATTCTGTGGTGAAGCAAAATCCATGGAAAACTAAAATTTGTACTTTAATTTCAACAATTTAATGTATTTTATAGAGAAATTTCAAATAAATAATAATTTAAAATAATTTTTTGGGTCAATATGAACAGTATTTTGCTTAATTCTTTATATAAATAATGTATCGAAGAAATGTTATAATTAGAATTTGATAGATCTTAAGCAGGGACGTATATTACTACATGTAGCTATATACGTCCCTGTTTTAAGATAGTTTGTAGAAATATAATATTGAAAACTGAAAAAAGGACAGATGTTTAGGGTTTTCCAGATATTGATCAGCCCGTACAGTCTTTGAAAATAATAAAGTAGCTTACCCTTTTTCTGTCATTTCTCTTAGTTATAATTCTGTCGACAGCATAAGTTTCTGGTAGATTATTTCTCACTGGTTGTCTCTTCACGTTTCGCCGTAACATAACTTACGATAATGAACATTATTTTTGCCACGAAGTTGCATGGAAGAAGGCATTTAATACATATTTAATAATAAATTAATAATCTCTGTATTAAATTTATTCAATAATGTTAAAAACACTCTAAATAATTGGTATAACTTTTAGTAACTTAAATAATATTAATATATGTTTTTAACTTTTAAATTTAAAAAAAAAAAAATTAATTCGGTGTGCAATGATCTAAATGTAATTGTTAATTTTAATCAAGTTTATATGAATCATATTATCTGTTAGTTTTAGTGTCTCATAAGTCACAATGGCTGGGAGTAATCATGTTGTGTTTTTTTTTTTTTTTTTTTTTTTTTTTTTTTTTTTTTTTTTTTTTTTTTTTTTTTTTTTTTTTAATGTTTAAATGTCTTATTGCTTTGATTATTTGTGACACTTTAATAAATTAAATACTAGTATATTATTATATTATAATTATGAAATACTGAATGATTATATTAAAATAAGATCTTAAGACTGTCCATATCTTGTCAAGTTTCATAACCAGTCAAATAACAAAATTTTTAAAGTCAGATTCATTTTTGGTGGAAAATTTACCAAAAAAAAAAAAAAAATAATTGAAAATGCCTATCAAATATCTGTGACAAATTAAATACATATTTTATAATTAATAAAATTTGTAATAAAAGTATACCATACAATATTTGTGACAAAACATCATGTATATTTATATACATATATTGCCTGTAAAACAGAAGATGTTTATCAGTTCTATGTATTTTTTATCTTTTTTAACGATATGTAATTTACATAAACAAAGAAGTTTAAATAGTCTTAATACTTTTCCCGGTGTGGAAGAATTGGAAGAAGTAATGACATTGTATGTATTAAAGGCATTATATATATATATATATATATATATATATCACCGTCTTTATTTCTTGTCACCTGTATCTGGACTCAATTTCTGCAGTATAATTTCAAAATCTTTCATTTTCAACTATCCCGTGACGCAAGACGATCTATACTTATATTTTTATAAATCATATCACTGAAAAGATAATTTTGTCTACTTTCTATATATAACTGGGATGAAAATGCATCTCAATGCTATTATTCCATTATAATGTGTTAAAGTTGTCTGAAATGCTCATTTGGCAATTATTAAACATAACAAAGAAGGAAAATAGGTTCTTTCTAAAAGTTAACCGTGACGCAAGAAGAATTAACTTTAAAATTTTGAAAAAAATATCACTGGAAAGAGGACATTTTGAAGTTTCTTATCATAACTGGGATGAAAATAAAACTTTAAAAATAAAAATGTTATTTCATATTTTGTAACGCTTTGCTATATAATTTATAGTACAGGCAAGACACAAGTTGATCTTAAATTCGGCGCATGCGCAAACACAGGTGAGGACTATAGTGCATAATGTCCTCCACAAGTAACTGGCTACTAGTAGCTAACTTTTCTTCTACAAGTAGCCAGCTACTAGTAGCCAGTTACTAGTAGCTAACTTTACCGATCTTGTTTATAATGGAAAAAAATATCTTATAAATTCCAAAATGGCTTTTCAACGCGATTGTCAAACAAACCGCCTTTGTTGCGCATGCGTGAGTTCAAACGGTGGTGAGATTTCGAGCTCTGCAAAAATGTGAAATTTTATGCACAAAAAAGAAAAAGTTGTTGATAAAAATGATGTGTGATGCTATGTAACATATTCAGGAACGGAAATGTGTGGATATTTTGAAACTATGATTAGCAAAAGATGGGTAAAAAAAGAAAGAAGGGTAACATCAGTAGTGACAATGGAAATCCTAGTAAAGTCAAAGTTACAAATGTGAGCACAGTTCAGAATTCAAGTACGGAAAGTTGTAAATCTAAAGGTGTTAACATGATGGACAATAGAAGTATGAACATTCAACAAGCCCCTGGGGCAATAGTGCCGTGTTTACCTCAGCACGCTTTAGAGCATTCTACACCTGTAAATAATAGTAATATGAGTTTCCCGCAATATACGCCGATTATGAACTATGGGAATGTATCGCCTATCAGTGCGGTTTACCCTCCACCTAGTCAATCAATGGTCTCACAAGTGGAAACAATTAATTATTCTGAGAAATTAGATCAGTTAAGTTCCAAGTTGGATAAAGTTTTTAAAAGGTTAGAAAAACTTGATCAGATAGAGACAAAAATGGGAAAGTTCGAAAGTTCTATAGAAACAATTAAAAATGATGTTAAAACGTTAAAGGATAGAGTGTCGGAAATGGATTCAAGCGTTGCATTCATAAACCAACAATTTGAAAATAACAGAGTACAAGTGAATGAACTGAAAAGTGACGTCAAGGAATTAGTAGACGAGAATGCTATTCTAAGGAAAGAGGTATCCGCCATGAAAACGGAATTCAACGAACTATCAGATCGTCAAATCGATTTACAATCTAGATCGATGAAAGATAATTTGATTTTTAATGGAATTGATGAACAGGACAGTGATGACACCGAAATTATTTTAAAGGAATTTATTGATAAAACTCTGGAAATTAAAGAGAACATAGATTTTCATAGAGTGCATAGGATGGGAAAAAAGCAAAGAGGAAAGACAAGACCTATAGTTGCAAAGTTCGTTAATTTTAAAGATCGTGAACGTGTGAGAAAGGCGGCTCCGTCAGCACTCAAAAAACCTGAGAACCGGAAATATGGAATAAATGAACAGTTCCCAAAGGAAATTAATGACCGGAGAAAGCAATTATACCCACATTACAAAGCGGCAAAAAGGAACAACCGGAGAGCTACACTGGTATACGACAAATTGTACATAGATGGAAAACAATTCGTTCCGGAGGATGATTTGGAGACATCGCAAGGACGTGAAAATGGAGCGCAAGGACATAGGAGGAATAAAGAATTTAGCAGAGGTGCGCGTGGACAACGGAGGGATACCCAAACACAATAACATAACCAAGGAGGAAATCCGTCTTCTTTTTTCAGTGACAATAATATCGATAGCGAGATTGACTCTCCAACTCTAAACGTGAGTACAAAATGTAAAGTTATCTCTATTAATGTTTGTGGCCTTTCAAAAAGACTTCAATACCCAGAATTTCAGTCACTTATATCGCAGTATGATATCCTATGTTTCACAGAGACGAAAACTGACAGTTGTGATATAATCAATTTTCATGGATATGAATTTATTCCAAAACATAGGAAAACACTTTCAAATACTAAATCAGGTGGTATTATACTTGGCTTTAAGGAATACCTATCGGACTTTATTGAGCCATTAACTACAGACTGTAATTATATTTTTTGGTTTATTCTTAGAGGATGTGCATTTAATTACGAACATGATATTCTATTTGGTATTGTTTATATACCACCCGAAGGGTCAAAATATAGCACGTCAGATGCATTTAGTGAGATTGAACAAGAATATTTATCATTCTCTAGTAAATATGAATGTGTATGCTTAAATGGAGACTTTAACAGCAGAGTCTCAAACTTTGATGACCTTATACATGTAAATGATTTGTCAGATATTGAATTGTTTAATATAGGAGATGAGGTGTCTGTAATAGACCAGTTAAATGACATGAACATCTCTAGCAACAGAGCTAATAAAGATATAATAAAGAATAATTATGGAAATCTTTTTTTAGAATTTTGTAAATATAATAAATTACTTATATTAAATGGTCGCATAGGTGATGACAAAGATGTTGGTGAATATACAACCAACAGATTAACAGTTATTGACTATTTTGTAGGAAATGTTGAATATTTAAATATTGTAAATAATTTTTGTGTTTTAGAGTTTAGCAAATTATTTTCTGACATGCATTGCGCTATTTCATGTGAACTTATTTTTGATAAACCTGATGTTCAAACTTTAAGTGATTTTGCAGAAATAAATGAGAATGCTGATATGTTTATAAAACCATGGGATATTGAAAAATCATCTGAATTTTGTGATAATCTTGATTTTCATATTATTAATAATTTATTCCAGACATTGAATTCAAGTAATGTTGAAATTGATAAAAAATTTATAGATGAAATGTTTTTGAATGTAGCTAATATAATACTTAATTCAGCTAAAACTACTTTTGGTACTTTTTCTCCAAAAAAATCTCCAATTAATAAAGTTAAAAATAGAAAGGAGTGGTTTAATAATAAGTGTTTTATAGCTCGTAAAAAATTTAGAAAAACTCAAAGGTTATTTAAAAAGTATAAATCTGATGTATTTAAACAAGAAATGAAGTCTGCAGAAAAACAATATAAGACTATTTTGGATCAGAGTATTAAAGATTATAGAAAAGATTTGCAAAAGAAAATTAAAAAGATGAAAACAAATGATCCAAAACAATATTGGAAATTATTGAATAAATCTGGTAAATCCAAAAAATGTAGTGTGCCAATAAAGGATTTTTATGAATATTTTAAAACACTAAACTCTGAAAATAATGCAGATAATGAGTATAATGTTTTTGATAACCTATTAAGTACATGTGAGTTTTTAAATGGTATTATTACTGATGAAGAAATACTAAATAGTGTGAAAAATCTGAAAAATAACAAATCAGCTGGTGCAGATAAGATATTAAATGAATACATTGTGTCTTCTATTGGTTTTATGTTACCTGTTTATAACAAATTGTTTAACTTAGTATTTGATACAGGCATTGTGCCTGAGACATGGGTTGTTGGTAATATTGTTCCAATATATAAAAATAAGGGTAATGTTTCTAATCCGGGCAATTATAGACCTATTACTTTATTAAGCTGTCTAGGCAAACTTTTTACTTCCATCTTATGTACAAGATTATATAAATATGCTGATGAATATGAAATATTATGTGAAAATCAATCTGGTTTTCGAAAGAATTACTCAACAGCAGATAACATTTTTGTTTTATATTATTTACAAGAAATTTTACGCCTAAGTAAAAGAAAACTATTTTGTGCATTTATTGATTTTACTGCAGCATTTGATAAAGTATGGAGAAATGGGTTATGGCAGAAACTGCTGAAGAATAATATAAATGGAAAATGTTATAAATTTATAGTCAATTTGTATACAGAAACCAAGTCTAGAATATGTGTAAATGGTAATTATTCAGATTATTTTAAGTGTAACAATGGTGTAAGACAAGGAGAAAATTTATCTCCCTTTTTATTTGCTTTGTATATGAATGACTTGGAACAGTTTTTAATTTTAAACAATATTACAGGTCTGTTTACTATT
Source organism: Tegillarca granosa (assembly GCA_029721355.1). Lineage (NCBI taxonomy): Eukaryota > Metazoa > Mollusca > Bivalvia > Arcoida > Arcidae > Tegillarca > Tegillarca granosa. The sequence continues at coordinate 32,743,622 of CM056601.1, read as the reverse complement.
GAAAAAGAATTTGAAAATGAAATTAGTGTGTTTATTAAAATATTTTTATTGCTTTATGCAGATGATACATTATTAATGGCAGAAACAAAAGATGATCTCCAGAATCAACTAGACTATTTTGCTCAGTATTGTAAAATGTGGAAACTACATGTAAACTCTTCAAAAACCAAAATTGTTATCTTCTCAAGGGGTAGAGACTTAAAGAATCTTCATTTTTACATTGATGGTAATGAGCTAGAAATTGTAGGAGAGTTTAAATATTTAGGCATTTATTTTAGTAAAACTGGTTCCTTTTTGCGTACTAAAAAATATCTTGTTGAAAGAGGCACAAAGGCAATGTATGAAATTATTAAAAAGTCTAGATTGTTTAACTTATCAATAGAATGTCAACTTGATCTTTTTGATAAAATGATTATGCCAATATTGTTGTATGGCTGTGAAATTTGGGGTTTCACTAATACTGTTATTATAGAAAGACTACATTTAAAATACTGTAAATTAATATTACATTTAAAAAAATCAACACCAAATTTTATTGTTTATGGTGAACTTGGAAGATTCCCACTCAGTGTTCATATTAAAACCAGAATTGTCAATTTTTGGGCTGGTTTAATTATAGGAAAACAAACAAAATATTCATATTTGATATATAAGCTGATATATTGTAAATTCTTAAATGGTGTAAACTCTGGCTGGATTAGTTACTTGAAGTCAATTTTTGATGAGTGTGGAATGAGTAATATTTGGTATTCTCAGTCATTTAGTAACATAGACTGGATTGTTAAATCTATTAAACAAAAACTGTGTGACCAATTTATTCAGAAATGGAACAGCGATTGTTATAATTCTACTAAAGGTACTTCTTATAGGCTTTTTGTACGTGATGACTTTAAGATGCAATATTTTTTAACTTCAAATTTGTCTGTTAAAAATAAAATTATTTTATCTCAATTTAGATCTAATAACCATAAACTACCTATTGAATCGGGTCGATGGCAGAATATTCCAAAACAAAATAGAACTTGCAATTTGTGTCACAAAGATATTGGTGATGAATTTCATTATTTAATGATATGCGATGTTTTATCTGGTATTAGAAAATTATATGTACCATTATATTATAGGAAAAATCCAAACATTTTAAAGTTTTTTGAACTTTTTTCTAGTAAAAAAACCTCAGTATTGAATAATTTATGCAAATTTATATGTATTATTAATGAGAGAGTCAATCCTCCTGGTTAACATCCTATTTGAACTCATGTATGCTATTATATTTACATATGTGTATTATAACTAATAGATGTTCTCAGTATTGTATTTATTGTACAATTAGAGAAATAAAGAACTTGAACTTGAACTTGTGTTAAACCGAAATTCATTGTTATAAAAGCAAGGAAGCTTGCATAGTTTCCTCAAACTGCTGTTATACTGATATATTGTTTTCACATCAATGAAACCATGGTAATTATCGGATTATTATCGCTGACTGTATTCGGAAGTATTGTTTAAATTTGTGAATTGCTATCATGTGTCCGTGGGAATGGACCTGTCAACCTGTGAGGGAAAACAAACCTTTTGAGACAATCGGTGAATGAAATTCATTTTTGTTGCTGTAATTTGAAATTAAAATATGGTTTTATGTGACGATTGTTTTTGTGACAGAAAAAGTGTGTGCGCACGGAATCAGTGTGTAATTGTGGAGTTTGTTTCTTGTCACGGAAGAAAGAATGTGTTTTATGTGAGGGTCTCTGTGTAATAAAGATAGTTAATGTGTGTCCGTGTGATTACGCATGTGTATTTCTACAGAGACAGAGAGAAAGAGAGACCATTTATGTACTGGTCTGTATAAGTGTGTGTGTGTGTGTGTGTGTGTGTGTGTGTGTGTGTGTGTGTGAAAAACAAAAAAAATGTATAAATGTTTAATTAATTAATAAAGCTAATAAATGGTTGTTTTGTGTTTATTTCATTTATTTATTTATTTAGATAACTTTTAATTTTGTAGTAGCGCTTTATATTAATCTAGTGAAAACCAAGGAATGAATTGTGACTCAATTTTTTTTATTTGTTCACTATCATTTTGAATAACGGAGGAAAGTCTGAGATAAAAACTACAAACCGTAATTTTTGGCAAACTTTCTCACATCAGCACTTCTAGCATGAGAGGAATTCGTACCCATAAAAATTGCACACTGAACTAATTCACACATTTTTGACATCTTGGTCATAACGTAAAACAGAAAACTCTATCCCCATCACCCTCATATTGAGCATATATTGAGCAAGTTGATGTACTTATTAGGGCTGTCACGATTACCCGGGTAGGTTAGATGCTGTAACCGGTTACAAAATCATTAACCGGGTAACCGACGATATACTGCTATCAGTGCACATTCGATGTATTTGGTAAATTAGGATCACGAGCATATATTGAGCAAGTTGATGTACTTATTAGGGCTGTCACGATTACCCGGGTAGGTTAGATGCTGTAACCGGTTACAAAATCATTAACCGGGTAACCGACGATATAATGCTATCAGTGCACATTCGATGTATCTTGGTAAATTAGGATCACGACTGTAAGTTCAGTGAGTTTTTTCCATGAAAATAAACAAATAAAAACAAAGTTGTAAGTGACTGGTCCTGTTGACCTACATTCAAATGTATTTTTATCTTTCCATAACTGTCCAGTCGTTGGTAATGCAACATAACGTCAATTAACAGTTTAACTGAATTCTGTTTGATACATCAGGATATCTGTCGTTTTAATTATAAATTATAAGTCGATGTGTGACATTGTCGCATATATAGATAAATGTTTATAAATACCGCTTATTAATATCTTATAATGATCCCATCACTGATCGACATATAACAGATACAAAAACCACGTGTAATGCCGTGATCTTTGTTGTTAGTAACCCGAAAAACTGTCATTATCCATATAGTCAGCTCTTGTATATAGAATTCAGGGGAGGTTATTAACTATTTAAACTGGGTCGATCAGGCATGTGTATGTGTTTCGTATTCAAGTTTTCTATTGAACATCTTACCATTTAACTATATTTTTTGATGATTTTTTTATGATTACTGTCGAATGTCACAATCCTGACAATAAACAAAAATGAAAATATGAGTATATTAACGATATAAATCGAATGTTTGGGAAAGTTGACGACTTGTATTCTAGGACTAATGTTTTTCATGCATTCTGGTATTTTGGGCGAACCTGTGGTGTACGCCGCATGCAATTTGTTTCAGTATTTTCATAACGATAGTACACCAAATAAGTACGATATACTGTAACAAGTATCTGTGAGTACACCAAATAAAACAGAACGATATACCGTAACAAGTGTCTGTGAGTACACCAAATAAAACAGTAAAGTGTCTGTGAGTACACCAAATGAAACAGTACGATATACTGTAACAAGAGCCTACGATGTATACGCCCAAAAATATGAAGGAAAAAAAATTGGGGCGTTGTTATTGAAATATGGATGCAATGTCATTTTTCATTCAAATAACAAATAAAAATGAATGTCAAGATAATTACATAAATTAAGAGATTAAGTAAAAAAAAAACGTTAAAAATATTTTTTAATTATATTTTTATTATTATTTGTGCCATGTGCGAAATGATTTTGAATGTTATGAAAATAAAACATAAAAAATAAAAATAAAATTTATAATTAGTTATATCAATAGTTACACATTATTTTAAATTCAATATCCATTTATTTATTTATTTATTCATTTATTTATTAAGTTATTTGTATATAATAATTCCTGTTACAATCTATAAATGAATGTAATTATTATTGAATTAATCCATTAATTCATATATTATAATAATTCATGTAATAATACATTCATTCATTTATTCATTCATGTATTAATTAATTTATTTATTTATCCGTCTAACCAATAAATTATTTATTTATTTATTTATTTATTTATTTATTTATTTATTTATTTATTTATAATGTTTTGTAAATAGTCCATTAAGTAAAAACATTTTACCTCCTATCAATTCCTAATTAGTTTTGTCAGCGACATAAAATATAGAAGGTTGCTTGTGATGTTCACACACACACACACACACACACACACACACACACACACACAGATTCTAAAATTCATCATCATGAATTGATCGAGTTTAGAGTCTACATTCTAAAATTCACCATCTTACAGCTGTTTTTTAAATGATGATGTAGACATGCTCTTCACTGAGTTGTAAACAAGTAAAACCTTCAGTGTCACATATGTATATAAAGATGCAATCAACATCCAATAAGTAACAAATGTCACATGTTTCATAATTATTACTGATGACTAATAAATACCTGGTACAATCAAGATGAGGTAAACATTAGACACATATTCATGATGCTTTAAAAAAAACTTGATACTACATTTCAATTGATTTATAAAAAGGTTAATAAAATAAAATTTTCCATGTTCAGAAAAATCTTAAAATTATTCAGTTCTTTTATTTTCTTTCTCTACCCCCTTTTTTTATGTGTTTAGGGTTTGACCTATGTGAATATGAGAGAGAGAGAGAGAGAGAGAGAGAGAGAGAGAGAGAGAGAGAGAGAGAAGAGAGAGAGAGAGAGAGATGATGATGATTTTTGAAAACTGTGAACAGAAACTCATTAAAGTATTAATGAATGTCAGTTTGATTTATCTCATTAATAATCAAATAACATTACATGTACCATGTACATGAATTAAACCTAAATAGACTACCAATTGAAAACTGCAACGGACCATTACAAATTCAAGATGAACTGTTTTGATTAGTGGATTGGAATAGAGGCTAACTGATGGACCAATCGCAGATCGTGAATTTTTTCAAACTCATCATCACAGGAAAAGACATTCCATGGACAGTCACAGCTTTTCAAATTTTGTAAGTTTCTTTTTGTTATTATGTATTTTCTTATTACTGGAAAAAAAAAGCATATCTTAATACCAAAATTGTAATTTGTTTAGTATTATCATTTATCAATAATGTTTTTACATTTTTTAGCTGAAACATCTAAATAAAAAAATTAACAATTTTTACTCATATCCAGTCTTCTATATATGACTCTTATTTTAAGAAATTTGTCACTGTTATTTAGAAATAAATATGTATATTGACACATGTATGCTATTACATACCAATGAAAATTTTAAATATAAGTTGCACTTTCGTTATTACATCAGAGACATATATTACAATCTCTGATTATATGTTATGACAGCCCTTTTGGTAATATATTACGGTTTTCCAGGGATCACTAGAATTTATTTGAACTTCTTAAAAATCTTTCTCCCCACACAAAAGCTAATTTGGACCCATATTGCAAACAAATACTAATGAATAAATAAATAAATAAATAAATAAATAAATAAATAAATAAATAAATAAATAAATAAAAAAAATAAAAATAATACAGAAATAAATAAAACAAATAGATAAATAAAAAACTGTAATTATAAAGATGGGATACAATCTATTTATTTTTCTTTCTATTTATTTATACATTTTACAGTGAGTATTTCATTTATCTAAATTACACTGTATCATGGTGATGATAATCCACTGAATTTTTAAATTATAAAAATTATGAAATTACCCGGTATGAGAAAAAATAATTATGATTCATGAAAAATTAATAATAATAATGATAATAATAATAATAATAATAATAATAATAATAATAATAAAACCAAATTTCGACTCAAATAATTAAAGATAATAATAATAATTTTAAAAAATAATTATAAAAATATAATGATGAATAGAACTGGGAATATTTGCCGGAACACGATCTTGTTTCCTTTTCATATTTGAGAATTACATGTACTCATATAGTTTCCGGGTGATTTTGGCAGGTTTTAGTAGACTGTGAAACAGCAAAATTAGAAACCCTGTTATCAATGAGTGCAATCCAAATGATATAAAATCATAGGTTTTGTCAAAGAGGTATGTATGATTTTACCAATGGCGGGGTATTTTTGAGTTGACTAGTTTTATTTATTATTCATTGATGTACAGAATCTCACATTGGAAGTTAGCATCATTAAACTTCAGCAGTCACGAATGAAGAAATATATTTTGAGAGTTGTCCAAATTCGCTGTGCCACTTCCTGAAAATAACATTATGATAAAAGCATGGTAGATCCAAATCATTAACAACTGAAGGCACAAAATCCCAAAGAAAAGGAGTGTGTTTCAAGGTCCTATCTAGCATAAAAGTTAACAGACAAAAGAAAATTCCAGTAGCTCAACCGAAATTTGAACCTTCCCAATACTAATTGGATGCTCTTTTGTTTGAGCTACATACAGTTTGTCAATCATTTCCGGTTAATTGTTTTGCCGAAAGTGTAAATTTATGTTGAATTTATGAAACAGAATTTGGTTTTGTCTTCATTAATATGATAAATGCCTTGCCTATAAACCAGTAGAAAACGGGTTTGTTTCATATAGATTTACTTTACAAATTTTCGTGTTCATATAAAGACATCCTTCAACCACTTCCGGTTAATTCAAGTCATTCCGAATAACGTAAAAGAGGGCATCTCAATATATTTATTACCTGTCAAATTTGACAGTTTCTGAGAGTTTTGGATATTTTTGTTATGTTTTAAAATAAATAATCATAATACAGAAATAAAATAATACAAAATTATTTAATTTGCTTTTATTTTTCTGACAAAACAAGTTCCATTGCCAAGCCTTCAGGAATGACACTTAAAACATCGGAAATGGAATTATAGTCATCTTTGTACACAGTATTAATAATATAGTTGCAAGGTAGAACTACACCACCCCGCTCTTCATGTGGAGCTCGCCATGGCGGATAGCTTGGTGTTGGTTCACCAGTGACTTCCGCGTGCACCTTGCCACCTTTATCAAGAATAATGCGGAACTGTGGTGCCAAGGATCTAGGAACATGACCAAGTGGTAAACCAGCTACGTCCTCCAGCTTAAAGTGTCTTTTTTCATCTGTTGTCATTCCCAGTTGATCCTGTGAAAAATATTCTTAGTCAGGGATCCACACTAAACAAGCAGTTATCCTGAATGTTAGTGTATTCAGGCTCAACAGTCAGTGGACAGGGCGGTGTTGTCATTTGTGGCCTTATTTCAAATGCATGATATCCTTTAATGACAGAGTTTGTTAATGTTAAAGTATAAGAAATAATTGGGTCCTGCTTTCATGATGATGGACGACTGCCATCTTTTTTCTGTAAATGAAGGAAACTCAGTTATAATTTTATTATTTGTGGGGTCTAACTATTACATAATTATATAATAAAAAAGTTTGAATTACATGTAAAGTCATAACTAGGTTTATTTAAAAAGTTATACTCTTAAAAAAGGTCACCTGTGTATTGAAACCACCCTAAATTTAAACCATACAATGTATTATTTATGAGACAAGTTTTGATTATGGTTAACTTTCTTTTAAACTTTCTTAATGTAACTTTAAGAATGGTAAAATAAAAACATGTCTTTATAAAATCTCTTGTGACCACTATTTACTATACACGTTATGACGTATATATATGAACAATAATAATTTTACTAGAAACTAAGATTTATTGAAAGAGGTATGTTTTTGTTCACAAATTTTTAAATAAAACTAATGTTGTATTCACTTGTCTATGTTTTATTTACTAGTCTTTGTTGCAGTTATGGCATGCAAATCTTTCTTCAGTCATGTCATACACAAACCCAACAGGCAGACAATTTTCATGAATCCATGCTAGACATTTGTCGCACTGTATCCAGGTTTGTCCAAGCATTAACTTCTTATCTTCAGCCCATGTCATTTCACAAACAACACAATAAGCATCATGGTCATCTGTTTTGTTTGCATTACTGACAAGAATGTCTTGTGTCTGTTTCTTAGATTTCATGATTCCTTTTCCTTTAGATCTATTTATTGCTGACCTTCCTTTAACTAGTTTATTTGCTGTGGTGGTTATTTTCTTTGATAGATTACAAGATAACTTAGATTTTAGATATGCTGCTTTAGCTTTCCTCTCTTTTGAAGCCAACTTGCGTATCTTATCTAGGTTTTATTTTCCAGTGTTCTTATAGATTGAGGTGACGTCAGATGGTCAGGTAGTTCATCTGTAGTATTTTTACGTTTCAACTTCTTACTCTTAGCTTGTGGTAATTTCAAGGATTCTTTCACAACGGGTGAAATTATATTTTCAGAAGTTTTAGTAGCTGTAACAAGGGTACTGGTGGCCACCTCGGCAAGTAAATCTAGTGGATTTGTATTGTCAGTAGTAGATGTTTGATAAGCAATATCCATAGAACTGTCTGGCTGTAGGTTTTCGGTTGATACATCTTTCACTTTTGACCTCAACAGAACATATGTATCATAACCTGGAGATATACCTTTAATGTCAAACTTCTCTTCTAATCTTTGTTCATATTTCTGCTTAACAGGTGTTGGCAATACACTTTCATATGCCTTAAAAACTTCTTCATTGACATCAGTAGAGGACTGAGGATTTGCTTGATCTTTTACTGGTTGTATCTCGGGTTCAGTTGCAGTAGATCTGGATGTGGAGGGCTCTGGCTCAGTTAATGTTAGGTTGGTCTTCAGTCGTTCAGTTGTTATCACATCACGATTCACTGGATAAATGCCTGCTGAGCGGAAGCTGTTGACAACTATGTTTGGTTTATAGAAGTCATTGTAGCACTCTTTCAGTTTCTCTGCAAAATTAAGTTTGTTGATAATGACACCTGGATGTTTTCTGTTGTGTTGTCTTACAGTTTTATACCATTGTTTCTTCATCGGTACGAACACTCATTTATCCAGGGGCTGCATGTGGTGAGTAGCATTGGGCACTAGTCTGTACAGCTTAATTCCCTTGGAGAGTGTCTTTCTAAATACTGTACGGTTAATGTGTGACCCTACAGAGTCAATCAACAGTACCACAGGCTTTTCAGTCACAATGTGTTGCTCAAAATGATCAAGGAACTGTTCAAATGTTTGTGAATTCATCCACCCCTTCTCAGTGTAGTCCACAAATCCACCAGGTAAAGAGCAATTTAATGGATTTACACCTGTTGGTGGTGGGGCAGGGTATACATAAAATGGTGGCATAATGGATCCACTTGCACTAGCTGCAAACATGACTGTTAAGCGCGATTTTGTTGATGATCCTGACATGTGTGGTACTTGAGTTGGAAATGTCTCCCTACTTGGCCCTATCACGTAACCAGGTTTGCTGCCCATCTGAAAACCAGTCTCATCAGCATTCCAGATTCTCTCTGGTTTGTCAAGCAGGTCCTTTTCTGCAAGAAAATCCCGGAAGCCAGAAAACCACTTATCTATCCGGTTACTTGTTAGTTGACTCCTTGAAGCTTCGAGCAATATTTCCTTCCTTAGGCCTACAGTATCTTTGTTTCTATTCATAAACTTCTTGTACCACTCATAAGATGGTCTATCATTGGTGAATGGGGTTTTCCTGTTCTCCTTTCTCACTATATCCTGTAGCAAATCACTGAGATACATGGCAAATTCTGTTTCCTCTTGTCGTGAAAATACTGTATCTGGCCCATTTGTAGCATTTACAGCTGTCTCACCTGAAACCCTTCTAAACAGATAACTGTAACTTAAGTTATGGTCAATAGAAGCCCTGCGATTGGATACCTTTTTAGTTTCTACATCATAAAGAGCACGTCTTGTTCTTGTTTTCCTGTCTACTTGTGGCGACTGAGGTTTTAAATACTTCTTCTTGACCTTTTCAGCTGATCTGACCACTGCATTTGTAACACCAGATACCTTTAAATATAAACAGTGGAGTGGAGTAATGGTGTTTTACGCCCCAGTCAAGAATCTTTCACTTATTTCAAGGCGATCAGGTATGGAATGGTGGAGGAAACGGGAGTGACCGGAGAAAACCACCGACCTTCGGCAAGCGAACCGACAAACTTTCTCTCACTGTGATCTGTCCCGAGTGGGATTCGAACCCAGGCGGTGAGAGGCAATGTTATACGTAAGCGCGCGCTTTAGACCACCCGACCAACGAGGCCCCCTTGAAATATAAAGAAAATATTTATAAAGCTATTTTATATAAATTTTATCAAATGGTTTCTTTTTTAATTAATAAGTATAAAATAAACCATTTAGAATATAAAAAAACACTTAAAATAGTTTAAACAAACATAAACAAAGAAAACAAGAACAAAAAACTACAATAGACCCACAAAGAAACCGAAAAAAAAATTTTGATACGACCATCAATCAACGTAAATTTACGACTGAGTTAACCGCAATTGGTTTAACGCCATGCTCTATAGAAACGGTCACACAAACTAATTGCAATCTAATACGCCCACGATTCGGCTTGTTTCTAACCGAGTAATGAATAAGAACAATAATGCAATTACCTTTTTTCGTTTGGGTCCCATTTCAGCCAAAAAATTAGCAAAAACTCTTGGTATTCCCCCGTGCGTGTTTCTGATTTTGCTGACAAGCGTCTATAGGACCCTTTTTTGACAGACGCTTGAACGGAAGTCATCAGTGGTTCAGCGACGAACTTTGGTAGATATGTAGTTGATAGACTATATTATTTAATTCCGAAAAGAGAAATACTTGAACCTAACATACGTTTTTATCCTATGATACAAAGTAAAAAAATTAATCGGAACTGGTTCATAATCGGAAATGGTTGACAAACTGTTTACCTGGCCACCTTTTGAACACCAATCTATGTACCAAATTCAGATTTCTCATCCTTTTTTAACTCTGCTAGCTTGAATCTAGACTCAGATCTGTTGGTGGGCCTCTTTCCATGGTCATTCAATTCGAGCTTTTACATGTAATAGAAAAAAGGGAAAGGAACAATGCAGAAGTTAAAACAAAACTGTTGAACTTCTGGATAATAGCATAGTGGTTAAAGGCATACAACTTACAGATAATTTATCATCACATTGTCTATGTTTGAATCTCTGACAAATCCTTGATTGAGATCCTTAAACAGACTATCTTGTTAAGAGTGAAAAAATCTTAATTGGAGCATAAAACACCAATTCAGAAGTAGCAGGATGCTCTACTGACAGGCCTATCAGGCTATCTATCCAGCCTAGTCTGCAACAGAGACACAATTTTCATATTGTCTTGAAAACTGTTGGGTGTCTTATCAGGCATTCACTTGCATAATTGTCTATTTATCTTATAAGCAAGAGATAAAACAAAATAAAATTCAAAACTGACAAAAATATAGCATTATGCAGTCTAGCTGCTCTAAGGATACACATCTAGACTTGTGTTTTAGATGTTTAGACCACCAATGTATATAAGTCACAGTGTATGTATTAGCCCCTACAAAATTTGATCCAATTTATTCCTTATAATAATAGTTCCATGGTTTAAATCGCTAATATTCATCAGTCTCGAATCAATCTAGATACTTTTTACTCTTTTTTTTTTATAACAGAAAGACCAATTTTCAATTTCCCATCTTGAATTTGTACTTTTTTATTTACCGGTATAGCATTTTAGAGTTATCTCTTTTCAAAATTTGATATTTTTTCTCTTTAACACAATTTTCGAGATTAATATATCAAGTTTACACATGAATCAGGTAAAAAACTTTCAAGGTTCCAGTTTAACACCTTTCCATAAAAAATATATGAAATGAAATCATTTTGTTGAATAAAATAAACCTTCTTTCATTAAATAATAATGCAACAATATTCATAATTAGTATTGGTATTAAACTTTTATTTCTGCATTTGAAAAAAAATGAAATGATGTTGTCTTCAATTCCTAAAAAATACTGGGAGTTGAGTAATGTTGTTTTATGCCCTAGCCAAGATTCTTTCACTGTGATCTGTAAGCGGGCGATTTAGACCACTCGGTCACCAAGGCCCCACAAAAATGCTGGGAGTAATCATGTTTCTGCGGTATTATTTTATTCCTTTTTATTGCATTAACAAGTTTTAAAGTTTTGCTGTTTTCTCTTTTTTAGTGTCTCATAAGTCAAAAAGGCTGGGATTAATCACATGTTTTATTTATATTTAAATGTTTTATTGCATTCATTACTTGTGACACTCATAAAATAAATAATAATAATAATAATAATAATAATAATAATAATAATAATTTTTATTATTTATCCTAATATCCTTTAATATGCATGATTGGTAAATTATTGTTATAATTGAGACACTTTTTAGAAAGGTGAACTCTCTCAGGCTTTATAATGTTGTTTTCTATTGTTCAAAGTCAAAAATACTGTGAGTAATCATGTTTTCATATTATTGTTTTACTTTTTTTTAAAGTTTTGCTGTTTGTCTCTGTTTTAATGTCTTATAAGTCAAAAAGGCTGCAAATAATCATGTTTTATTTATATTCAAATGTTTTATTATTGCATTGATTACTTGCTACACTTTGATGAATAAATAAATATATAAATAAATAAATAAATAATAATGATAATTATTATTATTATATTCAAATAAAGGATAATCTTTAGTTAATCCTTTGATATGCATGACTGGTTCAAGAATCAAGATACATAGTGATTCAAAAATTTTACACTTGTAACACCTCATCCTGTCTTGCGAATACTTGGTTATACATTGATGATTTAATTCATCTTTAATTAACAGTCCTGATATCTTAATTAATGAGATTAACAAATAACAACAGCACATGTCAGGAAGATCTCATTTGATTGGGGAAGAATTCCAATTTGCAACTGTGAACCACATTACTGAGTGTAAAGCTACTGAGATAAACCTGGTTGTGTATTTTTTTTTCATTATAAAATCTAGAGAAATGAAAATCAAATATTGGATTTTTCAATTACAAAAAAAATATATATATATATATATATGTATAATGTATAATAATTTTAATTGTGTCTCTTTAGTCATAATTGACATGACTGTTACTAATTCAGTATCAATTTATACATGGGTGTTTGATATCTGAAGTATTTATTTCCAAAAAATCTTAATCTGGTTATTTATTTTTAAAAAGTCTTAAAACTGTTCAATATTGACTTTGGGTCAAGTTTTCTAAAATGAACACACACACACACACACACACACACACACACACACACACACACACTGGAATCAAATCCCACTGGCAAATTCTAAATTAAGAAAGTTTGTCAGTGGTTTTCTTCAGGTACTCCAGTTTTCTCCACCATCCAGGAACTAACCTCCTTGATATATATGAAAAAATTTTGGCTTTAAACTATACTCCATTCACTAACTCCTGTTCGTTATTCTGTTATCTGCTATTGTATGGTTTTAAAACACTAAATACAAACTTTAGATTCAGTTAAAATTCATATTTTTAAAAACTTTTTTTGTAGACCGTGAAGAAGAACTGATGAATTATAAAGGATATAAAAGAAGTAAAGCTGACTGGGTGAAAGAGAAAGTAGTGAAGATAAGAAATGTAGACATTTTTTCATTGGATGAGTGAAATTTGAAGACAAAAAGGAAAGCATTTTTGTATACAAAGTTAACAACTTATGATATAACTGTGCAAATGTAACAATATAGTCATTACCAAAGATCCAGCACCAGAGAATTCCGGATGGGTTGTTCAAAGACTGTCATTAATCCTGTCATACTATTTTGGATTATTTTTTAGTTTTACTCTGTATATGCATTGATTTTAAATGTTAAGGTATTACCCAAGTACCTAATTTGAATGACTGTTTAATAGTGACAACTGAAATATTAATAAACAAATCTTGAAAATTAGTACAAAATCAATTTTACCCTAAATACATGTATTGTATATTCAGCAAATTTTAGCCATACAATTTTCAGTATTTCCATGAGATTTATATCAATTTTATTTTCTTTGATTTAAGTGCAATTTTTTAAAATTCAGATTGAGATGTAAACAAATATTATAAGCAAATAAAGTTTAATTACATTTGTATTTTATAAGCTTATCTTATTTGTTTAGGTTTAATGAACTGTAAAATTATTTATATCAATATTTACATTGAAGGTGGTGTAGAAAAAACATATAATGATACAAAAGAAATATCTTAATGATGAAAGGTAGCTAAAAAGAAAGTGTATACTGTACAGTTTGGCTGAGCTTTATAAATATCATAGAAAAATTCCTGGTAAAACGCCTGGATTTAAGATTGCGTAAAGATGGCGTAAAGATAAATGGTTGCTTAAAGCTTGCGTAAAGATGGCATAAAGCCACTTGCATGGTATTATCCTGGTAAAAAGTCTGGATTTATGATTGCGTAAAGATGGCATAAATAAACATGGTTGCATAAAGCTTGCGTAAAGATGGCGTAAAGCCACTTATATGGTATTACCCTGCTAAAAAGTCTGGATATAAGATTGCGTAAAGATGGCATAAAGATACATGGTTGCATAAAGCTTGCGTAAAGATGGCAAAAAGCCACTTGCATGGTATTATCCTGGTAAAAAGTCTGGATTTATGATTGCGTAAAGATGGCATAAATATACATGGTTGCATAAAGCTTGCGTAAAGATGGCGTAACACCACTTGCATGGTATTATCCTGGTAAAAAGTCTGGATTTATGAATGCGTTAAGATGGCGTAAATATACATGGTTGCATAAAGCATGCGTAAAGATGGCGTAAAGCCACTTGCATGGTATTATCCTGGTAAAAAGTCTGGATTTATGATTGCGTAAAGATGGCATAAATAAACATGGTTGCATAAAGCTTGCGTAAAGATGGCGTAAAGCCACTTATATGGTATTACCCTGCTAAAAAGTCTGGATATAAGATTGCGTAAAGATGGCATAAAGATACATGGTTGCATAAAGCTTGCGTAAAGATGGCAAAAAGCCACTTGCATGGTATTATCCTGGTAAAAAGTCTGGATTTATGATTGCGTAAAGATGGCATAAATATACATGGTTGCATAAAGCTTGCGTAAAGATGGCGTAACACCACTTGCATGGTATTATCCTGGTAAAAAGTCTGGATTTATGAATGCGTTAAGATGGCGTAAATATACATGGTTGCATAAAGCATGCGTAAAGATGGCGTAAAGCCACTTGCATGGTATTATCCTGGTAAAAAGTCTGGATTTATGATTGCGTAAAGATGGCATAAATAAACATGGTTGCATAAAGCTTGCGTAAAGATGGCGTAAAGCCACTTATATGGTATTACCCTGCTAAAAAGTCTGGATATAAGATTGCGTAAAGATGGCATAAAGATACATGGTTGCATAAAGCTTGCGTAAAGATGGCAAAAAGCCACTTGCATGGTATTATCCTGGTAAAAAGTCTGGATTTATGATTGCGTAAAGATGGCATAAATATACATGGTTGCATAAAGCTTGCGTAAAGATGGCGTAACACCACTTGCATGGTATTATCCTGGTAAAAAGTCTGGATTTATGAATGCGTTAAGATGGCGTAAATATACATGGTTGCATAAAGCATGCGTAAAGATGGCGTAAAGCCACTTGCATGGTAATATCCTGGTAAAAAGCCTCGATTTAAGATTGTGTAAAGATGGCGTAAAGATAAATGGTTGCTTAAAGCTTGCGTAAAGATCGCGTAAAGCCAGAAGGTCTTTAAGAATCTTTACGCAATGGCGTAAAGATAGCGTAAAGGTGGCGTAAAGACAGCGTAAAGACGGCGTAAAGATATCTTTTACGCCATCTTTACGCAATCTTTACACTGTCTTTACTTAAAGCTTTAAGAAAGTTTTTCGTCCTGTGAACTCGATAGTGTTATCGGCCCATTTACACATTTTTATAAAGAGTCAGACATGTATCTAAACGACTTTGTGATAAAACTAATGCAATAATTTTTAAATGAAAGCTGTTGCAGATCGATATTTTATAATAATCATTCATTTGAAAAAGAGAATTTAATTTATGTAATTCAAAAATTGATCACTTGGTTATATGCTTTTATCTCTTATAACAGTTGTGATTAAAACTAATTAAAAAAACAAACTTTTTTAGTAATGAAAAGGAAACATTAAATATATGAATATATGGTTTGACCAATATTTTTCCATTGTATCAGCCGTTTTTCGCAGTTGTGACAGAATTAGAACACATGTACAATGTACAAAATCGTTGACCGTTTAATCATTATTATCGGTAGTAATCCCTAAAAAAGATTTATTTCATAAGCAAAAGCTTATTTTTCAAAATAGAAAACTGAAGGATATATTCTGTCAATTATTAAGATTTTTCATTAATTTAATTCAACACGAAGCCAAATGTTATATAATCTATTATTGAAATTAGTGTCATGGGAAAACTTTTGAGAGGAATTTTGTTAAAATTATTACAATAACTCCAATTGGAAAATATTTGCGAAACAAAGGTTTTTTAATTGATAGAAAACAAACTCTTGTTTGAAATCATGAGGGAACGGGATTATTTAGCATTGATATATTTACTTCTGTATAAAAATTCCTGTTCGTTTCTATTGAATCCCCATGATGATAATTTTTGGAAAGGTTTTTTATTTGTCGTAGCTGATATTGATAAACTTTATAATGATGAAACTCATTGTAGGCGTGGAACAAAGATTTGGTCTGGATATAATGTTTCACATTCATGACAACCGTCAAGACTTTAAGATCTATAAAATGTAAAGTACACAAATATATCGGTCCATGATCTTATCCCAATACCAGACGTAAAGACTGTTTCCATTAGCTGATTAGGTTAAACACGGTATCAACAATGAAAGAGATTCCGGTCGCTCCGGAACGTTAAACACCTCCTGTCTAGCTAGCTACAGCCGTCCATGTAAAATCTAATCGAGAAAGAAACGGAAAATGGAACTTTTGCACGTGAACTATATCATATATTGTTTTGGGTACAGTAACATCATAGTTATCAACAATATTGTAATGACGGCCATAAACTTTTTGATTGCTTTAATAGTCCTAGACTTGCAATATATGAATATATTGTATTTACAGTGAAACAAATACATCATAATAGTATAAGCAAGTATATTGCAGCATAGAAATTGAAATTTTATAAAAGAAAATTTAAAGTCATGAAGTTTTATCATTTAGCTGAGAAAAAAGTTAATTTTCTTTTTCTTTTCATGTAGATTAACTTTTTAATTAAATCATATTAATAGAACTTAACAAAATTTAGTTTAAAAAATACAAAAAATTAAGTAGGCAATTTTAATTATTTTTCCACAAGACACCTTACACAACACTGTTTACAACATATTATTTAGAAACATCTCAATAAAATAAATGAAAATATTATTGTTTTTAAACTTATTAAATAAGTGTTGTTGTTTTAAGTAAACTTTTGATATGTACAATTTTCTATGAACTTCTAACATCGAATTACGTATTCAGACAAATGAAAAAGAAATTTGGAACGTGATGGATTATTTTTAGCTACATCCTTAAAAAAGTTGGCAGAAATCGAACATTATTCATACGAATTTCGATGAATCAAATTAGATTTTCTGATACTGGTTCAAATTTGGTATATTAACTAGTTAAATTAATACATCTAGTTTTTGAAAGAAAAAAGTTAGAGATCTTTGCTTTGGCGTCAACTATTCTATTTGCCAAACAAGTAAATTTTAGAGAAACATTACTCAATCTGTCATAGTAAATAAATATTCCATTTATTTCAATATAACTATTTATCACCGAAGTTGTATCCCAAAATAAATATTAGCTCAATTTTATTCCCAATATAAATATTAGCTCAGTGTTTCTGATAAAGCTTTGTACGAAGCAGTAAATCATAAAAATTAGTTCCACATTCAAGATACAGTCAAATCCAAAACCTTGCCTACATTAACAAAATAAATACGAGTTCAATATAACATTTTTAGCTGAGACCAAAACATTGCCTGTCAGTCTTTCCCAAATTTTAAATGCGCAATTAATTTTTATAACTATTTTTGCCGCGCTTCTCTCGATATTTTCATTAGAATTTAGTATAAAGAAAATTAATCCTTTCTATTCTTAGTAATTAAATTCTTATTTCAAATAAAACATGGTTTATTTTTTTTTATTGGAAGGGAAATTTGTTATTTTGAATCGTGATGCGTATATTTCCAACCACAAAGTCTCTTCTATTTTAATATCTAATTACTTATATTAAAGCTTTATACTTTATTTTCACTTTGTTTCACTGATCAAATAAACTTTGTAAGAAGATTTTAGGGCGTTTTTACTTTTTTCATCAATTTGATACTTCTACAAGTTATAATTTTATTACCTTGCAGAAAGCAAAATTGTTTTCAACGGAAGAAATTGAAAAGTCACCATTTTAAAAAACAGGTCCATTTTTTATTTTTATTGACGTTATTTGTTAAGTGGCATTGGATGTATGATGACATTGCTATTCGATTCGCAAGCTTACCTGATTGATTCGAATGAACTTATAGCCAAGAAGGAGAGCACATTACTTTTCCGCATGCTCATATACGCTGTTCATTGCCTGCATTTTAAAGTAACGCCATTTCATAAACCATGTTTACATAATTTCTCATATACAAGTATCTTATGATTGGATTAAAAGTGTCCAAAACTGTCCTAATGTGAAAAATGCATGGTCTAGCAATGATGTTTTAGAGTATTACATCTTGTGATGTTTTCTACATAACACTGTATTTTCATACTAACTTTACAACTTTAACCTAAAAGAATTCTTGTTACAGTAGGTTTTATACAATATGCTTATTATTTAATATTATGCCTGGATTTCTTTAAACATCAAACTTTAAATAAAGATACTTTTACAACAAATAACTTCACAAGTTAAGTGGAAATCCGATCAATTCCATGGGAATAATCATCCGGAAACCACTTTGCGATGGTTCAGAAACCAGATTACCACTAGAAACCTGGTAACAAAAAAAGCTGTAGAAAACCACGTGTAGACAACTTTAAAAAAGTTAGTTGCTTAACCATTCAAGCTTACTGTTCCATTAAAATTTCGATGTCACGAACATCTTAGGAACTGTAACAAGTAAAGTACTTCTGTACAAGTGATTAACATAAAACAAATGTGAAATACATGTAGATAAAGTTCCAGACCAGTTGTGTTGCCGTATGAAATTAAATATGTACGTTATAATTACAATAATAATCCGCGTTAAATGTTTTCAGGGTTAAATTTTATTTTACACAAATGATATCTACTTTAACATCTAAAACACACAAATGATAAAAAAAAAGATTAAAGTGTTGTTTAATTATGTGTGTATATTTAGTGTTGGAAATTATGATTGAATTGTTGTTACATTGCAAATGATAGCCCTTGAGATATAAATAATACAACCTTATGCAACCTTATATACTGTTTGTGATTAAATATTTTTTTTATATTTCTGTAGTATCTTGAAATTTCACATTATTCGCATGATTATTATGTTGTAAAATCTAAACAACTTTAAAATGGAACAATGACGTGCATGCAGAAACCTTTATCGTTAGAGCTAAAACTGTTATTTCTGTTAATTATTGTTTTCATTTTACGAGACTGAATCTATCTATCTACCTACCTTTCTTTCTATCTATCTATCTATCTATCTATCCACACACACACACACACACACACACACACACACACACTTTATATTCTCTGGCGGTTAATTGTATAAACCAACTGCGAGTTTCAGATTTTTATTGTTGTATTTAATTTTCCTTAAGGAACTGCCAGTTATTCACAAATTTGCTAATAACTTGCTTCGACAAAAATATATCTGGAAATAACTGGTCTCATGATTCATAAAATGTCAATTAGCCGGAAACGTTAAAGTAATTATCTACAATAACGTACATTTCACATAAAACGTGTTATCTCCTTTATCAGACTTATTTTCTCTTACGTAAAATGTATTTCAGATTAATACAACTACTTGAGCAATAATGAGAGAGAGAGAGAGAGAGAGAGAGGGAGAGAGAGAGAGAGAGAGAGAGAGAGAGAGAGAGAGAGAGAGAGAGATATTTGCCTATAATATTTTGTTTGTTTTTAAACTTTAATTCATATATTATATTACATTGTTGATAAGTATAATGTTGCTGTAGCCAAAGTTATTTTGCACACTATATATTTTACATTCGTGTCCCTTTCATTCTCAATTTTGATTCGCATGTGGCATGCGTAGCTAGGTGGACAGGAATCGTTTTCCCTGTTGAGCATGTCGTATCACTTTCCTGTTAGGAGGCGGTGCTTAAATTAGTTCCCCCCATTTTAACCAGTTTTCAAAGTTATTACTTTCCTTTTGGTATTGTAATTTAACATCGACTCTTATTTTTGTGTTTGATATTAACATATTTAACTATTCTAAAACTGACTGTTTTCAGTATTTGATCAAATGTCTCGACATTTAGTATTCCTATATTCTTATTCTAAGAAAAAGAAAAAAAAAACAACATTGTATTGTATTTATTCCGGCTATTTCTTTACAAAATTGACATTTACATTTTAATACAATTTTCAATTTCCATTTTATACAAATAGTAGTATTATCTTCGGTTAATCACGTTTTTCCTAATGCAAGAAGGATTTGTTTTGTTTAAACACTTTACATTAAAAACGCTGGAAACACTTGATGAATTTTAAAATTACTATAGGGAATTGCCTACCTTTGTGTTTCCTCATTTTTAACAAACAAAAAGAAAAAAAAAGAAATACATAGAAAGCATTTATAGCTGCATTAAGTTTTCCAACACATAAAACACTTGATGAATTTTAGAATTACTTTTTCTATAGAGAATTACACACTTTTGTGTTTCCTCCTTTTTTAACAAACAAACCATTAAAAAAAAAAATAAATAAAAAAAATAAAAAACCAGAAATACATTGGAAGCATTTAATGTTAATTACACATTGATATTAAAACATCAGTTGTTTTTGAAAAGGACACTGGTTAATGATATATTTTTAATACTCGTTAGTTTTATTAGAAATGACCGTCATAAACAAGCCGAAGTTTTTGCCGAATGTTTAACTGTGTTTATATTTATTTTTTGTATTTTATTTGTCGTTGTGTTCTGTTATACGCGTGTTGTACAACTTATAAAGAAAAATTCGCGATATTGAAAACCAATAGTTTGATATTATCTATAGTATGTCTTACATAATTGCAGGGTTGGAACCACGGCAAGGTATGACCAAGACTTGAAAATTGTTAGTAACTGTTCTTTCGGCAAGCACTCGGCATTAGGAAATGAATGTCACAGCTTCCTTCGGATGAGACCTGAAAAACCAATGCCCCGTGTCACGTCAAACGTGGCATGTTAAAGAACCCCTCCTGCACTTTGCCCTTAGCGAACTGCAAAGATAAAATTTCTGCCATTTCACCTATAGCTGGTGACGTCTCGATACAAATGAAATATTTTTACTGTGACGTAAAACTCCATTAAAGCAATCAAATCAACCAATTGTACCTGTTTGTATGAAAGGCGATTATTGATAACCTAGATCTAATTGCACATAATTTTGCATAAAAAATGAAATAAAGGTTTAAAATCACGCTTTTAACATTAAAAACTAATGTTTATGGTGTTAAATTAAACTAATAATACATTTCTATTACTTTACAACAGTTTTTTATTACAATAAATTGAACCTACTTGTTAAATTTTAGCCACGGTAACATTTTGTATTGGGGAGAACGACACTGTTTTGATAAGGTGGGGGATTAGAAATCAAAAGAAATGTGACTATATAGAAATTACAAAACAGACTAAAGACGCAGGTAATTTTTTGGTTTGTTTTAGTCATGTGGGGATATCGGCACATACAGTTTTAAAAAGTGGGGAAATAGAGAATAAACCGATAAAATAAAATATATATTAATAATATAAAAGCATTTTGAGTTTTCATATGAGTTTTTCTTATCTGCCTGAAAGACGAAAATAAATGAATTTAAATGTGGTTTGATGCAATGTTCTTACAGACATTTATGTAGTTGTAATGAGTAACTACTAAACGTTTCTTCAAATAGTATAAAATATTACAGACATGTTGATTAAAACCAGCCTGCTTTTTGCGAAAAAGTACCGGTTTACTAACCATAACGCCACCTACCGCTTGTTTTGAATATTCAAGATTTTTTAATTTAGAAAATGATACATATTTGATTTGTTTTAATAATTTCCCTTCTTAGAGACGGTATATGTTGGTTACAAAAATGTGACTCAATGTAAACATTACACTCGACATGTTATAAATATTCTATATGTTTTAATCTAAAACGGTTTTTGTGTATATTTCCCATTAATAAGTATTTAACTAAAACAAATCACATTTTTAGGATGAGTTATGTCTAGACTAGATTTACAACACATTAAACACAAAAATAAATGTATTTTTTTATGTATTTTATAAAGGAAACATGATCTAAAATGAAGATGCATGAAGAAATTAATGTTCCAGTAAGATCAATTTTAGTTGATCATGTACAGAATCATAGCAATATTGTTGTTGACTTTTGCTCTTACCCAGACATTTGGTATGAAGGGTTTATTTTTCCTTTGTAAAGTGATGCATACATGTATAAGAAGATAGAATGTTACAATACCGTAACGCTTTTTTGTTACATTCCGTGATGATTCTATCTCATGATATCTCATGGTTCTATCTCATCAAGCGTTCCTTACATTTATCAAATAAGGCACTGTGATATAGATTTTTAAACTTGCCAATGCTTGAAATAATAAATATATAAAATTATAATTAAGGTAAAACATAGGCATACTTCTATGTTTATACACCAACAAATGCTGTATACAGTTTTTAATAAAGCTGCTGATGGGGAATCTACGCGTTTGGTTGACACAGCTTGGAAAACAAGTTCAAACAATGGCAATAGGTTTTTTTTATTTGCTTTGACTTGCTTTGCTATTTTATCATTAATTTGTATTGTTTTGTTACGGAAGTTGTTGCTAAGTAAATGAATTTAAATCTTATGATGCAAATTTTCTTTTCCCATTCTAAAATATAAAAAATTATATGTTCTTCGAGAATTTTCATATCATTAGTTTATCAAAAAGTAATTTTTATTACGCATACTTCTGTGTTTATGCACCAACAAATGCTGTATACAGTTGTTAATAAAGCTGCTGATGGGAAATCTACACGTTTGGTTGACACAGCTTAGAAAACAATTTTTTCGACAATTATACTCAAACCATGGAATTGGATTTGCTTGTCCTTCAGTTCAATGGGCGGGAGTTTTGTTTTTTAAATGTTGCTATGTATCTTAAGTGTTTTTATTTAATATTTATTTATTGATGAAGATAATTTATTTTTATGCAGTCGCTTTGCTATATTTGCTCAAATAACTTCAATGTGGTTTCGAAGGCTGATCAAATACTGTATGAAAAAAACAATTTAGTCGTTTTTGAAGCATATGACTTTTATTATTTGAAGCATAATGCTTTGTAGATTATAAAATGTGTTTAATTTAATTTATGTTCGTCTATAGATTCAATTTTGAAGTTAATTTAGGTCCCGCGTGGCTTCTTAAAAATGAATTTTGTTCTTTATTGGAAGTTAATTTTTGTATGCGAACGTAATTCGTGAAAATTGCTGCGTCGTGCATTTAAATAAATCTTTGAAGTAAAATAATAAAAATCTTATGGTTGTCCCGTGGATTAATCCAAAACATTTTCCTGGTTTTGTCGTCTTTGTTGGTTTTGTAGATTAGCAGTAAAAATACCTACCTACAATTTATTTTATTTTCACAGCCTCAAAGCGAAAAAAATTTAGATAAATTTAATTATATGCCTATTGATGTTTGAAGTTTATACAAATCATATGACTTCAAAATGCACCTATCATCAAACGCTCATGGATAAATGCTATTAAGTTTTGTGCTCAAGTGTGCTTATTTTTAAAACAATTAAGTTATAGATGGAGAGTATTTTTATGCAAAATCATTAAAAAACTTGTAGAAAATAGAGAAATATTAAACTGTCAATAGATTGTGTATTTGTTCCTCAGAGATATCAGTGTTGTCAGTTCTGAGACAGAGGAAAAATCATATCCTATTTTTTAATCTCTATGTAAGTTTTAGGCTAGTAATTATTACACTTCTGTGTATCTCTGCCTTATTCAAACAATGATTTTTACTGGTTTCAGTTTAAAGTTACACAGATCTAACATTGGTAAATGGAATATCATTTATTATTTCTATGAGCATCAGATTCAGTAGTTGTTCATGGTTCCTTTGCTTATTTATTGGTCATTGTTTGTAATGAATAAAATAAAACGTTATCGCAAGGCAAGTTAAATGTCCTTATTTTGTTTATGTCAAATTGATCATATAAAGTCTCACATGGATCCCCTCAATTAAAGTCAAACACATAGATAAAAAAATAATAAAAATTAAATAAAATAAAATAGAATAAAAAAATATATATAAATAAATAGATAAATAAAAATATAATAATAATAATAATAACAATAATTATAATAATAATAATAATTGCAGAAAGTCTTCTCATGAACATTCTTCTAGAAAACAAAAATATTTCCAACTTAAAGAAGTCACCATCTATCAGCTCTTGAAAATAATCAATCTGATAATAATAAAAGTGTAAGATATTTCAATGATTTATCCATCAAGCATCAGAAATAATAATGTTACGTTATATATATATATATATATATATATATATATATATATATATATATATATATATATATATATATATATATGTACATAATCACTCATATAGTAATATATAACTTAATATATTTGTCTATAAAACCTAAATCAAAAAATTAATATGAGATTAGTTGGCTCAGAAAATATAAATTTTCACGTGATTTAACGAGTTGCTTAACAAATCTTGACATTATGATCACAGTTTATTGATTCTAAATGTGATTAATTTGAGTAAAGCTATTATTTATCAGTGATAAATATCACACCAAAGTGCACAATGTGTTGGTTCTGTCGAGTTGCGTTTATCCTTTTGAATTTATTCCGTGGTTTTGTCTAAAAACATGTAGTTGCTTACAGTTCCATTAATAACGCTCTGAATAAAAGGTTTATGTAAATGATGATAATTCCTTATAATTACAAATTATTTTACGATTTGGCTGTAGTTGGCGTTAAATTAAATATTATAAGTGCAATTATAATGAAGCTTATAGTGCTCCAGTGACCAAAATATTTTGTAAAGCACGTCTACATTGCAGTTACTGTATCTTTGTTTCTCCATATATGTTTTTTTTGTTTAAAGTCTGGTAGGCAACTCAAACGAACCACTACGGTAGCTCGCTTGGTATGTAGTAAGTCAGGGTTCGAATCTCAGCCATATCAGACCAAAACTTAAAAATAGGAAGTGACTATTCTTTCGCCAAGCACTCGACATTTGGAGATGAAGGTCACGAGATCCTATGGAAGAGACTTTAAATAACCGATGCTCCGTGTCACGAAAGAACCCTCCCTGCACATTGTCCACTTACGTCTCAATATAAGTAAATTATCCTTGAAAGGGGCGTAACATCATATTCATTAATTTTATTCATTCATTCATCCATTCAACAATCAATCAATCAATCAATCATTTACTGAAAACCATACCTTTATCTCTCTTTGTATAATGTATATTTCTTGTAAAAACACCAGTTTTATTCATGAATAGTAACAAAAAAGTTTATTAATAAATGATGCTTTTATTTTCTTCAGTATAATCCCTTAACAAGCCATACATAAAAATACACCATACCTAATAATATATCCAAGTTACTATTTTGGGGACCTGCTCTATATCATTATTTACAATAGAGACTGTAAGTTTTTGGTTTGAAGTTATATGGTTTTGAGCCTATATAGATGTACCAGAGTGTCTTGTGTTTGTGGCCTTATGTGCTAGCGGACACGAAGAGATGAGTTGAGTAATAGTGTTTTACGCCCCAGTCAAGAATCAGTTATTTTGTGGCGGTAAGTTCTGGAATGGTGGAGGAAACCGGAGTGCAAGGAGAAAACCACCGACCTTCGACAAGCGAACTGACAAACTTTCTGTCACCAGGATCTGTCCCATGTGGAATTCGAACCCAGGCGGTGCGAGGCGCTGTGATCCGTAAGCGCGCGCTTTAGACCACTCAGTCACCGAGGTCCCCGGATACGAAGAGGTTAGGTGAGGTGAGAACGTCTAATGTGACAACAATAAATTTTTAAATGCCTAATGCAAAGTACTAAAACATAAAATCGTATCAGTAACACATAAAATATAGAATTTCTTTTTGGGTTTATGAACATATAAAAATAACAAAATTTGTAAACTTTTGAAATGATCGACGAATTGATGATAAGGCATAAATTCAACAAGTAAAATAAAAGAAAATATGACAGAACACTTTTGCTGTCAGAAAATGTACCTCGTGGAGACATTTTCAACCGTCATGATTTTTGAAATTTATTCAAAACTAAGGTTTGTTCTCTCATGCAAAGCATTCCTTAGCTGGGTTCGGATTCATCAATTTTTCATTAATTTTCAAATCTTTGGATATTCTTTTTCATCTATCAAATAAATAATATTATGTTATAATATAATATAATGTCCCTAATATCACTGATGAGAAAAGAATTTTCGAAATATGCATACATGACACATCAAAGTTAAATATAAATTTTTGTTAGATAATTGGAAAGTTTTAAACCAGTGTTAATTCAGAGGGAGTTATAATTTTCAATTTAGTTTATTTATTATTCAAACTTCAA
Organism: Tegillarca granosa; assembly: GCA_029721355.1. Lineage (NCBI taxonomy): Eukaryota > Metazoa > Mollusca > Bivalvia > Arcoida > Arcidae > Tegillarca > Tegillarca granosa. The sequence goes on along the minus strand of CM056601.1, from coordinate 32,716,934 downwards.
TGTATTGTTTGTAGAGGATCCGTAACACAACTGATATCTAAACACAAATAAATGTGATTAAACGAGCAAAATTAAATAGATCAATACATTTGTACATTGCATTATGTATTTGATAATTATAACTCTGGAGAATTCATTTGTATGGTATGCCTTACGATATATAAATTGTGTGTAAATTTCAACAAAATAAAACTGATAGCATCAATGCGCAATCAATATTAACTTTCCCATTGATCAAACATTAAATAAAAGCACGCGAGAATATTAATAGCCAACTGTTTACTTTAAAATAATTAATAATGTCACTTTTATTAAATGCAGTACTTAAATGTAATTGCATTATTAAAAAAAATCTTCTCCTATCCTTGATGAACTTTTACTGAATATACGTGACCAACCTTCAATTGTAGTAGCTTTTTAGCTCGAGAAAAAAGATAAGGGATCCTTTATCCTAATGTTCAACTGAAGTGGGTGGAGTTTTAAATACAATTTCCTATGACTTATTTCACACACACACACACACACACACACACACACACACACACACTTCTCAAACTTCTATTTGCTGTATCTTGGATTGTTCTTGATAAAGACAACTATATTCACTTTCCAAACAAGGTGTTTTGGTGTTAATAAAAAGGAGTCGAATGTTAGTTGTGAGTGCATGTCAAACAAAATGAAACTACGCTTACTTTTTGATAGATTTAATGGATGTTAAAAGTTAATCGCATTCAATTAATCAAATGAAATTATGACACACAACTACATTTACTATTTAAACAAGAAGTTTAGCACCACTGACTTTTGAGAGATTTAATGGATGTTTGTCTCATTGAATTCATCAAATGACGGCTGAATGTCTTCTAATTTATAGTAGCCTAGTTGCAATTATTCTTAAATCGAGTATTCATAGTTTGGCGATTTATTCGTTAAATTGACAAATCATTTTAATCTTTATGGTTGGACCTAGGATATGTACGTACATTCTTGAAAAATCTAATATCCCATGGTGCAATACCGGTTCATATATATGTGTTCATAAATAAGATGTTAGATATCGTTTACAATTAAATAAAACGAACATGAATATGATCTTCTTAAAAGTATAGAAGCATCAGATCATAGATTTATAGATACAATATTATTAACTGTTTCTGTTTTCTTCGGCGATAAAATAAACTAAATCTTCTAAACAGTCTGAGATTAACGCAAAGGATCCAGAAAAAAACATGTTGTAGCATTAAATATATATATATATATATATATATATATATATATTTATAAAGAAAAATAAAGGAGGAGAAAGGTGGAACTTGCCACACATTATATCGACCAAAAACATTTATCATCTTGTCTTCGATTTAGTTTGTCTTCTTAATATAATTTTTTCTAAATCTAATAAATGGACCCTCAATATTCAAATATAACTGCCTATACAAAACGTTAAAAGTTTTCAAGCTATATAAAAATTTTAGTATTTTTAAGCAAGCGACTGGAGCGACAACTCCAATTAATTATTATATTGTCACGACACTTGGTACCTTGTCAGATTTTAAAGTCCTGAACATTTTTGCATTTTATAGACTTTATAGATTTCAAGAAAATAGCCTAAAACTTCAAAAATCAAAAACTTGGTCATAACCTTGATCTTTGACATTGACCCAACTTTGAAAGTCATTCCAAGAAAATAACAAGAGTTTAAACTCCATATCAATATCTATTGAAATAGTCAATTTATAACCATTTAATCCATTTAACAATATTTTCAAAATTAAACGCAATTAAAATGTGAGTTTCAAACGCACACACGGACATACGGACACACACTGCTCATTGACATAATCTCGCGTGGTCTTTAGGACATGTGAGCTTAAAAGCATGACAAATTAAAATGAAAATAAAGAAGCCGTTGTTGTGTAACTGAAAATACATGATTAAAATGTATCAAAATTGTATTTTAATGTGATATGCAGGTATTCTATATTCATTGTCACTGATGAAACATTTAAATGACAATTCTCTGAAGAATATATGATCGGATATGTACATCATTTACGTTTAATCTCTTGATTATTTATTTTTTCGTTTAATCAAATAAATGTCAACAATACCGTTATGTTTTAGAATTGTGTGTCTTGAGTATTTAAACATGACGGGTGTTGTAAATAAAATAAAAATAAAGTGGATTAACACGACCTCGTCTTCTCTTCAACCTTTAGTGGTACTGCCTGTACAATTTGTGACATTTTGGGAGATAAACAGATACCTTGCTTATATGAATCACATACAGTAAATCGCCATTTACTGTTACAATGTGTCTAGGTCTGATGAACTTGAAGCGACAAAGCTTCATTGTGCCGACATAAAAAGGTCTGACAATTTTAAGACATGATCTGATGAACCAGAAGCGATAGGGTAATCAATAAATCGTTTCAAGTTGGAAAAGGTATCAAGTTGTTAAACGAGGGACAAACCTATATATATATATATATATATATATATATATATATATATATATATATATATATATATATATATATATTTTGTAAAAACTGTATTAACTTTTGTTTTTAAAATTTCAATATTTCCCAACTAGCTGTGATGAACGTGCTAATTGTGTTGAACTTCATACGGCAGCGAACATAATTAACAATAGTAATTTTATTAATATTATCTTATATTATTTAATTAAATTATATTCATAAATAAGATTACACAATGGTTAATGCCTCCAATGTGATTGGGAGTGTCCACTGGTTGTTTTCTATCCTATAAAGATTCATTTGTGCATTTAAATTTAAAAGTAACTTGGACTTTGTAATTCCGAATTAATAAATAAAACAGTTTGAAATATTAATCGGCACGTGTAAATTGTAAGGCAGGCATCTGCCATACAATATATAGCAACAGACTAGTTAACTAGTTGATTAATTAAATTACAGTTGTCAGTGAATAATACAGTACCTTTAAGTTAATCTCATTGGAAATCATTTATTTAGAGAATATATGTATAACGCAATGATGTGGTCCTACAAATATTTGAAATGTACGAGCAGAGCAGCATATGATATATAGCAGGCTGACTATATCCAGTTTTGTTAGAGTGCATACTATGGCTGTTTGATATGTAATGTGTATTGTACCACAGCCTGATAACGTTTTGCACGATTTCGTTGATGTTAATACGCATGAAAGCTCTATAAAAAAAAGCTCTATTTAATACAGTATAAAGACGTGTCTTTAGCTTCACATATTTAAAATTTGAGCCATTTCAATAGAGCCAGTCATTGAGCACTGTTGTAAAAATGGTTGAGAAAAGGTTTAAAAGGGTTAGAATATTAAAGAAATTAAAGCTTATATAATTAAAATAAAACAAACATACCAGTCCTTGTCCATATCAAAAAGTATCATCATATATAAAAGTTTATCATATATAAAAGTTTTATCATATATAAAAGTTCACACAAAATTAGGTCATTTGGTAATACAGAATTTTACTGATTTCAGGAAAGTTTGTAGGTATAAGGTATCTAATGAGAATGTTCGTAGGTGCAGATAAAAAAAAATTTTCAAAGATGCAGTATAAAGTGGCCGACCTGTGACTGTGACAGACAAGGCAAATGTCTCAAACCCAGGGAAATAATTGAAAGTGATCGCGGGTAAATGATTTGTGATATTTCCAAAGCTGTTGGTATGTGCATTTCATTTTGTAGTTTCCAAAAGTATCACAAGTACAAAGGAGGTTTATATTATTGCATATCCTTTTCATATGATAGTACAGCAATAAAAATTTTGGTGTCGAAGGCCAAGGATATTACAAGTCGGTAAAACCGAGATGTTACACTTAAAAACCTTAAGAAATATTATCTTAATCGACGCCTTGTGTCCGGATTTAGACATGTTCGTCTACTTCATGATAATGCTCATTCACTGTATCTGAGCTTGAGAAGCAATTTTTGAAGTCGGAGAAGGTTACACACCCACCATACTCTTGAGATCTAACCCCATGCGACTTTTTCTATTTCAAAAACTTATCATCTGGTCATCGTTACAAGTCTCGACAAGCTATTGGCTCAGTCATCAGTCAGTGCCTCGTAGTTGTACCTAAATCAGCGTACCATCACGCATCTCAAAAATGGATTCAGAGACTGAAATTATGTATTTCAAACCGAGGAGAATACTTTGAAGAGATGTAATGTTCATTTCACTATTTGAGTTGAATGCTTTTGAGATATTTCAAAATTTACCTGTTTTAATGCTGCATTACGTTTTTCAAAGAAAAAATTAAAACGGTGCAGATCTAGGTAATGATGTTACTAATGAATAATGTTACATTTGGTTCAGCGATAAAAGCTCGAATAAATGCAGATATTACAGTAATTACCCAGCGAGATACAGCATTTGGGATCTAATATTAGAACATGGTTACGTCATGAAAAATCGGGTCATTTAAACACATCTTTCAAAACGGTGAAATACGATAAACAAAACACAGAACTTCGTTGAATTTGTCATTTGTGACTTAGTAAGGGATACATTTCACCATTTCAAATACATCTGTATATTAATGACAGACAATTAATGCAATTTGTCATGTTTTACCTTCGAATCATGGGTTTTTCCGTACATCCGTGCGCATGTTCCAACTCATAATAATCATCGTTAAACATTGACAAACCGGTTAGAGGATTCCGTTTTTTACAGCTAAAAGGAATAAAATTTTAGAAAATGAATCTCACGGATCGTGGTTAGAGGATATCTATTTTAAAAAAAATACATTTTAAGAAAATAATAATAATAATAATAATAATAATAATAATAATAACCCCAGAAAAATTGAAAAACTCAATGCAGCTTTAAAATGATGTTCATTGTCAATTTAAATGCGAAAACTCTACAAGCAAACTAAATAACGAGCGTTAGCATCATTGCATTTTATTTGTATTTATACACGGAGTGACAAGGTTTTTGTTGTTCATAGTCGATATGAACACAGAGGCTCTCAAGCTTGCAGCAATGGGAATTTCACAAGGCAAATGAAAATATTGTACAATACACTATACATATCGAATGACCCTCGTTTGTATGCATATTAGTCATAGCTTTTGGAGTTCAGTAATAGTAACACAGTTACAAATTTTTGCCCTGGGGAAAACTACTATCTTGTTTAAACTTTATTAAATGCAAACATTAACACATTATTATTGCATTTTATCTCTCTGAGACAATGACCGGTCAAAGTAACTGTCTGAGGAAATGACTTGTCAAATTATACTGATTACTGTGTTTTAATTCATTACCGTATTTATAAAAACTAGCAATTGTAAGTATAGCGCCGTTCGATCGATATGTGATTTTGAAATCCGTTTATGGCTTTTGATGTATATAACGGTTATTTGTATAATTTCCGTTAACGTAGTTTTTCCTGTATGTAAACTGATTTTTAAAAAAATTTAAACAATATTTTATTTGCAAGGAGAAAAAAGAGAATATACAATCAATTTTAAAATGAAATACGAGTATATAATGTGAAATGGATTTTGAGATAGTATCAAGGTTTTATATAAACTCGTATTTGTGTGTACGATACTAAATTTAAAATAACGTTTATGTTACCAAAATAAACGAAAGCATTAAATTTTATATGCTCTGGTGGTTTTTACAATCATTCGGTACCTATGATTTTTCTTAGCTTAAATCTGGCATATATACAATTTTCATAGTTAATTGTATAGATATTCTGAAATTTAAAGTGTCATTTTGAAGACCACTTCAAGCTTGTTACATATGTTTTTAGCTTTATCACAAATATTTATTTGTGATCCAAAAAGAGATTGTAAAATTTGATTACTTAAAGTTAAGGAAAATCTTAGTTAAGGAATGCAACGGAATTACGAAAAAAGTGTGTACAGTACCATCTTTTTACTCAATTTATTTACTTTTTAAAATTTATTTATTCATTTATTTAGTTTAAACAATATTTTATTTAATAGTAACATGACATACAACATGCATAATAAGTTACAATATAGAGGATCCTGGAACAAGAGTAAGACTTTTATATTAACCAGTTTCCTTAACAACCGGTACAAAACTTATAGTCTGCATGACCTAGAAGAACGTATGATAATAGATAAATAAATAAATAAATAAATGAATAAATAAATAAATAAAGTGTAGGTTTTTAAAAGACAAATTCAAAACATTTAAATGTACAATAATTCACTATGTAAATGTGTTTTAAGAGACATATGTTAACCTATAGATTCAATATACATTAAACGGGATTCAGTCAGAAAATCTCTTTGTTAGAAGAATGTAATTTTGCACTTTGTCAAAAATAGCAATATTTTCGTCATAAGTTAAGTTTTGATTCCCAAACAATAATACATCAATATAAACATATATGTATATACTTATGTACAGATAAACACGTATATACGGTAACACAACGTTTTTAACACATATACCAATTTATTAGAAAAAATGTAAATATAAAAATATATGTATGTACAGATAAACACGTATATACGGTAACACAACGATTATTTATTTATCAGCAACAATATTTTACGAGAAATTATTGCTTAATTGTTTATGTAACAATGTATGCTAAGTGAAAATAAGAAAATTTAAAATGATGGCTAAATGGGAAGACACCATTCCAATTAATTAATATGTGTCAAAGCTAGGTTACTGTAACAAGACATTTCAGGCATTATAACTTAAACTTTAATAAACAACCGTGACTTGTTCAATATTTGTCTTATAAAGTAGCAAGTTACTCAAAAAAAAAAAAAAAAAAAAAGACATTTATAACTGCTCAATTGTATTTGACAAAACTGCAGCAATATTTTCGTTTATCAATTTCGCGAATGTTTGGTTTGAACTGGGGGGGGGGGGTCCGTAATTGTTTTGATTGGGTTCATATATCCGACTATTTATTTATTTAAAATCATTATAAAAATAAATAAATAAATAAATAAATAAATAAATAAATAAATAAATAAATAAATAATAAACTGACTTAAAATGGCATAAACCCACTCATCGATCAAAATTATATATAGAGAGGGGGTGTTTAGGTTACAACTTATGAATTAAGAGAGTGCGAAAGCAAAACATCTTCAAAGTATGCACACTAACCTTTGTTTATCACGTAAACGATATTAAAAAGTCACGTGGATCTCTAACATTGATCTATTCAATTTAAAAGGCTAAAGGTTTTTCTGGACATTTTCAGTGAATATCTACGGTGGCTGGTGAAGAACATAAAGAAACGGAATTTTTCTCGTTATATTGAGATCTTAAGTCGGTATAACCAAACAATTTCTCGAAAAAAAAAACCGTACTTTCTGTACTTTGATTATCTCAACAGGTCAATAACCTCGGTTTTTAGGTCACGGACACTGATATATAGACCGAAAAAGAAATGGACTCTTTAAAAGATAAAGTGGTGTTAATAACAGGTAAGATTATGTATGTATATAATTTATATTAAAAAATTATTTACGTATAATTACTCAAAAATCAAAACGAAAAGGAGCATTAGCAAATACTTGACTAATAAGATAAAAATAGCTCATTGCCAATGCAAAAACAAAATAAAACGACTAATATCTGATGAATAAGTAATGGCTACCAACTGAATCAGAGGGATTCATCAATTTGAAACATCTGTGCACGTGCGTTCAGTGATCTCGAACTACGAGGTTGGGAACTGACTTATACGAGGACAATTATACAGTTTAAAAATGTGTTCATATTGAAAACTTTTGAAATTTATTTTTTAAAAAATATAATAAAGTATACCAATAAAAATAATTTCATATTGTATGATAAAAAAATAAAAGATAAATAATAAATAAATTAAATAAATAGATCGATCAAACAATCAACTTATAAATTAATAAATGAATAAATAAATAAATAATAAAATAATAAATAAATAAATCAATCAATCAATCAATCAATCAAGATTTTGTCAAGTAAATTAAAGAAAATTTATTCACAAAAACTAATACTATAGTCGATTTGTTTATGAAAATGTTACGGAAACAAGCGATTTATGACAAGCGTTAATCTTGTTCACAAAGATGAGATGAGATGAGTAATGGTGTTTAACGTCCCAGTCAAGAATATTTCACTTATATCGAGACGTCGCCAGCTATAGGCGAAAGTTCAGAAATTTTGCGTTGTGCGTTGCACTGATGGCATTATACAACAGGGTTCTTATCTTGCCATGCCTGCCATGACACTGGACCTCGTTTATTTTAAGTTCCCATCCGAAAGAACCGTGACTTTCATTTCGTAATGCCGAGTGCTTGGCGAAAGAACATTCACTACCCACTTTCAAGTCTTGGGTCAGACCCGACCGGGGTTCGAACCACGACCTTCCACCTACGGAGCGAGCACTCTACCAACTGAGCTACCGCAGTGGCCTGTTCACAAAAGAACTTGACGATAATCCAATATGACGTCATGGATGATGAAAGTCAAAGGTTAAAAATGGGACGTCATGAATTCAAGAGAACAGTAGACGATAAATCTGCTAATGGTCGCGTTTTAAAACTGTTCACCGAAAGATGATAAAAATAGAAACAAAATGAACGCTTAAAACATAAACCGCATCAGTTTTAACGTTTCTGAATTTTGCAAATGGAATTTTGCAAAAAAAAAAAACAAAAAAAAAAAAAAATGACTCGCGTAATGAGCAGATCACCATCAATCAAAAGTAGACTCATTTCCTTGCGCAGGACACAAGTATTAAAAAATGCCATAGTAATCATATGATACTTGTAACTCTTGCCAGTGGTATGATACTGCGATCATTAAATTAAAGACAGTCGAAGCTTCTGTAACTTATAACCTAAGCATGTTATTATTTGTTTCGTGTTTTCTGCAATTTTGACCAAATGAATTAGGTGTATAGTTTGTTACTATTTTTTTTGTTAAAATACTTGACTTGACGAGTGCTGAGTGTTGCATAACCACAAACATTCTTAATCTGATATAGTCATTTTTGTTATTATAATGAGTTTTTTTATTTTGTTTCTTCGAGTGTTCTAATCTCTATGAAACTTTGAGTTGCTGAGTGTGCAAATTTAAGGATTACAATGCTTCATATGAACACACTAGGTTTGAATCTTAACAGTTCACACCCTGGTGTGAGAAAATTCTTCAGAAAATTGACATCAAATCATTTGTTAGGGGACTTCAATAAGCTAAAAATTTCTACAATGCGACTTTGTCTTTTATTAGCAATTGGAATCCTTACGTAGTATAATAAATTAGTAAAATGAAATAATTATTAGAATCTTATATCATAAACATAATAATAAATCATCATTAACTGGCAAAAATGTGCATTAAACAATTTGCTGCGCTCTCTATATAAGCTGTTGCTACAATCATATTATCAATGTGATCCGTAAAAGGGTGGTTGAAACCATTGATTTCCCCGAGACTCAAAATATTTTCTCGGTTATACAGTTTTTATTATTATTAGAGCTATAGGAGTTGAGTAATGGTGTTTTACGCCCCAGTCAAGATTCTTTTGAGGCGGTCAGTTCTGGGATGGTGGAGGAAACCGGAGTGCCCGCAGAAAACCACCGACCTTCGGCAAGTGAACTGACAAACTTTCTCACACTAGGATCTGTCCCGAGTGGGATTCGATCCCAGGCGGTGAGAGGCACTGTAATCCGTAAGCGCACGCTTTAGACCACTCGGCCACCGAGACCCCCTATTAGAGCTATAGGACGAGAAAGATAATGTAGGTAAATAACCTATCGTTAAACATCATCACCATCCCCAATGGTTTATTCTCACGAAGGTTTACAACTGTTATAAACCTATGATAATCGTGATGTTTCGAAAGTACAGAAATAGTTTTGCGGGTTTTCCCGATTTACTCAAATATCTAATGAGTTTTGGTGTCCGTTTTCTTCAAAATGTTTAATACAAAAATCAAGTTTTTCTACTATATTTCGATTCCCTCAATGAACCGACCCCTTCGAAATAAGTGAATTATCCAGTCCGTCCTATCCAATCATAATAGACATATATAAAACAAATCTAAAAGTTAATTGAATTGTTTTAAACTGTCAAGTATCTAATTTTAATTATCGATTCTCATTATTCAGGTGCTGGGTCTGGTATCTGGTGAAGGTACGGCGTATTATTTTTTAAAGTTTGGGTCAAAATTGTCCTTGGCAGATCAAGATTCAGAAAATTTGAAGAGAGTAGTTTCGGCATGCAATTCAAAACAACAAAACTGTCAGGTAATTAGATCAAGTATTGTGAAATAATGAGAAAATGACATTTAAAAACACATTATACGGCGTATGGGATATTTCACAATGTAAATGTTGTTCATTTTTCCTTAATATGTATGTCACTACGACAACGTAAAAAACTAACCAGTCGACAATTTGTATCTGGTGCCTTAGACTCAGTTTGAAGTAATTATATAATTGTTCAACTACTTAAAATTTTTCTATAAAAAGTTAAATATTTATAACAAGCAAAGTCGTCAAGTCGTCATAATATTTAACATATTCTTAAAAATGTGTCTAAATTCCTGTGTACTTTATGTTTCAAATTTAATTATAATTTCAAATCTATTTTAGCGTGTTCTTCTTTTCCTATGTTGTTCTCGATAAAACAGTTGTCAGTCTTTAATCTAAATAAAAAATTTAGCAGTCGTGGTCACATTAAAATAACCTAACTATTTTATTTGCAAATCTACGGTGGCACAGAGGTGACATGAAATATATTTTTCATATACGTGCGCACGTATAACTCTTTTCGTGCGCACGTAATAAACTATTACGTGCGCACGTATTACCTTTTACGTGGGCACGTAGTAACCAATACGTGCGCACGTTATTACCTAAAAGTAATACGTGCGCACGTAATAGGTTAACCAATACGTGCACACGTATTACCTATTAGTCATACGTGCGCACGTAAAAGTTAATACGTGCGCACGTAATAGAATAGCTAATACGTGCGCACGTAATAGGTAATAAGAAAAATATATTTCATGTCACCTCTGTGCCACCATACAAATCTTTACATTCAAAAGATCTATTTGTAGGGAAAATAAAAAAAAATGTTATTCTTTTTATAGTCATCAGTCGGTTCTGGATTGTTGGAGAAAACATAGTGCCCAGAGAAAACGACTGACCTTCGGCAAGCGAACTAAAAAAGTATCTTACACTTAGATTTTACCGAGTTGGATTCGAACCAATCCGGTTTAGCAGTTGGTCTTTCTATGTTGTTGCTCTTACTTTGTAACAATAAAATTTAGTTATTTCAAATATTGCAAAACGCTTTCAAAATGTTTTAATCTGCTTTTCACGAACTTGCCACAATTATCACATAATTGCGTATGATTGCCCAATCGCAATATAACCGGAACTTCTTTTCAATACACAGGTAACATCAACTGTTGCAGATATAACAAAAGAAGAAGAGAGAAAAAATATTATTGATAACACTATAAAGACATACGGACGAATAGACGTTCAAGTGAGTGTAAAAGTCATTTTCATGTTATTCTTTTTTTATATGCGCATACAAATTACTTTTTTGAAATGCTTCAATGTACAAGCGATGTTTAGAACCAACTAATGGACAAGATTGCCTTTTAGGACTCATTTCGAATCCCCATTGCAAGAAAATATATCAGTTCCCACGGAAAACATACGTTGAACATGATAACATTATCTATTTTTAATAAGTATAAATATTAAGTAAAATATAACGATCCCAAACAAAATAAGGTTGACATCGGTAGAGCAGTCACACACATCGCAAATACCTAAATATTTTAATAGGTTAATAACGGTGGATCTTGGAATTTCAAAATTTGTTTGTTGTCAATGTATAAGAAAGGTTAAATAAGTAAATTAAGTTATTGGAAAGAAATCACCAGTATACTTGTTTTTAATGTTTGGAGATCACTTTCTAAAATCTAAAATTTTTGTAATTGTTCATGCATATTCCATACACCGAATTCAAATATGAATTTTCATTATGAAGTCGGGGTTCTATACAACACTGAACTGTACAAATTTTGAAAAATTTTGAAAGACTCTACGATAAATGCTATCTACGAATTAATTTTTAAATAAAAATTTAAATCAAATTAAAATATTTAAGGTAAAAAACGCTGGTATTGCAATAGCAAATTTTCCAACGGAAACTACAGGAGATGAATTTGACCAATTGTTTGAAGTTAACACAAAGGGTCACTTTTCTTTAACAAAGCTGGCCGTTCCATACCTCAAGCAAACTAAAGGTAATATAACTTGTCTTACCTGGTTAGCAAGTAACTGAGATGCTGTACTTTTTCCATTTTAATCTTCCGGTCTAAATTATAACCTCTACAGTCACTTCAAACACGTGGAAGAAGCATTTTGACTTGAACCATTTCGAAATGATTGAATGCATTAAACTGTTACTAAAAGGATTCTGACACAAAAACATATTTGCGACAAAACTCGAAAGTAACACGGCTTTTAAACGTTGCTCTGAAGAAGAGCTTGCAACGTTTGAACACCAAGCACCTCACGGCCTTCAAGTTTTTTCATGTTTTGTCGCATATAATATCCGGCAAATAGAAGAAAACACACACACACACACACACATATATATATATTTACATACATATATATATATAGAGAGAGAGAGAGAGAGAGAGAGAGGCTTGGTCAATTTAATTTCACTATTAGACAGACACATTTTTTAAAATATACACACATGTACTCAAAAGGAGCTGTTTTGCATCAGCCATTGTCAAAATGAACTTACTGTTCGTTGTAGTGTCCTTAGAAATCTTAGAATAACAAGAAGAAAGGAATGAGAAAGTAACATAGGTTCAGATAAGGATATTCTATTTTGGTAGCCAAAGTAGAACCTTTCAATAACAGTTATTGTTATAAGTTGAAGAAAACATCAATCTTTCTTATTTTATTTCAAACATTTTGCGGATGTTGCTGTAAAAGTAACTCCGCATAAAACACTAAATTTTAGCAAGGGCATAATAAGAGACCTAAAACGGAAATTGCTTCCGAATTAAAAGGGTGTCTCTCTTTATGTTGCCGTTGTGGATCAAAGGATCACATACGTGACGACTGTAAACTTCCTCCAAAATGTGTAAACTGTGGAGGAAACCATATGGCATTTTCGAGAGACTGTGAAATCTTGAAAACACAACACAAAATTCTTAAAATTAAAACAAACCAAAACATTTCTTATGTAGAGGCTAAAAATTATATTTAAATCAACGGAAAGTATCCGCCACATCCTATGCTACAGTTGCATCAAATTCTTCTACTAACACATCTAAAAGTGTCTCCTGTCAAACGGAGGTTGTGCTTGTTAATACTTACAAGAACACTCCTGAAAAAAATAAATCAATCTAAAAAAAAATCTACCACTATGTCGCAGACAGTTAACATTTCAGAAAATAGTAAAATAAATAAAAACACTTAAAGTATTGAAAAATTGAAACTCAAACTGAAGTGAAGAAACGTCAAAAGAGCCGAAAATATTTGCTCCCAATGCTGCAGACGAACCTGCAGCAAAAACTGATCGGGATAAAACTGCATCAGTTGAAAAAAAAAAAAACAAATAAAAAGAAGCATTTAAAAAAATACTTCTTATTATAGGATGAAGACGGGTTTACCCCCCGTTAAATCCAAGCATTCATTGCATCGATCGAATGTATTTGCGAGACAAAGGGATGTCTCTTCAGATTACGAAATGGAATGTACTTCATCTTCTCAGCCAATATCACCAATACGAACACCAAATAAAAATGAATAAAACAAATATAATATGGGATTGCAGAGGTTTTAGAAATAATTTGGACGAAATTGCACTTTTATCTTAAGATTTTAATCCTGTAGCATTTTGTCTTCAAGAACCCTATATAAAAGTTTCCGCTAGAGATATTAGATTCCGATATTATAACCAATATCATTCCTTTTCACCCAATACTGAAAAAGAATCGAGAGGTGCTGCAATATTTGTTCGCAATGGGACAATTCATAGTTCCATTTCTCTTATAATAAACCTTCAAGCGGTTGCAGTAAGGTTGACGCTGCAAGTTACTATAACATTATGTTCTATTTATATTCCCCATTTTCTGCATTACAGTTTGCTGATTACAAAACTTAGTCGAGCAGTTATCTAAACCATTTCTTTTAGTTGGCGATTTCAATAGTCATTATCTTCTTTGGGAAGTCCTCGACTTCATAATAAAGGCAAAATTATAGAAACGTTGCTTTCAAACAACGACCTTTGTATATTAAATAATGGGTCAAAAAATTTTTTTCATCTGATGCGACAGGAACCTACTCATCGATAGATCTGTCAATTCTTGATCCAAATATTCTAAATAATTTCTCATGGGCAGTCCATGATGACAGTTGTGAAAGCGATCATTTTTCTAAATATATTGAAATATTTATCTGTGGCAAATGATGCAATTATCCTTAGATGGAATTTCACCAAAGCTGATTGGAATCAGTTTCGCAATCTCTGCGCAGGAAAGATTTTTGTTGAAAGATTTGAAAATGAAACTGATAAAATTCAGAGTTTTACTGACATCCTTATAGAAATTGCTAATACTCGACTTCCTTAAACCTCTGCAAATCCTCGAATCCATAAACCATTGTATAATAAGGAATACAAACAAGCTAGGAAAAATAGGAAACAACCTGAGAGACAATTTAATAAGTCTCCAACACAAAAATCATTTACATTTGCTCCGTATTGTTCGTGCAAAAGCTCGAAGAACTGCTAAAAAGTGCAGATGAGATTCTTGGAGAAAATATGTCTCCAAGATCAATTCTCGCACTCCACTTAATAACGTTTGGAATATGGTGCGTAAAATTAAAGGTTAAGGTTCTTCTGATAATGTAAAACACCTGAAAATTAATGATACAGTTTTAACATCTGAAAAAGACATTGCTAACAAAATTGCTGAGACGACATAAAAAACTCGTCTTCAGCTAATTAAACTTCAGAATTTCAAAAATATCAAAAGATACAAGAACGAAATAAATTCTCCTTTTAATCGGATAATTCTGAGGAATAAAATGATATATTTTCATATGAAGAACTTCAAAATGCACTTTCCAACGCACACGATACGGTAGTTGGTCCAGATGATGTGCATTATCAACTTCTTAAAAATTTGCATCCGCAATGTCTTTTCACTCTGTTATATATCTCTGATGATATTTGGCAGAATGATTCTTTCCAATCATCTTGGCATAAAGCAATTATTATTCCTATTTCTAAGCCTGGCAAAGATCACTCGGATCCATCCAATTACAGACCTATTGCCATATCAGCTGCGTTTGTAAAAACCATGGAGAGGATGATTAATAATGTACTCTTTTATCTTCTCACTCGTATTTAATGCAGTTTCAGGCGTAATAGGAGTATCTTAGGTCATTTAGTTCGCCTGGAATCGTTTATTAGAAATGCCTTTATTAATAAACAACATGCGGTCTCAGTCTTCTTCGACATAGAAAAGGCATATGATACGACTTGGAAATACGGCATTCTTAAAGATATGCATAATTTGGGTTTGAGAGGCCATTCTCCTACTTTTATAAAAAAAAACTTTCTCGAAAATCAGGAATTCCAAGTTCGTTTAGGGTCCACCTTCTCTGATATTTTCGAGCAACAGATGGGGTCCCTCAAGGTAGTATTTTATCAGTTACTCTTTTAAGTATAAAAATCATCAGCTTAGCAAAAGTTTTAAATAATAAAATAGATGGGTCTTCGTTGATGACTTGGCATCTCCTGTAGAGGGACGCATATGCATGCTATTGAAAGGCAACTTCAGCTCTGCCTAAATAAAATACAAAAATGGTCATTGGAAAACGGTTTTAAGTTTTCAAAAACAAAATTTTAGGAATTCTATTTGATTCCAAATTAACTTTTTCCCGCATATAAATTCCTTACGGCTAAATGCCTAGAGGCATTAGATGTTTCAAAAGTTTTATCCAATACAAATTGGGGTGGTGGTCAACCTATATTACTTCATTTATACAGATCGCTTATTAGATCAAAACTTAATTATGGTTCCATTATATATGGCTCCTTGGCTTCTTGATAAAACAGACGTCAATCTGGATCTCACAAAATTTAAAAAGTCGGAAACAAGTGAAGGAGTTTACCAGCGGGAATTCGCTCTGATTAAAGATAAGTATACACGGTTGATTCCTGCTGTTATGAAACAGGAATTGCGGCACTGGTTTCTTATATATACTGATTGATCAAAAGATAGTGATCGGGTAGCTGCTGCTGCCATTGTTTGTGACGAAACAGTAAATATTCGTCTTCCAAAATGAAAGTTCTACATTTACAGCTGAGGCTAAAACAATATATTTCAAAATCGCCTCAAAACAATTTTTTAATATGTTCCGACTCTTTGTCAGTCCTTCGGACAATAAAGAGCAGAAATTTAGATAATCCCCTAATTCGTGAAATTCTGGAACTACATACGCCTTTTACGTATGCTGTTTCAGATTTTAATAAAATTATTAATTATTGTTGGTTGCCTAGCCATGTTGCTTTAGAAGGTAACACTAAAGCCGATTCAGCTGCTAAAGCAGCATTATCCAAACTAATGACTTGTTGTTTAATTCCTCATACTGATTTTAAGCCATTGATATCCAATTATATCAATGATCATTGGTCAAATCATTGGAGCAATCAGGAACATAACTAGTTACATTCTGTACAGCCTTGTCTAGGATTTAAACCTTTGTCTTAGTATAGTAGACGTGAAGGTGTTGTCCTTAGACGCTGTAGAATCGGCCATATTTATTTTATTCGTATAAAACCTAAATTAGAGGAATGTGGTTTAAACCTTGATCTAATTAAAAAACACAAATTAACAAATGATCGTCCTTGGCTTCTTAATAAACCAAAAGTGAATCTGGATCTTTCAAAATATAAAAAGTCGGAAACAAGCGAAGAAATTACCAGCGGGAATTTGGTATCATTAAAGATAACTATGCACGGTTGGTTCCTGCTGTTATTAGACAGGAAATTCGCCACTGATTTGTAATATATACTGATGGATCAAAAGATGGTAACCGGGTAGCTTCTGCTGCCATTGTTGGAGATGAAACAATAAACATTCGTCTTCCAAATGAAAGTTCTATATTTACAGCTGAGGCTAAAGCAATTTTACTTGCTTCACAATAGATTTCAAAATCGCCTCATAAAATATTTTTAATTTGTTCCGACTCTTTGTCAGTTCTTCGGGCAATAAAGAGCAAGATAATAGATCCCCCCCCCCCCCAATTCGTGAAATTCTGGAACTGCATACTTCAATAACATATGCAGTTTCAGATTTTAATAAAATAATTAATTTCTGTTGGTTACCTTGTCATGTCGGTATTAAAGGTAACCTAAAAGCCGATTCAGCTGCTTAGGTAGCATTATTTATAAAATTACTTTTGGTTTCATTCCTTATACAGATTTGAGGCCATTTATATATGCTTATATCAATGGTTTTTGGTCAGATCATTGGAATGGACAGGAACATAATAAACTTGTTCAATAAAATATAATTTTTATCATTTATAATCCAGTCTTTTATTATAACTTATCTGTGATATCACTGTTTTTTTCAGTTTTGTAGTTTTTCTTAGAATCTATTCTATTTATTTTTACATAAATTTAATTTTTATATATTGTTATATTTTAACATTCTCTAGCCGTGAATAGCTGCAATAACGCTGATGCGACTTTAAACAAGAACTCACTCACTCACTCACTCACTCATTTTATTTCAAACTAAAAAGTAATAAAATAAGTAAATTAGTTATGATTTTGTATGAGTTGAGTTGAGTAATGGTGTTTAACGTCCCAGTCAAGATTATTTCACCTATATCGAGACCTTGCCAGCTATAGGCGAAGTGCAGAAATTTTGCCTGTGCGTTGCGCTGATGGCATTATACAGCGGAGTTCTTTATCGTGACAGGCCTACCGTAACACGGGACCATGTTTATTTTATATTCCTATCCAAAAGAACCGCGATTTTCATTTCATGGGTCAGACCCATCGATGTTCGAAACCATGACCTCCTTCTTATGGAGCGAAAACTCTACCAACTGAGCTACTGCAGTGGTGATTTTGTATGCTTGGCCATCTGTGAAAATAACTTTTTTTAAAATTTAGTTGGTTTTACGTTTTTATGTGCTTTATTTTCAATAAAGTAGGATTTTTTTCTAGAATTTTAAAATTTTTCGAAGTAAAACCATTCTGGTTATAAAATTATGAAATAAAAAGTTCAAGTCTGGCATGTCGATGCGTGTCGACCAAGGCGCTAAACCGACTTCATTTGGTATCGGATATATATTGTAGGGTTTTTATTTATATTGTTCGCTGTTCGGATAAGTTTAATGTGTTGATCATTTTATTTCAGGAAATATAGTCAATATGTCAAGCTTTGGTAGCAGTCAAGGGGTAAATTTGTTTTTCAATAGTTTTTATAAATCATTCATTTGCATAACAATTTTTTCCAAAAGGTGAATTAAAACAGTGTGTTATATTTTTGCTACTGTAGCTAATGAATATCTTAAAACATCCAAAGAATATCACTGCATTGTCGGTCCAATTTGAAATGAAAAAAAAAAGACAGGGAAATAAATAATGTTATCAATTACATCGAACTAAAATAATATATGACGTACATTTACAAATTGCTCTGGAAACAAGAATTCAACATTTCCTCTAATGTTAAAATTTCGAAAAACATTTGCTGTATTTTACCAAAATGTTTAAAATATTTTTGAACACTTTGGAGTACCAACAAAATATTGACCTATAGATTAATATTTAGACATATAAGATATAAATAAAAGCTATTTGTAATGGATTTGACGATCAAGAACACCTGCAAGATATTTCAAATTTAATAGGACGATTCATTATAACTGAAAGAGATTTCAATTTCGCTTAGTAATGGACACTATTAAAAGGCCTTAAATTATCTCGCTTATTATTTATCAAATGTATTTCTTTTGTAGCTGTCTACACTTGGAGTTTACTGCATGACAAAGGCAGCTCAAGATATGTTCACAGAGGTTCTTTCTGTGGGTAAGAGCCATTGCTAAAACAAAAATAGCGATTAACATATTTTTTATTAATATGCATTTTTGTCTGACAAATTGCGTTGTAAAAATATGTAGATAAACACAATATTAATTTTAACACATTTTAGACATAAAGGTAACAAAACAGGAAAATATATAGTAAGTCTTGTTTTATTTATCCGCAATAACAGTGCCTCGCTTTTGTCACAAGATTTTAAAATTCCTAAACTCATTTGTTTCAATGTTTTTTTCTTAAAAACTAATATAAAAGATATGCAAAAAAAGAAATAATAACGCAAATATCAGTTTAATTTCGATGTTCGAGATGTGCACATTTCAGAAATTCATCCCCGCACTTGCGACACCAAGACCGAAAAACCTGATAGATAAAAAACATAAGCCAAACAGTTTAAAATTGAATCCAAAATTATATAAATCTAAATCCAGCTAAGGAATGCTTTGCACGAGGGAACAAACCTTGGTTTTAAACAAATTTTAAAATTTAAGACGGCTGAAAATTTTGCTAAATGGTACATTTTCTGACAGCACAAAGTACTGCCTACTGAGTTACAGATACCCTCGGGAAGATTTACTGCACCAGCAGCGGTACCCACTCAGGGGTAGTAAATAATAAATAACGCAAATACCAGTTAAATTCGATGTGCCAGATGTGCACATTTCGGAAATTCATCCCCAGCACCGACACCAAAACCGCTGTCTGGCATATATATATATATATATATATATATATATATATATATATATATATATATATATATATATATATATATATATATATATATATATAATTCATTTTATATTTACTTTTTAAAGCCGTATTCCAATTATTGAAAAAATCATATCTAAAAATATATTTTTTCATTATAAACTAGTTATTATCACCATTATGTGCGGTTCATTTTCCTAAGTTCACTCTTGTTATCCCATAAAATGCAAATATTAAACGCTTGGGGCAACTCGATTAGCTAGGAGTACGCGCGGGTGTTCTACATGTATGTTAACGATGGTGTCACAAACGTGGTAGTGCGAGAACGAAAAGAGAATCTGCAAATTTTAAAAAGAACAAGGGCCAACGGGAAAAACTGACGAGAAAAATTGAAATTGACCAGGGGGCAGGTTTATGAAACTATGCTAAGACATGTCGTAAGATATGTCCTAGGACATATCTTACGACCAACATAAGATAATCTTATGACATGTCATATCTTGTAAATCAAAAGTATCTTAAGTTTATCTTAACAAGGACACCATTACGATATCTTAATATCATCTTAACTTTTAAATATAAAATAGCTACACAAATATTTTTCTCGACTAAAGAGAATTATAAAAAAATTTAATTAAATTAAATAAGAAAAATTAAATAGAATTTTATTAAATTATACAAAAAATAATATATATCAAAAATGCTTGATATCTATCTATCTATATATCTATACATATATTCTCAGAATTTAGATTATTTTATTTATTTAATTATTTATTCATATATTTTAAACTTTTAATTTCGTTTTGTGATACATATTTTTAAAACAAGGTTTGACCAATCCCGGGTTGAAGTGTAAAATTGTGCTTTGAACACTCAATAGTATATAAAAGCTCGCGTGAATTTCACAGTTTCAAAATGAGTAGGAAAAGAAATCCAAATTTTTCAGAGACTGAAATTCAAATTTTAGTTGCTGAAGTTAAAAAAATAAGGAGTGGTGAAAAAATTTGCAAGAAATGGACCGCTTATGCGGGCACAACAAAGAAAGTTTCGTTAAATAGACGGGAGGCACGAAGGACGGATGGTGGTCCACCTCCAGAACAAATTCCTTCATTGGAGGATAAAGTTGTGGGTATCATAGGCGATAATGTTATTAAAGGTGTAAAAGGCGAAACAGATATCGGAATTGATGAGGAAGATGATACTGGCATGTGCTACTTTTGAATTGTATTATTTTATAAAAATTCAAAACTTTTGTTTTGCCATTTTTATAAAATAAAAAATTCAAAAGTAGCACATGACAAAACGATGGCCAAATCTACAAATCAAACCTCATCATCCCTAAATAGTAAGTGTGCTAGCTAATTGCATTACCTGAATATACTCATGTCCCTGTCATGTGCATTATTTTTAATTCTGCATGTTTTAATTTATTTGAAACAAGAGACACGATTACACAATTATGAACCAAAGTGAAACAAAGAGACACAAACAAATCAAAAAGTAATAATAACAGTAGATGTAGCTTAAATATGTATTTCGAAATTTAAATTAATTAAACTGCTTAGAGAGAATCCACCATTTTAAAAATGCACCAAGACCAACGTTTGTATGTACTCCTTATATAGTTTTTAAATCCTGTCCAGTTTTCAAAGGATCTAATTGTCCCTTAATCATTACATAAACCTTAAGGTTTGTTTTATTGTCGAGATTTAATGGAATTCCGATGATATCATACGTAATATGCATATCTAAAAATATGCATAAAATGTAAAATTTAAATGTAGATCAACTCAACTTATAAAGTATATATGACAAATTAAACGTTACAAATATGAATGAAACTGATGCATTTAATTATTATAAATTTGAAAATGAGCTATGTCAAAAAAATGTGTTACAATTATCTTAAGATTGTCTTTAGACACCTAACTCACTGTCGTAAATTTAGGATAGATTTTAAGACAAGTCGCAAATTAAGATACCGTTGTTAACATGACTTAAGACTAAGATATGTCGTAAGACCATCATAAGATATATCTTAGTCCTAGGACACTTTCATAAACATGCCCCCAGGCGCAGATGGATACATGACTGTAAATAGTACAGCAGTTTGGAATGGATACAAGCGACAATGTGATAGCATTACTTTTGAACACATGTTTTTTGCTTTTCTTTTCTTTTTTCCTTTTTATTGATATTGCCTCGTTTACGATAAAGAATCACGTGAAGAGTGTTCTAATAATATGGTCTTTGGTAGATCAAACTAGCAGTAGGTTTCTCCATGAATATCAACTGAAGTAATGGTTTTATTATGGAACAAAGTATTACATTTTTCGTGCGAGGCATAGTTAAAAATGCACAGTTTGTATATTATGAATAGGAAAACTTAATGCAGCTTTTAAACTACTTCCAAGGCATATTGTATTAGGCCTTATAAATAAATACGATATAGAAAAAAAAATGAAAATAAAAATTGGATATATATCATGCATCATAGATATTTTTCTTTTCAGAACTTGCTCCATTTGGTGTCAGAGTTAATTCAGTAAAGTAAGTTTAAAATATGTACATATTTTTGCAATACATAAAGCATATAAACTATACAGGATACTGTATTATGTATTTTTTGGATGCTGACTCTACACCTTAATACAATAAGTCCTTAAATGCATTTCTTATCATTAAATCAAATATACATAAACAATAATAAAGAAATGTCAATAACTTATATTTCACGAGATTTCATGAAAATTTTTATTGATTTCAAAAACCCTTCATGTTAAACATTTACTTTACTATCTTTTCATAAATATTTTTCTTAATTATACAACCGTTTAAAAACATTTAGATAAATTTTCATTATAGAGGGATAACATTTTTTCATTATGAGTAAACATATCTATTTTGTATTATCAAAACGCCATGGATAATTTTAAAAACACAGACAAAATATTAATTTTATAAAAAATTACGACTTATTAGTAAATCACAGTTGATTAAATTTTAAATACAGGAGTTTATGCAACGATTAGTTATCATCTCTTCATTCAGACCAATTAAATCTCGCAACTAATCTGTTTTTATACGCCCGTCATATGACGGGACGTATTATGTTACGGTGCTGTCCGTCCGGGCGGGCGGGCGGGCGGGGGTCCGGGCGGGCGTCTGTTAACAATTTGTATTCCGTTCAATAGAGACCACAAACATTTATGGATTCAAATGAAATTTGGTATACAGCTTTACCATGGTAATACCTTGTGCAAGTTCGAATTACAACTTTTTCGGATTATTTTTGGAGGAGTTATGCCCCTTTTTTAACTTAGAAATTTTTGTATGTATGACCATGTGGTTTCCGATCATCAGAGCCTACAACTATTTATGGATTCAAATGAAATTTGGTATACACATTTACGATGTTATTATCTGGTGCAAGTTCGAATTACAACTTTTTCAGATT
Organism: Tegillarca granosa; assembly: GCA_029721355.1. NCBI lineage: Eukaryota > Metazoa > Mollusca > Bivalvia > Arcoida > Arcidae > Tegillarca > Tegillarca granosa. Next base: position 32,693,614 of record CM056601.1, on the reverse strand, counting down.
ATTTTTGGAGGAGTTATGCCCCTTTTTTAACTTAAAACACCTTTTTATCATACTGCACAGATCACGACAACAGTTCAAATTATAATTAAGCTTTATAGATATAAATTATTTCAGGTTGGTTAAAAAAAGGTTCTCAAAACATTTTAAACAAAAAATGTATTTGTTTCCTAAAATCTTCCTGCATGCAATGCTTAACACATGAAAACACTGCCATGACCTAACATTATATTTTAAACTTCTTCCTTCCTGGAAATGAATATGAATTATATAGCAGTCTACCACTATCCATTTAGCAATATATTTTTACATACATATATCCTAGTTGTACTTATACTTCTCAGTAAAGAATGGAACAATCTAGAGGATTAGTGACGAATTCATTCGGAACATCCTCTGGATGTGAAATGATAAAGGCGACAACTTTCTCCTTTTTAGCAGCATATATTTGCATCTTGGGGACCTTGAAAACTCCTCGATAGATTTTGCTAAAAATTTCTGAGGTTATGGAGTCTAATGCGATCTAGCTATCTACTTGGTGAAATTTTTGGGAAAAATCGGTAACATACTTAATTTTGGGGTCAAACATGCAAAAAATGAATTTTTCCAAAAAACAATTACGTTTAACGCACTCCTGTTCAATAACAGTTCATTGTACGAAAAGTCGTCCATTGACCGAAAAATGTTTAAGATCTGACGGAAGAGACGGTATTTTTATATTTTTTCTATCTTTTACATAAAATCCACAATAACTGTTTAAAGTCGGCGCTATCATCCAAAACAATTTAACGTACCGTTTTGAATTCGTACCCATATTAAAGTAACCAATTCTTTACCAAATTATTGGTAGGTTTGGCACTTATCCGTTAGGTCTGTGTCAAACTTTTGAGTGGCAAGTTCTGTGGATGAGCTCTACTGATAGAAATCCTCTAGATTGTTCCATTCTTTCCCGCGAAACCCCTAAAGGTGTCGCCACACTAGTAAATAGTACTACTCGATCAATATAACACGGGCGTATAATGCTTACGCTCGGCGGTGCTCTTGTTACAATAAGAAATAAAATAGAATATTAGATTCGAGAAATGACAATTGCTTTGTTTTGTTGATGAAGTATTGTCTGTTCTCTTCGAGGAAACTAACTCCAAATCAGATTAAAAACATTTGTTCTCTCGGAAAACATAAACAACTAAAAAGGTATGTTTATGATCGCTTCAATTTTAACAAAAGGAGAGATACACTTTTTATCAACTGAAATCTTTTAAGTCCAATAAATGAAGATATGCAAGAGCAAATTATGTTTCTTTTATATAAATTTAAAACATTTATTTATGAAAGTATAAAACACATTTTAGGAAATTTGTAACTATTTATGGAAGAGGTGTTCCAAATTCGTTTTAAACCTGTTTTTTGTATAAAATCCCTCTGCAAAACAAAACCTTACATTCAAATATGCTTATAAGACAAACTTCTGCTCCGACAAAGTTAAAGAAGTTATTTAGTTTGAAGACGAAATAAAATAAATGATGCCATGTATACTCTTGGAAACTAAGAGGAGATAACATTTCTTATTTAGAATATGTGTATAACTGTGATTCATAATTTTAGAGAGCAACATTATATACGATTGTATTTTTACAGGTTTGAAGTGCGCATACTCTTTATTTGAATTTGTAACAGTGCTAACTAAGTACTAAATGCCTTATCTATTATCAAATAAACATTTTAAGTAACATATATGCAAGTTTTCATTTAGGAAATAATGAAACTATTATTCAAGACTTTCTAATGGTAAGATTTGTTTTACATTATAAAATTATTTTTTGTAGTCTGGGTACAATTCGAACACCAATAGCAAGGCGTTTTCTTAATGATGAACAATATGAGAACGTAAGTAAACCATGGAATACTAAATATATAACACAGATACCAGTTAAATGTTGATATGCCAAATATGCACATTTCGGAAAAATCATTTCTCATTAGTTACACTTAGGGGCCGAAAAGTTTGATATATAAAAACATCAACCAAACAGTTGACAATTAATGAATCTAAAGTTCCGAAATTATATAAATCCAAATCCATCTAAGGAATGCTTAGGCATGAGAGTACAAACCTTAGTTTAAAATAAATTTTAAAATTTAAGGACGGCTGAAAATTTTGCTATTTGGTACATTTTCTGACAGCACAAAGTCAATCATGTAAATTGTATATAATTAGATGATTGTTCAAAAAGTTTAGTAATGCTATCTTCTCAATTTTCAATCAAAGAACTATTACTTCGAGGTTTTTACCCATGATGTACCCCTCATTCAATAAGGTCATTGGTTGCCTCATTATGGTAATAGAAATGTTTTATAAACAATATATCACTCGCGCATTGCAAAGATATTAAGAAAGTTTTTTTTTTAAAATAGCATTAAAATATTTTTTGTAATTTGTACTTTTTAATAAAATAGTCAAAACGGTCTTGTCACTATGATTCGGAAACAAGTCCACAGAAATACTGAATGGGCTTGTAATAAACGTTTTAAGGGATAATAATAAGTTTGCTTCATATAATGTAAATTGTGTTCACAAGTCATAAAAACTATATTTTGTTAAAAAAAATTCATTGTCATCTGAAAACTGTTCCTTGTGCGCCTTATAAACACAAGCAGCTATTACAGGTATCCATTGCTAAAATTGTGCCATTGTTTGTACTTATCTGTCAGCTTGTAAGCTTTGGATTTAAACACAAGGTACTTGTTAAAATGAAGAAATGAATTTCACATTACATGTATGATCAATGCTTATGAGAGTGTAATGTCATTTATGACTTTTGCCAATGCATAATTTGCAATGATAAAATTCTGAAATGGATGAGATTCGGACCGGTTTCGTACTACCGAATTTCAAAGGCCCTATAATACTGGCCCTCTTAAACAGGCCAAATTTCTTGGTCCCACACGAAACCGGTTTCCAGAAGTTGCGTTGTAATCATTTTAAATAAAGAATTTCATGTATATCAAATTCTTTGATATCAGGGTTAATGTGACATTTTTCTTTAAAAGATATCGATGTCTAATTCCAAAAATTACATCATTAATCGATTATAAAAGAAAGAAACTTTAAAATAATAGTTGGCCAATTGTTAACTTAAGTGGTCGAACAGGCGCGATTTATTGCACATGATGGTATGTAAATGTAAGTATCATGTGTTCGTGTGTGATTGCGTTCTTACAGCTGTCTTTATTACCTTTTGTGATTAAAATTCACTTCTTGGGATACTTAATTGACACTGAGACTGAGTAAGACACGTTAAGTTCATTGGTATGGCAACCAAAAGTAAAAAACTGGTATATGGTGACTTGCATCATCTTTACGATCTTTTTTGATTTTTTTTACCTTTCTGTTGTAGTTTTTATCTAGTAATATTTACATGTGTTGAGAACACTGCTTATAAAAAATAAACAACAATCGATGACAATGTTTATTGAGAAATGGCACTCAAAATGCCAATTGAACATTCCTTTAATTGAATCACTAAGCCTCAAATGTAGCGATAATTAACTGCGATAAACTAGTCACAATTCAAAAAGCAAACCACAGAACTGATACTATCAATTAAATATGTGAACTTTTACCAGGAAAGTGATGCCGAAAGTGTATTTTACTTCTGTCTAGCTAGCTATACCACTGAAGTTAATTTAGTATATTGCATTTCTTTTATTTTCTATGCAGGCGATGAAGGAACAGGCAAAGTACCATCCATTAGGAAGAATTGGCGAACCAGAGGATGTCGCTAAATGTGTTGCTTTCCTAGCCTCTGATATGGCTTGTTTCGTGACTGGACAGCATTTGTTTGCTGATGGAGGGAGACACTGCTTACATCCTGGAGATAATCTTAAATGAAACACATACCTTCTTTAACCAGACAACGATTAAATAATAAGTTTTTTTGATATTTAAAACATAAGACGTGTTTGATTAACTAATTCAAAAATTAAAACTTTTTATCCAAGCAATCGTTATAGTATTTCTTATATACTATCTATATTCCCTTTGGTAACTCTCTAGTGATTTTAAAGGATTCAAAAAATAAATAAATAAATAAATAAATAAATAGATAAAAAAAAATAAATAAATAAAAAAAATGCGTGCAACTTTCAGGACCGTCAGTGACTTAGACAAATTATGTAATTATAGTTCTATATGATAAAGGATCATACAAACTTTAAGCCCATACGTCATTTAAATAAACACAATGAATAGAAAAAAGAAGGTTCCAAGTCGGATTTTAAGTAATTTTAAATAGTCTAAAAGACAACTTCGACTTTTCTATCTCCATCTTAAAAAGGTGATCTACTATTGAATGTTAAAATGACTTAAGAATCGTAATTAAGTATTCACAGTGCTGACAGACAATAAAAAAGTTTACTTAGACTTGCGAAATATACGTTGGTTAACCACTAGCAAGGTCAAGCATATAAACTTTTGATCATACTTTAAACAATAATCTCTGATTTCTTCATTCAAATAAAGTTGCTGTGATTGACCACAATCAGGAATGAGATCAATACCAAAATCTATTATAAAGAATGAGAAACTCCGCTATAACTCATAAACCTAAATTTTAATAATATTATGTAAGCTCATTTATAACACGATTATATATATACAGATGCTCTAAATATATATAATATACTTCTTAATAAACAGATACAAGTTCCTAAAGTTTCTACTTATTTTAAATATAACACGTCATCTCTAGTTTCCTACCCTAAACCTATTGCATGCAAATATTTAATTTTAAAACATTGCTGTGTAAACTTTCATAATTTTACTCGACTTACATGCTCTTGCTCAGTTTTCCCTTTTTTATGAACCACGTATAACAACTGGCAATATCAATATAGTAAAAATGCTGGGAGTCATAACCTGTGACAGAATAGAAAAATTATGGATTCTGTTGGAGTGTATACTGGATGTTGGATTCAATTAAAAGATTTGAAGCCTAATAAGTTATTCAACAGAGTATGGGAAATAAGGTGTTTCATAAATAAAACATAGCAAACCTTAAACGGATTATAAGTTCTAGTCCATTAATTCTCATTGACCTGAAGATTTCTGCGACCCTCACAGACATATATAACAAATATGTCGAAGGCCCAGCTAATTAAGCTTTCAACAACATTATCTCGTCAGTAAGAGATTATACGTTGTAAGTCTAAATGAAGAGCTTTGTTTGTATAGGATATCGGAACATTCTATATATATCATGTTTTTTACGGAAGAACTAACTTCTTCCCAATCTTAGGGGAATTTTTTTTCTGTAATAATTAAAAACAGGAAGAATATGAACTTCCTTAACGGTACTGGATTTCAAAAATTCACAGAAAATCAATACGTGGAAAGATATATAGCATATTCTTCTTAATGTAGTGCTAAATCATTATCAGTTATATTAACACAACATTTGACAATCGTCACAGATGACCTTCAGTTCTTTTTAGAAAAAAAGTATATTTTACATATGGCATCATAAAAAAGTCTAAAGCCCCCCCCCCCAAATCATTCTTTTTTACATAAATAATAAGCATTGATATAAATATCTAGTGTTCATTGAGTATTATATAGGGATTTCAAAAAACACCAGACAGGCTGCAAACAAAAATGTACTGAAGATATCATAAACAAAATAATAGAGTTTTTTATCTTTGGAACTGAATACATTGAGAGAGAGAGAGAGAGAGAGAGAGAGAGAGAGAGAGAGAGAGAGAGAGAGAGAGAGAGAGAATTCATCTAAATATTATTTTCATGTGCAGATAAAAGTGGTGTCTAAAATTTCACTGATTTTTGTTTAACGGACCTGAATTTATACAAATGCTTCCATTTCATGTTTTTGGCATTAGTGCACTAGTAGTTGAATCTGTTTGCTTATTGATAACACCACCTCACACAGTTTAGATAACCAGAGGTTTAAAGGTCACCGTTTACCATTTTTAAGTTTTTCTATTTTCAAATTGTCAAATTGATGTCATTCAAAGTTATACACATCGTATATATACCGGTAATGCAGACAAACTTCATGCTAATACTTTTTAGTCGCATTTCATCGCCTGATATCAACAACATGTTACCTTACAATTTACAAAATTGATGACAGGTGTTCATAAAGTAGAAAAAATTTTGTTATATTTAATCTAACATTGGTAGAAATTCAGTAATTGAACAAACTGCTCAGTCAGCTACAAGTGATTTTGATAGTGTTTGTCTTATTTCTTCTAATTCATAAAACGTAAGTTTGTTAGTAATTGTCTAAAGTAAAAACGTTTTAATAATAATAATAATAATAATAATAATAATAATAAATAAATAAATAAATAAATAGATAAATAAATAAATAAATTAATTAGTTTATAAAGTTCATAAATTAAAGAGATATGTAAACTAGTGGTTAAGAAATTATTTAATTAATGTAGAGCTGTTTAGTCTGGTCCAACTTCTGTCAGAATATTCTGAAAATGGTTTTTTATTTTACAATGCCTCCTCAAATGTATTTTTATCTATTAACCTGTTGTTTTAAATAAGATAAAATCTAAAAGATGACTGTTTATTGCCTAATTATGATTTTATCATTGTCATACGTAACTTACCTGTTTTTTCCAGTTAAGCACAATCAAACAGTGAAATTAGGACTCGGAATGCTTTGAAGGTACCTGTAAACTTGTTCTTTTTATCAAGTCATTGTAAAAGAAAAATAATACATTTTAAGAAAAATTAAAAATAATGACTTTTTAAATCCCTAGAATTTATATATTTATTTAATTGCAGAGACAATTCAATGTCGCTGTTTCTAGGAATCAACACACCACATAGACAACCCAGATTTAACTTATAGTTAAAAAGAAAGTTGAAAAAACCGCATAAAAATTCTGACTAAAATAAATTAATAAATATTATATAATTAACGTTATTAACATAGTAAATCAGGTACTAGCATCCAGCTTGGATAACAGACCATTTCCGGTTTAACACTCTAAAAATGCTAAGGGTAGACAACATTGATCTTTCTACTGTTTTAGAATTTTATTTATACTTAAAAATGAGCAGCAATCACTTAAAAAACGTCTGTTGTCAAAAAATTAACTCTTTATTTTGTACACTTTCAAAAAAAAAAAAAAAAAAAAAAAAAAAAAAAAAAAAAAAAAAATATATATATATTTATAGAAATAAATGGTGACCGATGACCTTTACAGCCGAAGATCGGCTTACATATCATGGCGTCTCTGGCCACTTAAACACAAAACACAAAAAATTTGTCCAAATTTAAAAAAAAACAGCATCATTTTTAAACTGATCAATTGATAAAAAAAACAGACTGATGTTTTTTACCTCTCTTAATTTATAAGTGAGCAGCGATATTTAAAACTGGTTCGCTTTGAATGTCAGCGCCGTCAGATTTTCAACTTTTTCCTAATACCGAGAAAATTACTTCATACAGTTTTAGAAAAACCATACTGAAGGAAATGAGGACACCATTCTGGTCGTGATTAGCGTGATTAGAGAATTCAGTATTTTATTTGCGCATGCGTATTCTTTTGTTTAAAAAGGCTAATTTTCATTTTTATTTTTCCTATAGAAATTTTAAATTTACACACTATAGATCTTTGAAAAGACAGAGTGGCTTGATCACTTAGAAATTGAATTATATAATACCGATGGTTACATTATAATGAAACTATACACTAGTGTGTAGTTATTTGTATCTTTAAGTCTATGTTTTCTGATGAATTTTCCGTTTAAATCGTCTTTAAAAGCATTTTTGGAGCTCAATATCCGAATTTTCTTGATTACGTAAATATTATTTATGTGTTGCTATCAATGCAGATACATTTGCCCGTAAACAGTATACGACACTGGTCGCTTGAAAAACTTGTTTTAGACCCAAGAAACAGTTCTTCGGGTATTTGCGGGATAACATTTGTCTTATTTATTTTATTAATTTTAAGTTGATTTGTGAAAACTTTGGGTTTTTTTCCGGTCATGTCGGCTAATCTATTTCAGAAAAAGATATTTCTCATACAAAAAGATAATTGCAATATGTCGACTTATCAACAGTTTCATAACTTGAAACTATGTGATCGTTCTATCATAGAACACAAACACACCAATCCTGGTCCAAATCCCAATCCAAAAAGAAAATAAAAACTTCACACGAATTCATGACACGATTTTGAATTACATTTTATATATTATATTATTATAAACGAACCCACACTTCATTTTTAAATGATTAGAAAAGCAGTAATTTGTGGAAATGTATTACAAAGCCATTTCAATTATTCATTTATGTTGTTTTGCATAAGCATTTAAATAACAAAAGTATATAACTTTTCAGTTTATGCAGCTTTTTTACACAAATCGTGTCAGTTTCAACACAATTCAACAAGAGGAGTTAAACTTGTTAAAAACATTATTCTTTATAATTAAGATTTTCAGAAGTTATAAATGTACAATGCCTGGAGTGGCAAGTAGACAGTCTATAAGCCATTTTATTTCGTGTTCCTTCATTTGTAAGACATATAACAAGCCAATACATATTACGATGACTCTTTACTGAAAACCGAAGTATTCTTAACAGGTTTGTCCTCACACTGACATAGGTATAGACCTGAACAGTAAATATATGTTATTTTCTTTCAGTAATACCAGTCTTTCAGTACTTCCATTATTTTGATTATATATATTGCTCATTGGATTAACTACCTTAGCTTTCAGGTCAAGGGCTTGAGAACGACAGTAAAAATGGATTCTTTAAACGATAAAGTGGTGTTAATAACGGGTAAGGTTTTTATATATATCAGCGTATCAGCAGACATCTTGTTGTTAAATCATTATTATTATTATTATAAATTATTATTATTATGTCTGTGTATCAGCAGTCATCTTGTTGTTACTCATAATCTTTATCATGTCTGCGTATCAGAAGTCATCTTGTTTGTTACTCATTATATTTTTCATGTCTGCGTATCAGAAGTCATCTTGTTTGTTACTCATAATCTTTATTATTATTATTATTATTATTATTCCTCGTTTCTGACAGATTTTTTTCAGAGGCATCCCCTCCTTCGATTCTTTTTTCGATCAGGTGAAAAGTATGTCAACTAGTAGGAATTGACCATTGGAAGAAGGTCGCTTCCTCATCGTTTTTCGGAATTCGAAACGACTACGTAGAAATCCGGTTAAAACAACAACAACGGGACTTTTATTGTGAAGTATACGCTTTAGGGTATCTGCTTGAATTACACTAATTATTGACTGTGTGTCCGCTTTGTTCTAGATTCTCACATTTTGTTCTGCCTCTAGTGTCCCACTAATTTATAAGTACGTTAAATAACCTGTTGCTATTATTGCATTACACACACCCAGAGAGAGAGAGAGAGAGAGAGAGAGAGAGAGAGAGAGAGAGAGAGAGAGAGAGAGAGAGAGAACTAATACGCAGACATATACTTGCTCGCAAGTATACATTCTAGTTGTTATTAAAATTATAATTCTTTACGTATATTTTCTTAAAAATCAAAAAGAAAAGGAGCTTGAAAAATTAAAATAGGTCATTGCCAACGAAACCAAAATAACACGCCTAATATCTGGTAAATAAAAAAACAGATGCATTGTTTACATAAAATGTTGTCCGTAAAGAAGTTCTTGGGACCATTGATTCCCCGGGTATTTTTCGATAATACAGTTTAAATCATTATGAGAGTTATAGTACGAGGCAGATAATGTAGGTTAATAACCCATCGTTTTACATCATCATAATCCTCAATGATTCATCCTCACAAAGGTAGGCTAGAACATATGTCGATCGTGATGGTTTTTTTAAGTGGAGAAATAGCTTTGCGGGATTTCCCGAAGAACTCAATTAATCCAAAATTAGTTTTATGTGTTTCCTTTCTTCAAAATGTATATAACAGAAATATTTTTTCATATATGCTTTAGTTTCCCCTTTAAAGTGACAGCTTCAAATTAAGTTAGAGAATCTTGACAAGAGTGTTAAACACCAATTATTTAGTCCTATCCACTAATAATATATATATATATATATATATATATATATAAAACATATCTATAAGGTAAACTGTTGTTGTTTAAACGTTAAGTATCTAATTTTAATCATCATTTTTCATTATTAAGGTGCTGGATCTGGTATCGGTGAAGGTACGGATTATTATTTTTTAAAGTTTGGGTCAAAATTGTCCTTGGCAGATAAGGATCCAGAAAGTTTAGAGAGAGTAGTTTCTGCATGACGATCAAAACAACAAAACTGTCAGGTAATTAGTGCAAGTATTACAAAAGTAATGAGACAATGGCATTTTAAATATATATTGTATGGCGTAAGGGATACTTCTCAAGATAAACGTTGTTAATTTTCACTTAAGATGATATAATATGCATGTAACTTCGCCAACAAAAAACAGTCGACATTTTGTTCCTGGTGCCTAAGACTCAGTTTTAAGTAATCATATAACTGATTATTTGTATGAATTTTTCTGTAAAAAAGTTAAAAATTTAAACCAGTAACAGAAAAATCGTCGTAATATTAACCATATTTTCAAATTATTTCTTAATTGTTGTTTATTCCTTTTTTGAAATTTGAAAATCAATTTGAAATCTGTTATCGTGTTCTTCAATTCAATTAAAAAGGAATATGGCATACATGTTAGCAGTAAATAAAACTTAACTATTTCATTTGCATCTTTACATTCAAAAGGCCTATTTTGAGGGAAATTAAAAGATTTGTTATCCTTGTATAATTAGTGGTAAGTTAATGGTTGTTGAGGAAACCGAAGTGCCAGAATAAAACGACAAAACTTCGGCAAGCGAAGCATGGAGGTTAAGTAGGTTGTCTTTTTATGTTGCTACTTTTACTTATGTTACAGTTAAATTTAGTAATTTTGCAAAACGCTTTATATAATTATGTATTGATTTTCTATTCCCGAACTTGCCACGATTATCACATAATTGTGTATGATTGCCCAATCGCAATTTAACCGTAACGTCTTATTCAATACACAGGTAACATCAACTGTTGCAGATATAACAAAAAAAGAAGAGAGGAAAAATCTTATTGATAACACTATAAAGACATACGGACGAATAGATGTTCTAGTGAGTGTAAAAGTTATTTTCATGTTATCCTATTTGATATGCGTATACACATTACCTTTGTAAATGCTTCAATGTACAAGCGATGTTTAACACCAACTTATGCACAAGATTGCCTTTTAGGACTAATTTTGAATACCCAGTGTAAGGAAATATGTCAGTTCTCACGAAAAACATACGTTGTTATTTATTTTTAATAAATATTAAGATAAAGTGAAATATAACGATCCAAAGAAAATAAGATGGACATTGCTAAATCAATCAGTTATTCCGCACGACTAAACGTACGATCGCTGATAATTAATCTTTGACAGAAATAGAAATAAAGTGAAACATAACAATTTCAATTAAAATAACATCTACAAAGTAACCATGAATTTCTAACAGGAACACGAATGAATGTAAAGCCAAGTAAAACAAACATTGTGTTTACTTAATAAACATTTTAACAGGCTTAAAAAGCAGTGGATCGTGGAAGTTTCAAAATTGGTTTTTTTTGTCAATATATAAGAAAGATTTTTCTCTTGATGTAACTCACGCTAGACCATCAAAAAATTTTCAACGTCGCAACTACCTCATGACGCCACAGACACTTGAAATATTTAGAACACGCTATTCGAAATTACTTATGTGCATTAAGTGTCAAACAACGCTTTTACATTTTAAAAATTAATTACAAATTGGAAAAGTTAATAAAGTTATGGAAAGAAAACAAATTTAAATTAATAGAAACAAAACAAAATTGCATGATATTTTTTCAATATTTGGGAGATACTGTAAAGTGATTACACTGTAAATGTAGATACCTATAAATGTTTTTTGCGTAGTCAAAAGATTGTACATCGTACCTTTGCAAGTAACGTAGACATTCTAACTCATTCATGAAGTGAAATACATGCACTTCACGTTTTTTTTTTTTTTAATTTTTTTTTTTTATTATTTTTATTTATTCTTTTTTTTTTAATTTTTTTTGTAGTTTCTAAATGGCGATTCCATACGTGTAATTTTAATATCAGTTTTCATTATCTGGTGACAGTTCTGTATAATACATGTACTGCATTTTTACAATTTAGGAAAAAAAATTAAAGGCTCTACGTTAAACACTTTTAACACATGACTTTTTAAATTAAAATATATAAGGTAAACAATGCTGGTATTGCGATAGGAAATTTTCCAAATGGAAACTTCAGAAGAGGAATATTACAAGATGTTTGAAGTAACACAAAGAGTAATTTTTCCTTAACAAAGCTGGCTGTTCCATATCTCAAGCAAACTTAAGGTAAATTAGACTTTTCTTACCTGGTTTAAAAGTGACTGGCACGCTATAATAGCATTCCATTTTATTCTCACGTCTAAGTTATAACCTCTTTGGGTACTTTAATCACAGTGAACAGAGAAATTTTTTACTAAAACATTTCGAGTTGATAGAATGTATTAATGCTTCTAGAAAAAGATTAAAAAATAAAATGTGTATTTGCAAAAGAACTCGAAAGTAACACCTGCTCTGTGGAAGGGGCTTGCAACGTTTGAATACCAAGCACTTCACGGCCTACGAAAGATTTTTCATGTTTTGTACATATATTATCTGGTTAATAAAAATATTTTTAGAATGTTATTTGTTTTTGTCTAATTGTAACTACAAATAGTTCCTTTTATTTTACGATATAACGAAGTCAGTAGTTTCTAGTAGCCATCGAACATTCAAGCACTACATCAATTTATTTCCAATAGAAGCTGATATTTAGTGTGCTGTTTGTTATTAAAATTGCCATTGCCGGAGAAGACTTCTTTTAATGAGTAGGCCCTAAAATATTTCGAAACCTGCCTCATGTTCAGTTTGTTGTCCTGAGCGTCACTATAGTTATATCTTTGGTTCGTGTTATTACGTTGTGAACTAACGGCCGGGTGTAATTTTGCTTAAGAAAAGTACCTCTAATTCATTGAATTGTTGATCTCGCAAGATGCAAACTTCGCGTGGCAAACAATCTGGAATATTTCTTTTTATGTGTGACGGGTGAAAGTTCAAGTATTAGTTTTAGTGGAAGTTCAAGTATTGGTGTTTCTTTATTAAATATATCCCTTGTGATTACAGTTTGATTCCTTAAAACAAGAACGGTAATTTAGATTTACTGGTTTTTATCGTAAACCTATTGGTTAGATTGAGATTGCTCAATACTAATTCACATTTAAGGAATCTTTGGATTTATTACAAAGAAAAAAGCACTCGTATAGATATCGCTTCCAGGAATTGTCAACCATCAGTGGGAATTCTCTATCGTTTGTTTCTTCTATTTTAGCTATAGCTGTTGTTTAAAAAAGCCCATCACAAGTATTGCGTACGCAAGGGCCATTTTTGTTTCATTGCTGCATCGCGAATTTGCTTAAATTATTTTATGTTGAAGAGAAATGAATTGTTTTGCGTAAATCTGCTTGTAATAGGTAATTGTATCTTTCTATCCAATACCTAGTCGCAAGTATTTCCATGTCATGAGAGATATTTGTATATTAACTTGTAACATCGAATGGAATTAAAAGATAATTGATTTCTGTTGTTTTTTGGATGAGTTGAAAAGTCGATGTCTTCGCGAATGAAACTTGAAATAACGTTGCAGATGTTTTTAGTAATATGCCCTGAAAATTGCTCAAACGGTGTGTAGGACAGGCCGGGTCCGCTATTATTGGCTCGAGTTTTAAATTTTTTCTCATTTTCTATGAGACATAACATTAGAAAAGTATACCGGTGTGTACTGTTATAAATTTTAAAAAGAAACTCTCTCATTTTATTTCAAACCGAAAATTGATTAAACTAGAATTGTATTTTGATTATGTTTGATTATGTTTGATTGGACATCTCTAAAGTTAATTTAGGATCATTTGCGAAGTTTTACATGCTGTGTGTTCATTTTAATTTCAATATAGTGCGATCTTTTTTTCTAGAATTTTAAATATTTCTAAGTAATCCTGATTATTAAGGCTTTACAATACAGAAGTTCTGGCATGTCAAAGCGTGCTGATTAACGCACCAATTCAATTTTATTGAGTGTGATATTGGATATATGATGTAGGGTTTTATTTTTTTTATTCTCTGTTTCGTCAAGTTTAATATGTTGATTATTTTATTTCAGGAAATGTAGTCAATGTATCAAGTTATGTCAGCAGTCACGCGGTAAATAATGCCTTTGATATTTTTTTTGTTTATAAATCATTCATTAGTGTTTTTATTTATCAGATGGGTAAAACAGTATGTTTTATTTCTTGGACTAAAATAATGGGCATCTTATTTAAATTTAATATTATTCTGGCAATATCACCACATTTCAAAGTAGCCGAACAGACGGTTAAGGAAAACATTTTAGCAAATATATACCTAAAACAAAATATTGTGCTTCAGTTTTATATTGCTCTGGATATGTTTCAAAAATGTCTTTAATGTTTGAATTTTGAAAAAATGCTATTTTTAATCAAATGTGGAAAAATAATTATAAAAATCGATCTTACATTTAAACACGTTAAGTATAAAAAATGCTATAATACTTAATTGAATTGAAAAAAAAAATGAAATGTAATAATAAATTTATTTAAATATATATGAAATACATACGTTTTCAAATTATTTTCAAGTTTCTATATTGATTAAGCATAGCCTTTTGTTTTGTTAGCATACTGTTCAATTATACCCTCAAGGAAAATTTTACCGGCATAATCTTTATCCCTCGCATTAGGCAGAATGCTTTTGTCCGCCAAATAAAAAAAAAAAGAAAAAAATCATATTGACCTTCTCATGAGTCGTAACCGTATATTATCGTTACAATTTGTCTAAAAAACGCTAACTTTAGGTTTAAACTAGGTAGCTAGGTCCCTATCAATATGAATTTGTAAGTCACTTTGTGAGCAATATTCAGAACTAGGACTAATTCTCTCATCAAATTAGGATAAACTGCAATAATTTTAAATAGCAATACTGTTTCCATTGTTTCTAGAACAAAATTAGAGGTAATTAACACGCTGCAAAAACTCCGCTTTAGATAGCCCTATAGATAGGTCTGTTCCCTCATGCAAAACATTCCTTGTGTGTTTTTAAGGCCTAAAGCTTCATTCTTGGAACTAATATACCAGTTAGCAAAATTTTCAGCCGTCTAAATTTCTGAAATTAAAAACTAAGGTGTGTTTCCTCATGCAAAATATTCCTTTGTTGAATTTGGATTCATATAATGTTTTTAATCTATCAAACCTTTCGGCTCCTTGTGTCACTGATGAGGAATGATTTTCCTAGATGTGCACATCTGGCTCATCAAAATTTAGCAGGTATTTGTTATATATCTACATTTAAGTTACTAATGTCGCAACTGTAATCTTTTAAATTTAACTAATTCATTTTAAGTTTGTTCGATTTTTTTTAAAAAAATATCTTCATTATTTTTTTTTTATTTCAGAGTGGCATATTTAATTGCTTTTTATTTGTATATTTACTATTTAAATATTTAACAATAGTATCTGCTAAATTTTGATGTGCCATATGTGCACATTTCGGAAAAATCATTCCTCATTAGTGACATTAGGGACCGAAAAGTTTGATAAACAAAAAACATAAGCCAAACAGTTAAAAAATATTGAATCTAAAGTTCCGAAATTATATGAATCCAAATTAAACAAAGGAATGCTTTGCATGAGGAAACACATCTTAGTTTTTAATTTCAGAAATTAAGACGGCTGAAATTTTTGCTAAATGGTATATTAGTTCCAAGACTGAAGGTTTAGGCCTTAAAAACACACGGTATAAAAAAATGTGAATTATTATTAACAATTGTATCATGCATTATAGTTCTTGACTTTTTTCATTTCAGAACTTGCTCCGTTTAATGTCAGAGTTAATTCAGTAAAGTAAGTGTTACAATATGAATACATTTTTTGAAATACATCAAGTATACATACTTCATAGTATACTGTATAATGTATTTGTCGACGCTGATGCTACACCTTGATACAACAAGTCCTTAAATGTATTTCTTATAGATAAACAAATTTCCGTAAACAATAAAAACAGAATGCTAATAACATATTGCAAGAATTTTGATGGAAATTTTGTATAATAGAAATGCTACTTTCCTTTTTCCTTAATCAATCATTTTCGTAAATGTACTATTTTAACAACTTTAGGTTAAATTTTCTTTACGGAGGGATAACATTTTTTTTCATTTTGAGTAAACATGTGTACTTTGCGTTAATGTCCAAACTCCGTAAAATAGTTCAAAACACTTTCAACAATAAGAGAGATACACTTTTTTGTCAACTGAAATCTTTTAAAGGGTACATGTAACGATTTCAGTTTTGACATATTTTATTCGTCGTACTTAAATATGGCTGTAGTGAAAATTCCATAAAATTCCATTCCATAATAAGGTAGATATCGGTGATTTCAAATATAATGTACATCTCTAAAAATCCAAATAAAAAGGTCGATATCGAAGGCTCCCGTGTTGTGACGTCATACCAGTAACATAACTCAACAGAATATTATTTACCAACTACTAAAATAAGTCAAATCCGAACTCATAGTAGAGTGGAATTAACAACCGTTTGACATGTACCGATAATTAAGATTACTATTAATCCTTTTGTTTATAAGAAACATTCCTTAGATTTAGATCCCACACCTGTAATTAATAGGAAGTAACTTAGAATTTGCAAAACTGATTTGCATGTTGATAAAGTTATCTTACGACCTATAATATACAGTAATATATTTACAGTTTGAGTAAAGTAAAATAATTTTATTTGGTAAACGTTATTTGTCATTTACAGTCAGATAATGATTTCTCTCCGGAAAAATGGATATTTCATTTTTAAATTTTAAAAAGTAAGAAAAAGTAATTTTTCCTTAGTTTTCATGTCTATAATAATAATAATAATAATAATAATAATAATAATAATAATAATAATAATACAGTATAACTTGCTATAGAGTCCACCTCTATATAAAGTCCACCTGTCTATAGCAACCGGTCTGAAGTATCCCCAATGGATTTTACTATATAATGAACCTCTATATAAAGTCCACCTGTCTAATGTGAATAAAGTCCACCCTTTTCAGTCCCAAATGACTCAAGAACCTGTCTATAAAGTCCACTTCTTTAATATAATTTTTTATTAAATTTTATAATTTCCCAAATTTTTTGCAGTAAATATCAGCCACATTTCTTTGATACTGTGATGTATGAAGATTGGCAATAAATAATTTTAATATAAATTATTGATCACACTAAATACAATGTAGTAACTTACATAGTTTTAAAATCTTCTGTAGTAAAACTACAGTATTGACTGATATTACGTAGAATTTTGAAGAAAAATATATGAAGTCATACTTATCATGTCAACAACTGAAGCCATCAGATATCAAGGTAGAAATACCCATTGTTATCTATTATGTTTTATATATAATTGTTTAATTTTGACACCTTTGCTGCGACTTATAACAACGAAGCACAATTAGTCAAGTGTATATAATATGTAGAGTTTAACCAAATAATCTTTTCTGATGTACAGTTTATCAAATTTAAATAGTTTGGTTTTTTAAAGATTATTTCTTAATAATCTGTTTTTAAAAAATAAAATGAAAATAACTTTATTAATCTATATATTAATAAGTTTTTAATAGGTACTGCATATTTTCACTTTTTTAACTATTTTAAACATTGTAAGTTTACTCTTAAATATACAAGACCCTCTATATAAAGACCACCTGTCTATTAAGTCCACTTTTGCTCAGTCCCTTAGGTGGACTTTATACACAGGTTATACTGTAATAATAATAATAATAATAATAATTATTATTATTATAATAATAATTATTATTATTATATAAATTTTAGGCAAAATTAAAAATTGACGACTAGAATAGTCTATTTAAAACATGTATATTGATCTACTTACAGCATTTGATTTTATTAGATTTTAGTTTTCACTTTTCCTTTGGCATACATTTAGCTGTGATATCTTTAAATTCTTTATTCTATATATATAAATTCATAAAATTATTATTATTGTTATTATTATTATTATTATTATAATTTAGCTTTTTTTTAAATGTCGTCTCATTCCAAAATCTGTGTCATTTTATTTAAACAATTATATATTTCACGTAAAATCATTTGAAATAGCTACTTGTTTTTTATTTTTAATTATCCCAGCATTAATTAGTCATCGGACAGTTTAAAAGAACTATGTTACTAACTTTTAATTCTGTGAACATCTTCCAATTATCAAGGAAATGTAAGCCTTCAGTCTACTTAAAAGTTTTTTACATCACGGTAATTTAATTCTAACTGTCAATAAACATTGTACAAAAGAGCACAGTCGATTGAATTCAGTTTACGTATTGATTTTTAGCCGATGCCACTGCCATGTGCTGATTTTGAATTTTTATTTAAATAATGCATTCAAAATCAGCTCATGACTACTTAAATGCATTATTTGAATAAAAAATTCAAAATTAGCACATGACACCATAGTAAGTTCCATAATATTCATCCGGTAGTCTGTCCAATCCGACTGGATATTTAATTAATTTTAAATTGTCGACGATAAGATTAATTTTTGTGTATTTGAAAAGTTAAAACTAATGGCGTCTTTTTTTTTTTTTTTTTTTTTTTTTTTTTGTAGCTATGCAACTTATCGTTATTCTCCAGTCTGTCCAGTCCGACTTAATAAAATAATTTAAAAAAAAAAAAGAGTCAAAGATATATTCAATTTTCGTGTTATTGACAGGTTAACACTCGTCACGTATTTTTCAACAGCTATGCAACCAACTGCAGTCACAATTCTCGAGTAAGTCGGGACTTCAAATGAATATGTTCATCAGATTCGTCCGTTTCTGGTTCGAATAAATACGGATATACTTAAAATTCATCACTTATAAGATTGTCTACTGCTTCCTCAAATAATAACGAACTATTTGACATAATAAGGTACATGTCAGGTCAGAGTTATTACTTTCTTCAACATATGTCGATATATCATCATTGTTACTACTGTCTATTATGTTAGATACTATTTCTTATACTGCAATGACGTCACACATTTACAAAAAAAAAAAAAAAAAAAAAAAAAAAAAAAAAAAAAAAAAAAACGAGACGTTTCACTTTGCGATAAAGAGAAAGTTAAAAAATGTGGATTTCAAACGGCTATAACATTTTTATTTTTTCACCAATTTTGATGCGGTTTTCAATATTGTTATATTTAAATAATATATAAAACAATTGTATTAAAAAAATTTGGTTACAGGTACCCTTTAAGGCCAATATCTGAAGATATGTAAAAGCAAATTGCTGTTCATTTTATTTTTATTAAACAGCTCTATTTATCAAAGGATTTTACCTATCGTAGGAAAGTTTTAACTATTTAAAAAAGGTGTTTGAATATGTTGTAGACCTGCTTTATGTATTATACCATGTCCAAAAGAAAAGCTTAAATT
Organism: Tegillarca granosa; assembly: GCA_029721355.1. Lineage (NCBI taxonomy): Eukaryota > Metazoa > Mollusca > Bivalvia > Arcoida > Arcidae > Tegillarca > Tegillarca granosa. The sequence goes on along the minus strand of CM056601.1, from coordinate 32,673,995 downwards.
TGAATATGCTTATGAGATAACTCTTTTGCCCAGACAAGGTTTACATTATAATTAATTTGTAGACTAATAAAATTTCTTTGTTTACCATATCTGTATTACTGTGAATCATAGTTTTAGTTAGCAACATTAATATAAAATAAAATTTCATTTTAACAGGTTTTTTTTTATTTCGTTTATTTTCGTTTGAGATTTTGCTAGCGGAAATATTTTTTACGTTATGAAGTAATTATTGTAGTCCAGCTACAATCCAGACACCAATAGCAAGGCGTTTTCTAAATGATGAACAATATGAGCATGTAAGTAAATCATTGAATACTAATCATGTAAATTGTGTATTATTAAAAGCTTAATGCGGTAAAAATTGTAGTAATTTTTCTCAACTTAAAAGAATTTGCAATCACAGATAAAAACAACTCCAAAATCACAAAAATCGTTGACTGGATTAGTTACCAAGCATGTAACAAATATATGGATTTTTCAATCTTTTATAGCATTGGAATTCTTTAACAACAGTTTTTAGCTTTGATTATTGACTTAACAGCATAAGGCACAGATGAAATGTGGGAGAGATGTAATAGGAAGACAATAAATAGTTTCTTAATCAGTAATTGAGTGATTCCAAATAATCAAACTCGATAAATATCCTGTTAATTAGACACATTTCATTGCCTGTAATAAACAAGATTTTACCTTACAATTTGCAAAATGGATCACAATTTGAATAAAGTCGATATGATACCCAATATAATGTTATTTGCATCATACAGAGGGAGAACATTAAGGACAAATTCAGTAATTATACAAACTGCTCAGTAAGCGGTAGGTAATTTTAATATTGTTTGTTTAATTTCATCTAATTCATTAGAAAATACTTTTTTAGTAATTTGTAGAAGTAAAAAAGTTTGTAATAATAATAATAACAATAATAATAATTTTATTATTATTTAGTTCATAAATCAAAGAAATGCGTAAGTTGGTAGTTAAGAAAATAACGCAATTATGTAAGTAGTATACAGCTGTTTTGTCTTGTAAAACTTAAGGCGGAATTTGCTGAAAATGTTTTTATTTGATAAAGTACCCTTTAAATTATTTTGACCTATTAACTAGTAGTTATTAATGAGATAAAATTTAAAATTTGAGTGTCAATAACTTTTTATTGTTTTTAACACTGCCATACGTTACTCACCTGTTTTCCAGTAAACACAATAAACAAACTGATGAGGACTCAAAACACATTGATTTAACTAGTCAAAGGAACCTGAAACTTGTTTTTTTTATCTATTTATTGTAGAAGAAAAACTGATCCATTTTAAGAAAAACTACAAATAGTGTCTTTTTATATTCTGTGAAAAAATATATATTTATTTATTCGCAGAAATAGTTACATGTCGCTGTTTCTTTCTAGCAATCGAAATACACCACAAACGGCATACAAATTAGCCTTTTCACCTTAAATTAAAAAATTATTTTTTTTTAGATAAATTTAATTTTTTTCATATTTCTAGGTGCTTAAAATAACTAAAGTGATTTAGATTTTTGAAATGATATGAAATATAAAAAATGACTTTAAAAATTTTCTTTACTTAACAAAATGCATATTAAAGGGAAGTAATTATAACCTTAAACATAAATAATTTAATATAAGAGAGATAACTATTACCTAATTTCATGAACTTTCTACACTATAGTCTGTTCTTTTTTTTAAAACATATTTTCACTCTGCAAAATAAATAATCATTTTATAACTTTAATTACAACTGTATTTTTATTAAAAAATACATTTCCTTCTACTTGAAAATTCAAAATTTATTACCGGTATTGTGTAATGAAAAATGAAAAATAAAACGTTACACGAAGCATACATAAAAAAACTAAAGGCTGAAACTAAACATTTGAATTTACAAATAACATAAAATTTTCTTAAATATTTTTCCAATTTTATAATGCAAAAACACTAAAAATAATATACCATTGAAAATCAAATTCCCTTCTGAAAAATTTGTTTTTACTTCATCAAGTGATAGTTCATATACAGCATTCTCTTCTGTGTCATTACTATATTTCACCTGTAATTATATACAACAAATTAAGTTCTTATTCTTATGATATTGTTCATTACTTTTCTAATGGTATTTTTTTACTATGATATTTCTACACTGTTAAACAATGTGTTATTTCAATGACGGTGTTAAGATTAATTTCAATAATAAATAAATATTTATTAATACTCAATGCTTCACACTCTAGTTTCAGCAGCTATCTTACATAATCATAGCCAGAAAATTCTGGAGTTCATTCCCTAGCTTAATCTTACATTAAACAGTAGGAACATTTAAATCCAATTCTTATTGCCACTCACTACCAATAATGAATAAAAAAAGACTATAAAACAAATTTCTTTTAGTCAATTTTGATAAATTCACTTATATTGACAATACAAATTCTCAATCTTAATTGATAACTTGAATTACTGGTATTTAAAATGATGGCCTCAGAGAACATATAAAATATAAAAAGTTTTGCATGTTGAATCAAGTGAGTGATTGATTTTGATTATTTTAAAGGCAATATGTGAATTTTAATGTTAAAACATTATTTAACACAACAAGTAACAAATGGTTAAACATGTATTTGAATTTTATTAAATATTAACACATGTGAATTTAGAGGACCAATATTCCATTTGATTTGTGTGTACAAATTAGTGTTCCAGTACTTTGTATTAGATCTTGTCGGAATCAATTTAAAAACAAACTTAGCTTTACTTTTTTTAAATTGGAATTACACTTGAGAAGTGAAAACCATCACAGTTCACAAGTACTACTTATTAGACATACCAAAAAAAAAAAAAACCCACAAAACCTAATCTAGAATATTTTTTAAAAATTGGAAAGACTTCCTTTTGTAACTCCTACGCTCTTTATTTAAAGGACGTTTATGCATCAAATACAGTGTATAATAGATAAGAAATGTAAATGCCATGCCACCAAATGTAATGAAAATTAATTGCATAGCCATAATGATTACAGTTGTTTACATTTGATACAATAAGCGTGGGGGATTAAAAGGAGATCTTACCTCAAAATGTACTTATACAGGCAAGATTTTTAAAGTAAACAAATGTTACTGACAGGTGACTGATAGGGAGGGATAATTTTTGTATGAAATGCCAATTCCTCAATAAAAAATTTGACGTAATAACCTTAAATATCCCCTTTCCATATGATAAAAATGTTCCTATCCACTCTGTGTCTTGACCAGTAACATTATCAGTCCATGTATGATGGAAATCTGTACCAACCAATTTTGAGGGCTTCTGTAGCAATTCATTCTGAATTCTTCTTGCTTATCTTTCTATTAAACAGTGTTAAGTTTTCCTACTAGTTGATCTATATCAAATGTTTTTCCTTAGAACTAAAATGAGTGAGATGTTTGTCTTGGTTGGATATTGGGTATAACATTTTAATAATATTAATAAGTTTCTTCAGTGCCAAAATTTTTCTTTTTTTATATTTAATTTTCCAAGTTCCTTTTAAATTGTGTCTTTACTCCTCCCTCTGTTTTTAAATTGTGCCTTGCTGTCCTTAACTGTTCTTCTTTTCTAGCTTTCTTTATTTTTACTTTTTCTTCTTTGTCCTGTAAAATTTCAAGATGTTCCATATGAAGTCTCTTTTTTCTTTCTTTGATTTCTTCTAAAAATTGCCCATTCTTTTTTCTTGTTAATGTGACAAAATCGTCTTTTGTCTTCTCTGTTTTGACTCCAGCCATTTCTCAGTGCAGTTATTTAAAAAATCACCCTGCTTTCAATGGAATTTATGTTCATAGTTGGCGCTGCCTTCAAACTGTTATATAATTTTGCCATCAATCTTTCTAATGCTAATATAAGATGTTGGACAAGACTTTGAAATTTCTCTAATGTTTTCGGAGTGATAACAGAATTTACCTTCATTTAAAAAATCTTTAAACAGATGTTGGCATTCAATTTCAAAGGAGCTGCAAAACGTCTTTAGAACCAAGCTAGTAAAACTGTCTAGATCCGATGTTGAATATAGGGCCTCTTGGATTTTGTCATTAGGCATCTGTTGTCCATTAAACAATTTAAATGTATTATGCAATATACAATCTGGCTTGGTTGAAGAAGAGTCAAGGAAATCAACAAGAGTGTAAATGCTGCCCATTTCTAATGCGGATTTGGTTTGTTCAGCCATTTGCTAGTATGGTTCTGTTATAGATTTTATACTAAATGCTCTTATAATGGAGATAACTTTGTTGTCTTGTAAAGCACCCATGATGAATGTTTGAGAAACGTTTAGGGAAGATTTACTTGTAAAAGTCAAATACTGAATGATGTTAGGTTTTAGGAAATATGTTCTTGCAGCATTAAAAAAGAGTTTTAAAGCTGCATTAAGTTTTCCAAAGAAAAAATTAAAACGGTGCTAATCTAATAAATGATGTTCCTAATGAACAATGTTACATTTGGTTCAACGATAAAAGCTCGAATAAATGCAGAAATTACAGTATTTACCCAGCGAGATGCAGAATTTGGGATCTTAATATTAGAAACATGGTTACGTCATCAAAACCCGGGTCATTTAAACACAAGTTTCAAAATGTTGAAATACGATAAATTAAACACAGAACTTCGTTGAATTTGTCATTTGTGACTTAGTAAGGGATAAATAACACCATTTAAAATACATCTGGATATTAATGAAGGACAATTAATGCAATCTGTCATGTTTCACTTTCGATTCTAGGCTTTTCCGTACATCCGCGCGCATGCTCCAAGCTCATGATTACCATCGTAGAACACTGACCAACCGGTCACAGGATTCCGTTTATTTACAGCTAAAAGAAATGAAATTTTAGAAAATGAATGTCACGGATCGTGGTTAGAAGATATCTACTTTTTAAAAAATATATTTTTAGAAAATCAAAAAAAATTCAGAAAATTGGTAAACTTAATGCAGCTTTAAATCTATTGCCACGGAAATTAATTACTGGCAGATTGGAAATTCCAAGTTTTTACAAAGGTTGAAGCTAGCAGAGGATCACCAGAGCCATCTTTGTAGAATGATTTTGAAACTAAATGAATTAATGATTGTGAAATACAGTCATTAGAAGAAAGTCCAAAACGAGATGTAACATTTTCTTTCTCAACAACAGCAATTTCTTTCAAACAAACATCCGAAAATTGAAAGAAGAGGATGAACTGAACATTTAAAGGAATTGCATGGATTTTCCAAGGCGGATTCAATAATGTTTTTGATTTTCTGTTCTGTTGCACTTCTATCTGAAATCTTTGGTGTTTCTTAAAATTCTAGAATTTGTGTTGTCAACTGGGTCTTCTGGACATATATCAGAGATGACTTCTTTCACTGCAGTCAAGTAAATTTTTGCCTCCCCATCTGGTATCTCTCTGAGACCTGCAGTTACAGTCTTTTCAGATGTAGAGAATTCAATCCCGTAGAAATGTCTACCTTTCTTTGTTGTTGCGTCACGGTGCATAGTCATGTTGTCTGATGTTAATTCATCTGCAAGATGGTACCGGGCACTTATTCCCATTTCTGATGTCATTTTAAAAGCAGTGTACACTGATGGTAGTTGACCGACATTTACATCAATAAGAGAAAGAACCGCTCTTATAATGGGCTCTATGTGTTCTAAGCTGATGTTCCTGCTTCTGAATATAATATAGTTGTCTTAATTTATGGTAATAAGGATTTCCCCTCTCTTTGCTTCGAAATTCCAAAACATTATTATTGTGATCATTATTATTTTTCTCCTTTTCCGGTCTGTCTAAAGCCATATCCAAATCCTTTTCCAGTTGTATAATTTGATCTTTTAATGTGTTACATTGTGTACCTTTACATTCATTTTTTGGTTTTGGTGGTGGGGAATTTGACTTTTTCAAAATTTCTATTTTTGACTTTAATTTCAAAATTGATTTTTCCTTATATTTTAGTTCTTGATTAAATCTGGAAACTGTAATTTTATTGAGTCTGTTTTTCAGTTTATAAATTTCATGAGTTAAATGTTGGATGATTTTTAATTGATTGATGATCTTTGCTTTATTTGCATTAATTAATTCAGATTTCTTCAAAATTGTTTTTGGAATATGAATTCTTTGTTTTCATAAACTTGCAGTTTATCTGTATTGGAGAATTTATTTAATCTATCTTATAACCCGTTTTCCTTTGTTAAACAAACTTATTTTGTTTACTCTTACTTTTTTTTCCAGTAATGGTATACATTGTGTGGTGGAAATTATTCAAGTTTCTTTTAACTTTCTTAAAAATATCTTTTACTACTAATTTTTTAATACCATTTTGGCAAATCACACAGCAGGTTATAAGAATTATAATAAATTATAATTACCAATATGCTGTTTGAAAAAGATGAAAAAGGATATCTATAATATCATCACCAAAGGAACAACATGTGTTTCACTTTCAACTTTTTAAATGACTGAGATGTTAAGAAACTATAGTTTTTATAAGTGTGGGTTGATCAATGTTATAGTACCTATATTTATTTTTGGTATTTAGTGACGAACAGGTGAACATACAGAGAGATAAGGTAAACATGACAAACACGTCAGAATTGATTGTTTCTTTGGATTTTTTTCATGAAGGTATTACTATATTAGCTCATGCCCAAATTAAATGTAAAAGGAGCATGAGCTAATGTGTTAAATTCTGGTAGATTCAAAACACACACACACACACACACACACACACACACACACACACACACACACACACACACAAAGTCATATTTACCTCAAATAGCATATGTGAATATCTTGAATTCAAATATAAATTATTTTCTTTAACTGCAAAATGTCTCCAATCCTGAAAATTAAAAGAATAAAAAGATACAATTTATGTTAAGGTAAAAGTATGCCCTAAACTTAAAAAAAGGAGAGCAATTGGGTATCTTTCAAATTCTGTTTTTTGAATATTGAATTTTTAATTCTGAACTTATATTATAAAATATATTTATTTTTTCTCATTTAAACCTTTATTGATTTAGTTAATCTAAAAAAATGAATAGTGCTACTCAATAAGTTATATTAAGTTTCATTTTAAATAATATTTTAGGCATATACGTACTAAGTTTCAATTTTACCTTCAAATTATGTATTTTTGTCTTTTCTTCAGTTGAAATAAATTTAAATTTTAACATTTTCTGCTTTGTAACGATTGATTTAATATGAGACCTATAAAGAAAACAGACAAAAGTTATTAGAAACATTTAAAGTGAAATATTTATTTAAAAAATTTTTTTTCAGTATTACATCTGATCTTTAACCACAACAAAACACTCGCTTCAAAGTAGTTAAACATGATCAATCTTTATAGATTGTTAGTTAATAATTAAAAACAATACAAACAATTAAATCAAATACAGTAAAATACAATGTACAATAAATTTACCTGTTTTAAATTGTTCATGAAGAAAGTACTATACAGTACAGATTTGAAAGTACAACCTAGTGAATTGCTCAAAATCAAACTTACTCACAACTGAAGTGTTAACTTTTATAAATCTATTTTGCAAAGATAAATACTTTTGTGGATTGTGCATTGAAAATTGTGAAATTAATAAATAGTGTGAAAGTAACAAATACATAATAACCAAATTTATTTTCTAAAAAATTTTCGAAATAAAAAAACCCCCAAAACTGTGCATATTTTTGATTTAAAAAAAAAAAAAAAAACTATTTCAATGTTTTAGTGCAATCTGTAGGAGAAACTTCATTCCGACATTCATCATCTAAATGTACCTCATAAGTTCCTCCAGTTTCTGTACATGTGTCAGATGACTCGATATCAGACATAGAGTTGAAACTGATCGGTTTCGACTAGAAACAGATAAATCTGACCCAGCTGTGTGCGATAAGTGTTGTAATCACAGATTACAAACACAATTAGGTGCTGGTGTAATGAGAAGTTCATTAGAAGTCAGATGAGGGAGTGACTACAACAAACTTATTTAGTATGTATCTAAGCGAAATAGCCCACTGTGCATCATTTGATATTGCAATTATTGAATTGTAAAAAGGCGGTACTCTTACTGTGACTGTATTTCCAGTTTCTGAGTTTTTCATCAAAATCATCATTCCATCGATTTCCAAATTAAAGAATAATCTGAAATGACAAATATTTCTATAAAGTTATAACTGAAACTAATTTAAAGACATTGGGTATTGGTGTAGGGTGTTTTCAGTTGTCTTGTATGTTTTGGATTATTATCATTATATTATCTGTGTTAATATAATTTATAAATTAATTCATATAAATAAATAAATAAATAAAAATAAATAAATAAATAAATAAAACTCGAATAAAATAAAATAATAAAATAAATAAATAGCAATCCTAATCCTGCCAAATAATCCTTTAAATTTAATTTCAAATCATGTCACGGTGAGTGTCAGTTTTAGGAATAAATTATTAATGGGCTTATGCTGCAGTGTATGTTGCTATATGCCTCCAGACGGATTTTATCCGTTTGAAATTGAAATTGCCTCTTTTCCAAAATATGAAACTGGCTATAGTGAAAGGGGAGATAACTGTGATAACCACTACCATTTCAAGTTGCGATTTTTTTGCATGCATGAAATCATTCAAAATTTACCTACAGCGTTTTACAAGTGTTCTTGTTCCAAAAAATAGTGGAACATCGTGGAACCTTTCTTCAAACACTTTAAATACTCAATTTCTACAGTGCAGATACAATAATTAAAAATATCTATGATTATCAACAAAGAAAAACACTGAATTGTCGCTAATTATAAGCAATCTTACCTATAATAACTCTCGGAACAGCACAATTTATAGTAGCAGCTTAACATCAGCAGAATATCGTGACTTAATTCGATTGTGTCCTTTGATCACAAAAAATTAATTTGGAGATATCGTTATTGTCTTAACCCAAGTGATTCGTTAAAAGGCTAAACAAAGAAATCAAATTTAACTTTAAGTTTAAAAGGAAATTTAAAAACCGTTTAAAATTTCAGAGTAAAATAATTTTTATGATATGACATTGTCAACATAGCATTTTTGGTTCTACAATACAGCCCGAATAACACAACGTATATCACTTCCAGTTTTACACTCTAAAATTGCTAAGGGGAGATAACACTGATTTTTCTTCTGATTAAAATTTTTATTTATATTACAAAATGAGCAGTATTCATTTAATAAACGTTCGTTGTCGAAACATTTACTCTTTATTTTGTGAACCTGAAAAAATTAACATTTAAATATAAATATTTAACAAATACCAGTTAAATTTTGATGTGCCAGATGTGCACATTTCGGAAAATCATTCCTCATCAGTGAAATATAAATAATTATTGGTGACAGTTGACCTTTGTAGCCGAATATTGGCTTACATACAGATCATGGTGTCTAACCACCAAAGTTTGCATCCTAATTGCACAAATCTTAGCCAGATAGCATTTTCAATTCACATGCTGAAGGCAGATGGTTTTTACTTGAGTACTCAGTTTTCTGACCATACCTGAACTGACTATCTTAATATCAGGGAAAATAATCTTTAGAGGTGCATAAGCCGCATAACTCACCTTCATTTCCCTGCACTACACTCCCAGTGTAGAAGAACATCTAACGTCGGCTGATCCAGGTGAGATGAAGCAACAAATTAGCAACAAATTTAGTCATTAAGATCATTAAAGACGCGAGTTGGTCTTGTGTTATATGTCTGATGTTAAAATTACATTTAATTAATAAGCGACCGTTCACCGTATTTCATAGTTTTTCACGTTGACTTTAAATCCTTTCATTTCTACACCATTAGTTTGTTTAAATCGAATATAACACAGTGGCAGTATGAACGAAATGAACTTGTGTCATGGTGTTTTATGTCCCTGTTACGATTCGTTTATTAACAAAAAACGCAGGACAATCCGGGAATGCAGGAGGAAAAAAAACAACCGGAGGGGGGGGGACTTCGCGAAACAAACTATGTGACTTTTTAATAAGAGTCTGTTGAAGGGGATTCAAATATAGACGCCGCGAGTACGGTTTAATTTCTGTTCCTCTACATAATATGCAACTGAATTCGAATTAAGTTACTGGACCTGTCGTTTTAGGCGTTCGTCGTATTCTTCCACTTGAGGGCGTTTCCTTGTTCCTTGGCAACGATATAGCTGGTAATCAGGTTTGTCAAATCCCATTGTATAAGACAAAAAGCTTTAGACTTTAAAACAGGTTTAGAAGACCTGTTTCCTGCTTTTGCTATTGTTCAAGCTATGTTCAAGAAGAGGTTGATGATGATATTGTTTGGATGATACAACATCCAGTAGTATGGTTAATGAGAGTTCAAGCTCATTTGACAAAAGTAAAGAAGAAAAGTCACTGCAGCAATTAAGGTTGAAAAAATCAGTTAATTTGAGGTTCACCGGCTACGGAAAACGAGAACTTTCACCAGTTGAATAAGAGAAGGTTCCAGAATATTTATATGACAATAATGGTGTTTTATTCCGGAAGTGGAGATCTTCTGTTGCCACACCAGATGAAAAGTTAAATTTTTTACCAGATTGTGGTCCCTAGTTTGTTTAAAAAAGATATGATGGCTCTAGCTCACGACATTGCTATGGGTGGTTTGAGTATAAACAAGACATACGATCAAATTCTTCGCAATTTTCATAGCCTAAAGTTAACAAGTGATATTGAAAAATATTGCAGATATTGAATGCCAAGTTTTTTTTGAAAACATAATCAAAAAGTTTCTCCTGCACCTCTAACACCTATTTCAGCTTTTGAAGAACCGATTCAGCAGAATTCCTAATGATTGTGTCGGACCATTACCTAAAATTAAGAAAGGCAATAGTTGCTTGCTTACGATTGTGTACTTCAAGCCGTATTACAGAAGCATTTCTTTGGAGAACTATTAAGGCAAAAACCATTATAAATGCACTTACCAAGCTTTCTTCTTTTTTGTTTTTTCCAAGCTATTCAGTCAGCAAAAGGTTCAAATTTTATGCCGAATTTGTTTCAGTAGGAAGTAAATGAGTTGAGTGTAAAATAGTGTAAGTCTAGTGCCTACCTTCCGGAGTCATAAAGTACAATGGAGCGTTTATTAGACACTTAAAATATAATTCCAAGTATTTGTTTTTAGTATGAAAAAAATGTAATCAAGATGTTGATTTTTTATAATTTGCTACCAGAGGGGCTGTTAAGGATTCACTTGGGTTGAGTCTGTTTTAATTAGGCTATAAGACATTTAGTAAGAGGTCAATTAAAACTTTCTCAAGGAGAAAAAATAATAATAATAAAACATGAAAACATAAAAATTAAATAAAACAAAGATTTGAATCTTCTAGATTTTGTTGCTTATTAAAAACCATTCAATTTTATTTTTGTATATCAAATTATAATCTTTTTTTCATTTTTAGATGTATCGTTATTTTCTAAATGAGAAGATCTAAAAAAATTTTCATTGTAATTACAACTTTTGTTTTCAAGGAAGGTGTTATATATGATGTACATTGTAAAAACCTTGTTGTTGTGATATATTCTGAAATGTTACAATTTTTATTGTCACTGGAGAAGAAGGATTTCAAACAGAATCTAAACTGCACTGGAACTAAATTCATTATTACAGTTGACAGATCATATATAATCTTACTTTATTTAGAATAACAGCAAAACAGTTAACACTAAGCTGTACTAAGTTTACAAATTGTTATAGAAAATAATAAATTTCAAAAATTAAGACGGCTGAAAATTTTGCTAAATGGTACATTTTCTGACAGCACAAAGAACAGCCTACTGAGTTATGGATACCCCTGGGGGTACTGAAATAGCAGCTGTACACACCCGGGAATAGTAAATGTATAACACAAATACCTCTTCATTTTGATGTGCCATATGTAGTTAATTTTGAAAACTATATAACAAATTGTAAAGTAAACGAATTATAAATAAGGAATCATGTGAGATTACAAAACTTTGAAATTTTTACGACATTATAGGTTAATAGGATAGGACACTCCATTTTGAAGATTTTTATTAAATTAGTTAAATTTTGCAAAAGTCATGATTATCTTTTGGCTTTGATTAAGGTACTTTTTTACCCGTGACAGGTAACATGTTAAAAAAACTGCAGTGAACTTAAATCACTTGAATTACAATGGCGTAGATACGAAAAAACGTGTTTTGTTTTCTCAAACATCGTTGTTGCATAGTTTATAGATTTTACTACCTACACCTTAAAAATCACTGATATTGACATTTTGACTTGTGAAAAGGCCCATCAGCAAATGCCAAATGGTGTTGGTTATGTTACTATTAGAGGTCCATCAAAAGAGTTGCAACCACTAAATGCAAAGTACAAAAACCATAAATGATATGTTTTAACTACATGTATATATTTGTAAAAATTTGTAGGCAAGATATTTTTCAATAAAAATAAAAATTTTCTTTCAATAAATCCGTAGTTTGCAAGCAATTACATAGTAATAGTTTTGTTCAACTCAGCTGTATCCTTTATAAGGATACTGTCCTGCTAAGTTCATTCTTTTAATTTTATCCTTATTAAATAAATGCTTGTAGGACCAGATCAACAGCACATAAGAGTTACCAAAAAATTCCACCATCGTTTTTCTAATGTTCATTTAGTCGGTAATGAATTTCCGAAATGTGCACATCTGGCACATCAAAATTTAACTGGTATTTGTTTTATATATTTAGTCGAGGCTTGCATATACTTTAAAGTCTTATGCACTGACAAGGCGCTTCATAGCGCACAGGTTTTATATTTTGTTTTAAGTGGGAAGTGTACGCAATAAATCATTTGAAACTAACATCCCGATGGAAATAATGTAGAATTGTTTTTTACAAAGTTTAATATATACGTTTGAAATTAATAACAAATAGATTTGATTTCATGGAAGTGAAGATGCAAAAGTCCGTCTATGAATATATTAATCTTAAACTGATAAGCATATTATTACATTTTAAAAGTTTATTTTATATGGTTCACAAAGCAAAGCAGGAGTTTTACAATTTAATATCTCCGATATGTTGACAGTGTCTTCCTCCATCAACAAACAAATGATGACCTGTGACGAAAGACGCCATGTCAGACGCTAGAAATGCAACGCATTTTGCCACATCTTCAGGCTCACCAACTCTTCCTAATGGATGATACTGGACCTGATCTTTTAACAGCTGAAGTAGTACAATAAAATACACATTAGTAGATGCAAACAGACACACATATACAAGATTGAAAAATATGAAAACATCAGCTATCAATTAATTTAATATATAAATGTGTTTAACATTTCTGATTTGACTAATGTATTACTATAAGCTGCCCAAAAGTATGATTTTTACTAAGATCATGAAAAACATAATACACAATGCAAACAAAACTAAATCGAAGACACCATCAACACAATGTTAAAGTTTTTGATAGACAATATATTGTTTTGTTTGACAATTAAATTTTCCAACAAACAATTGGTATACCAATGGGCGCAAATTGTGCACCTTTGCTTTGCTGATTTGATTCTTTTTTCAAATAAATCAGAATTTTTGCAGAACCTGATCAAATCTAAAAAGAATAATGTCGCTAAATTATTCAAACAGATATATATATATATATATATATATATATATATATATATATGTCGTTCTATCTGTAAATAACCCCAAATTTGGAAAAATTGTGAAGGTCATCTATCGAAGTGAGCTTAAAATATAACAAATGTTCTGCTTCAAATTTGACCTATACTTCAATTATAACACCCACAAAAGATTACATTTGAAGTTACACTACAAACATGATGACTTCAATTTTAGCATTGTCAACTTTCCGTTTTTCCCCCAGTCATATTCCTGCTTCCCCTGATATTGCGTATGTTTGTCAGTGTATACGGTATGGTAAAGCTTGTTCCCACTACGGGGACGTTCTACCACGAAGCAGGCTGCTTAAAATTACATTGTTGACTCAAGAATATTGCAAGCCTAGGCTAATCAAGGCCCTTTAAAGTTTTACGGTCGTAATCACAAAATTGTTTATAAGTATAGAGTCGCTTTATCCAAACTTATACCTAATATATTTGACTTCCCATAATTCCATATTCCTTTCATTCTAAAATTTGATTTTGCGCGTGACGGGTGTATTTAGATAGGCAGGAGATGCGGACTACTCGGCCTCACTTCCATGATTGAAGTTCACGTGTATATTTGAATTGATCAGCTTCAAAAGTTCATTCTTTGTTGTTTTTTTTTTTTTTTTTTTTTTTTTTTTTTTTTTTTTTTTTTTTTTGGGGGGGGGGATAGTGATTTGAACAGAGACTGGTATGACCCACTTGTTTCAAAACTTTTTAAATTAGTAAACTTTTTCTCCGAAATGAAACTGTTACATGAACCGAATTTGACATTTCCTTTATTTATACAACTACATGTTTCTTGTCAAGTGGGAAAAGTTTTTGTTAAGATGCTTCCTCAAAAGTTAAAAAATACATAAAGAATGCAATTAAAGATTTAATTACTTATACATTTATTGTGTAACTTACCTTTTCATATTCCTCTTTTTCTATAAAGGAGCTGCATATTGATGTACGAATCGTACCAGGACTAATTATAAAGTAATTGTAAAAAATTTATATAATTATCTTGATTAGTTATGTTTTAGCTAGTAAAATTATAAAATATTTTATTTTAGTAAATAAAATGCATCTAAAAATCTCAATATGTATATGTATGTATGTATGTATGTATGTATGTATGTATGTATGTATCTGCCGATGTGTTTGTGTTTCTTTGTGTGTGTAAATGCGTGAGTCCTAGTCCTAGTTTGCTAGTTTGCATACATACTTCACCGAGTTAACCCTTACACCAAATGGACCAAGTTCTGTAAAAACACAAAAATATAACTACAATCAATTATAATTTTATCAAAACAGTATCAATCTTTTTAAACAAAATGAAAATATTGATAATAATATGCATTTTCTGCAAGTGTGTAAGCAAGTTTTTTTAATTATTATTCAGAATATACCAGAGCGTGATGTTTCTTTTTATCATTTAAGGATTGAATGTCATTTTGAATGTTGTCATTTAGGTATGACAACATCAGACCACGTTCAAAGTAAGTGAATCGCGAAGCGATTCATGTAACTTTGAACGTGGTCTGATGTTGTCATACCTCAATGACAACATTCAAAATGACATTCAATCCTTATATTTACATTTTTTTTTGTTTCTGAAAGGGGCATTGTAAATTACCGATGTTGCTGATGAAGGCAGTGTTTCATACTTCAAGCGAGATAACTCGCATTATTGACCGACTAAACAGAAGAGCCATTTTTTCAATAGTGCAAATTGTAGTTCCATCAATCATTGTGTATTTTTTATCTTTGTTTGTTCTTTCTGAAAAAAGTATCTTATTTACATTAATATTACATAATATATAACACAAATACCAGTTGAATTTTGATGTGCCAGATGTGCACATTTCAGAAAGTCATTCCTCATCAGTGACACTAAGACCGAAAAGTTTGATAATAAAAAACATATGCCAAACAGTTGGAAATTAATGAATCTAAAGTTCCAAAATTATATAAATCCAATTCCAGCTAAGGAATGTTTTGCATGAGGGAACAAACCTTAGTTTTAAACAAATTTTACAATTAAGAAACAACTTCATTTTTCCTTCGTAAATTCTACTTCGTTCTTCTTGCACTGCCGACAGCGGACTTACAAAAAGTGGTGAGACGGTTGACCTAGATATGTCGTCATTTTCGAAAAATCAGTTAACGGTTTGTTTACTTGTACAAGAACTGAAGAAGTGAGATGACAGCAGGGTGCAGTTGCAGAAGTATAGACATTAACTAATTGGTATTTAATCGATATAATCGTCCACATACACAACCCGTGTTGCTACACTGCGTTTTGTTGCAAGTTGTGAATGAAATTGTGAAATTATGAATGAAAAGGTAGTTCCGTGGTATTCATTCGCCATAAAGTGATCAGCGCTCAGAAGGAAGCTGATTGGTTGCAATTCAAATGGGCGTGTTTTCACTAAACTTAGCGCGTGATTCGATGTTGTCATCGAGAAATGATAACATCGGTCGTTGGCTAGATTCATATAAGGCGATAACATCGGTAATGTAAATATATAACATTTAAAGTTAATAATTTCAATTGCATTTCGATCTGATTGCCAGTCTTGTCAATAACGCATTATTTATGCTTTGTGTAGAAATTGCCAGTACAAAACGTTTGATAAAATGTAACAAAGCTGATCTTATGGTTGAATCTTTATTCCTGCCAAATGACTGGGTGATATCAGAAATGGTAATTTATTTTGAATTCTACAGATGAAAGGGGACCTTTTAATTACCCTTGTCTCTAACGATAGAATATATTCAAACATCATTCTTTAGCTAGCAAAGTACATGATCGCTTTATACATTAACCGATTATTTTAAAAATTGTTAATTTAACATTGTAAAATAACAATATTAATATTGTAAAATAACAAAATTAACATTGTTAACATATAATTATCAGTTTTCTTAAATAAACATTTACTACAGTTATTTGTTCTTTGTTCGGTTAAACTTTGGAGACTGTTGTATATATTAGTTTAATAATAACCGTAGTTTAAAAAATAAATAAATAATTTTAAAGTGTCTTCAAATGCAATATTATCACGAAAAACTATTGTTCTTTAGATCCAGTATCCATAAAAGCTTTATTGCAAGTTTAGAAAGTGGTCTTAATATATTTTTTTTCTTTTTCTTTCATAACTCATTCGCAGAGTGCTCGCTCCGTAAGTGGGAGGTCGTGGGTTCGACCCAAGACTTGAAAGTGGGTAGTGACTGTTCTTTCGCCAAGAACTCGGCATTACGAAATGAAAGTCACATTTCCATCGAATGGGAACTTAAAATAAACGAGGTCTCGAGTCGCGTTAGGCATGGCACGATAAAGAACTTTGCTGTATAATGGCCATCAGTGCAACGCACAGGCAAAATTTCTGCAATTTCGCCTATAGCTGGCGACGTCTCGATATAAGTGAACTATTTTTTACTGAGACGTTAAACACCATTACTCAACTCAACTCACTCAACTCTTTCATAACTTTGTTTTTGTTTGCTTTGGAAAATTACTGTTACCTACATGTTTTTTAAGTAACCTATCTTATCAATTTTACACATTTTCATGTGTAGTACTAACCTCCTGCAAGTACCTCTGTAAACATATCTACAGCTGCTTTTGTCATGCTGTAAACTCCAAGCGAAGAGAGCTGTAAAATAAGCTAATTAATTTCAATCGAGGGAGTTTCGTTGAATTTTTAAAAACAAAGAAACCTCCAATGTGAGGCTGTCGCTTTATAACGAATAACTTATTCACCTAAATTATTCGTCTAGAAATAATATTTCTTTTACACTAAATATGTTTTATTTTACATTGTATTTGAAAAATATTATGAACAATGTTCCTAACGGCATTAATCTGGGTTCAAAACATCTAAAATCATCTTTGTGTACATCCTACAGAATAAATCTCCTAAGCACGGAGCCTCTAGTTACTTTATTTGTAATTTAAAAACGTGATGTAGGTCTATTTCTGGCGTTCTTTATATGCTTTAAATTGATTGTCTCATTTTTAAAGTGTTATCTGTTTTGTAGATAGACTCACCCCACGTTGACTGACAATGCTTGACGTATTAACAATATTTCCTAAAACAGAATTATCAAATGCAACATGTAACAGAAATATAACTGTACTTAAAACCTTTATACCACCAGTTATATAACAACCTGAAACGTACATTTGTGTATAGAAAAGGTAGAGATCACTTTTTACATTTAGTTCGGGCCTGGCAAATATTTATTGGGATCGAGAATGGCAAGATTTGCATGAAAGTTACGGTACCCTGATCAAACGTATTACTTCTTAGTCAAGATCCTTTCGAATAGGTTTATATAAATGGTGTCGAGATTTACTTTAAGATGAGTACATATCGCATGTAGGAAAAATTCTTGTGGTATCTATCCCCGCACACCAATTGTTCGGATACTAAAATGATACACGTATTAAAAATTGAAGAGATAACAACTCAATTAGTTATTTAAAAAAGTTCTTAAAATTTCATGTTATAATTTTTTAAATATAAATTTATGCACAGAAAAGAGTAAAAGTCCCTCTAAAAGGTACATTTAGTTCGATTTTGTCAGTTGTTGAGGAGATTGAACCCGGTAATAAAAACGACCAGATCCTTAAATTTTAAATGAAATTTTCAATTTAGAAACTTTAAGTTATAAAGTTCAATTTATTTTGTTAATAAATAGATCAGAGTAACTTTATCATTTGTTTATAGCCCTGTTCAGGCATAATCTGGGAGTAGAGCCTGAATTGACAAGATATTGAAGTAAAGAATAAAATAAAAAGCCGACTTATATCTCAATATATTGCCTTCTGATCCCCAAATAGTTATTGTCAGAAAAGTATTGTGTTACCTAAGATGAGACCTTTTCACACATTTAATAAATATTTAATATTAGATCATAACGTAAATTATAAATAGTTTTAGCTTAAAACCGTGCGGCCAGTTGTCATCTAACGCTTATAGAGCTGGTTATTTAAAGTACCGTGCTCAATGATAGATCCCTTCAAAAATATTGTCAGGACAGAACTTTATAAATCGTACCAAGGAAGGTTTTACACTGTTTAAAAACAAATGTAATAAGAGATCAAAACATAGAATTAAAAGAAATTTTCAAAATGCAACCAGTGCTCATTGCAAACATTATCTGAGGTGTTGTTTGAGGGATCTGTAACCAAATAATAAATGTACCGTGATTACAAAAATAAACTGTCAATAATATCATGTTTTTTTGTAAAGTCTGGTATTTCTTACAAATATTTAGACCCTGTTTTTTAATTTGTATTGTTTGTTTGTTTTTTTTAATTGAAAGACGAAAATGTTGCCATAATAATTTTTTTTAGTAATTTAATGTCGAAGCTGTGGACGAAAAAGAAAAACCACAAAAATACCAGCTCATTTCCGAATCACAATTTTATAAGTGAGGCAACAACTTTGAAAACTAGCTTACTTGAACATTTGAATGCAAACAACTCCACACTTGGTGTTAAAGCATTATCTTAATACATTTAATACATAACTAATACATGATTATATATATATCAATAATAGCACAATAGATCTTGGATATATTTGTGAAGTGTTAATGTATGAAGATTGCCAATTTATCAATCATTACATATATTAGACATTTTCCCTAGAAGGGAAAAGGACTTACGTCATTTCTAATTGGCCAAATAGGCAACGCAACTATTCCATCACCCACAATATTTAATTGTCACATGAAAGGCACTGACCTTTAGAGTCCTTTAGGTAAGGAACAGCAAGCTTTGATAAAGAAAAAGTGGCTTTTTGTGTTAACTTCAAACAGTCGGTTCATTGTATCTTCATCAGTTTCAGATGCATGTGGAAGCTGATACAATACCAGCATTATTAATCTGAAAACATAAAATGTGTTTATTATTTTAATACAATTTAAGAAAATAGTCTCTATAAAAAAATTGTTTTTAAAACTTTAAGTTTTGTGTAAAAACTGATAGTTAATTGCAGGGTAAAATTACCTTAAACGTCCAACTTTAGAGAGACTCTGGTATCTTTGCAAAATTGTATCCAGTAACATTGGAGAACCGATAAAAACAAATAACTATGGATTTAATTGAAAAATTAAACATTATAATGTGTCAGAATTTCAAAGCTGTATACTCACTAGAACATCAATACATCCATATGTCCTGATTGTAGATTCAATTATATTTTTTCTGTCTTCGTTCTTTGTTATGTCAGCAACAATAGATATTACCTTTATATATGTAGAGACATAACATTTATAAATGAATATAACAGTTTATCCCTCTTTCTTTCGGGACCATAATCATATTTCAGTAATATAGGGTGAGGTTATATATGTTACTTGGCCATACTTTTACTTTCCCTTAAAAAAAACTTTAACTTATCTGGTCAATAATCATAAATGGCTATTATTTTTTAATGAGTAGTTGCAGTGGCCATATCCCTTACAATATTTGGGACTAATTGTTAGAAAGACAATTTTTAAGACGTTGGCTGAATATTTTATACATTTCAATGATCCACATAAATTGGATTACACATTGGTTCAGCGCAACAAGAAATGTTTGGCAAAGCATCAAATCCCTACACTTTTAATTTAAATAAATCTGTCCATAAATTAAGCTGTGACAGATTGATATTATTTATTTCTTTAAATGATGGAGTATTTTTGTTTCGGTAAGCCATAACGATGAGTCATTAATTTGTTTCAATTAAAGATCTTCTTTTGCAAATTCGATTTCTTTATGCCAAGGAATTTTAAAGCGGATACTTTTTTTCAAAGCATTGGTTTAAATAAATCATTTGCATAATAAAAAATAATTACAAACTTCACGTTGTTTCACGATTTAGAGCAATTTCATTGGCCGTTTTCCTGTCAAATGACGTTGTTATTTTCCAATAACAACGTTTTCTACCGGAACTACTTTCGACCAGTTTAAGGGGAATAACCCATCTTTCAGTTCTATTTATAGAAGTTATTTTTAAATTATAAACAAATTCCACCTAGAAATAATAAAATACTTTAATTTTTTAAGATTAAAATTTTGCAAAAATTATTCGACTTGACATGTTCTGATAAATTTTCACCAAAATGTTCAAGACTATTAAATATTTATTCATAAAATATTTTTATTTCAATGTAATACAGTCGCGGAGAATCCATTTTTTACAACCCTTAAACATTCAAAGACAAAATAAATTTTGTTACACACCTCAAACAATTTTTAAACGCGTGTTTTCCGAATTCATGCAAAAAATATCAAAAAATATAATTGCCATATCTTTGCTAAGAAATGCTGAATTTCAGTTACGCCACATCATGCTTATGTCAGGCATCAGTTTACAGCTATAGTAGATACTGTTCTGTTCACAGAAGAAACATATCAGTGACACTTTCTCGGGTAACGTCCAGTCTAATGCATCTCCTACCACTTGTTTTACCTCCACATGTCTCTGATCAGACATTAGAGCTACTACTGGTGTCATCATTTAAACGAAATCCCTTTGTCTCACTCCCAGCCCATAGTTGGCAAAAAAAAAAAAATCGGTTTTAACCAAAAAAAACACTAATTCCATTTCATTAGTTGGTTCTATAGTTTTAAACACTGTTCAGGGTACGGAAATGATCATACTTGTGGCCTATCAGTAATAACAGAAATGTCAGATATTTAGGTTTTTGTATTGTAAACTATTACAAATTATGCGTAAAACCGATTCGCTATGCTACGCATTTTTACACAATTTCTAATAATTTTCACGTTGTAACACCCCAATAACAACGTAAAAAGTAGATTCAATTCTTAAATCACTGAATTATCATTTTTATTTTAATAACTTCCAGATAGCCATGCCAGGAGCAATTCTTGATTTTTATTGATCAAGACCCTTCATTACAAAATGAGTTCATTTTGGGCTGGTTGATCTAAAGGAGAAAGTTAAAGTTTAAAACAAATGCATGCACTGAATGACGAATATTCGCAATTCATCAGCTCACACTATTTTAAGATTGCTTAACTGTTGCATTTATTCAATTAATTCAAATAACAACGAGTTTTTCAGATATTCTTACCGTTATATATGCATGGTGTAAGAGACATGAAGAGAAATACCTCACAATCTGGCTGTTTTGATCGACAAGTAGAAACAACTTCTTCCAAACGTTCTGAATCCTTATCTACCAAAGACAGTTTGCAGCCATATTTTAAAAAATAATATGCCGTACCTTCACCGATACCAGACCCAGCACCTAAGTAGATAAGTATATAAGTATTTTGATTACACACACACACACACACACACACACATATATATATATATATATATATATATATATATATATATATATATATATATATATATATATATATATATATATATATATATATGGTAACAATGCCGCCTTTGGTTATGGGTTTTTTATAGTGGATTATCCCATGAGGAAACACCATGGTTTGACACCTGTTTGTTCACAACGCCATCTTTTGGTACTTTTCCAGAAATTGAAAAAGTTTAATGTCTGGTTTTGCAAGAGAACTTTGGCATCTAATGTCAACGAGAAATTTCTTTTAATTACAAGGAATAGTATATGCTTGTCATAAAAGGTGTGCATGTTTGAGATTTATGTTGAATAAATCGAAATTGTTTTGAAGCTTATTTAAAAAAAATCTTACCCATGATATTTCAAATAAAACAAAAAATATCTACATGTAGCTAATTACATCTTAACATAGTTTTGATGTACGGTTAGAAATATTAAAAAGAAATATTGGATATTGACTAACCTGTTATTATAACAACTTTATCTTTCAAACCATCCATTTTACTGTGTGTAGCTTTCTTATCCTTGGCCTAGTTCTTGATGTTACATTATTAAGTACACTTGACATATTCGTTGATCGTTATCAACATTTTTTTATTTACGTATCATACAAACAAAACACTTGTTAGATAATATAATACTTATGCCGTTTGTAAGTGCATAAAGTAGGACATCTGTTGTTAATCAGTTTAAGTTCGCGCTTATAAAAACAGTGTATTCTGCCCAATTTTGAATATCAACCGAGTAGTCCATGATGTAAAAACAATTGTAGGTCTGACTTATGCGGCATGTCGCAAATCTGTGTGATCCCTTAGCATAAACAAGACTTCTTCACCATTCCAAGTTTTTATTTGGAACTAATTCCATATTAGTGACTAAAGCAGCAGAAACCTAAACATTCTTGTTAACGTAATATTAAAACATTAAATAAAATGCTTGGTTTACTATAGATTTATAGCCCTAAAAATTGCCAAACAGCTGTTTGTCTTGACTTATTTTCATATTATTTTTTCTGCAATTTCTAGATTGCATTTTCAGTTACAGAATGCATTTTTCTTTTAAAAATTTCATATTTTATAAATGAACAACATTTCTTTACGTAAGCGATACTTTGACTCTGACTTCATAACTGAGAGCATTGCAAAAAAAACATAAGAATTAATCGTCCATGTCAGAATTTTTACAATTAGTCATGAAATATAATTTTAAAGCTTTGTTATAAAAATGTGATGAACCTGACATTTAGACAAAATAATTCTCTAAACATTAAAATGTATTCTTGCATTTCAATATTTCCAATAAATCTTAAAAGAGTAGAAAGCTTACAAATGTAAAAAAAAAACTAGACCATGACCTTGACCTTCGATTTTGATCAAGATATAGCATTTATATGCTTATTTTATTAAACGGAAATGTTCCTGACTAATGACTCTGTTTCATGTATATAAACAATGCTTCAAAACATCTAGGAGAGATCATTCTTCTTTGCTGATAATTACATAACTGTACTTACTTTCACCATTAACAGCAGTTTGCGTTTACATTATTTGTATCTTCAAGTGAGGTATATAAATACACTATGAATTTTTATAATGACTCTGTTTTATGTATATAAACAATGCTTCAAAACATCTAGGAGAGATAATTTTTCTTTGCTGATAATTACATAACTGTACTTACTTTCACCATTAACAGCAGTTTGCGTTTACATTATTTGTATCTTCAAGTGAGGTGTATAAATATACTATGAATTTTTATGTTAAAACTTTTTGAAGAGTTTAATACTAATAGGAGCATATGCATATATACAAAACAATTGTATTGGTGCTGTAAAGGTTTTAAGAATTAAAATACTAGTAATCCCGACTGGTAATAATAAAAACTACAATTTTTTATGTTAAAGTTGAACCAAGATGTTCTTTTTTATTGGAAAAATGTTGCATGATGTGATTAAAGTGTCTAAATTTTATTTGTCATACACATTTCATTACTGAATGTTTATTCGATGAGAAAATTATCTAAAACATGTATAAAAACTTATTTATTGTTTTTCTGAATCCTTTGTGTTGTTACCAGAACTGGCTAATTTTTTTTTTACATATTTACATGTTAAGCAATCCTTATACATATGCCAAATTTCCTCTACATTTGACACTGTCGACTAACAAACTGAAACTTAACTATATTGACATGCATGCTATGTTATGTTGATAGTATTTAAAACCATAGTAAAGATTATTCATTGTATCAAAGTAATCAGATCGGGAATGGTAAAGGGAACAGCAGTTAAAAGAACTAACTAAACGACTGAGAAACGATCACATTGTCGGAATAATGTAAATTGGAAGTTAAGATACTTGTCAGAAATAGAATAACTCTGTGAGCTAGCATGTGAAAATCGCGATCGCAAACCATAAACACACTTCAATATCTCACGTATGCACAAACTAGTTCTTTTATTAGTCCTAAGAGATTAAAATATTTTCTCTTGTCATGAATAGCTGGAAAATCGCTAATGCAACATTTAACAGCATTACAAACTTTAATGCTTTTGAGATACAAATGTATATTGTTTAGTGGCTGTATGATCATACTTTCTACACTTAAGACATAAAACTTGTTGAATAGACACAACTTACATTACATGCCACTCATGTAGGAAATATTTTAGAAAATTAAATTCGACAAATCAATCGGTAGATGTGTACACATAATGCAACACCATAGTCGATTCGTTAAAATTAGCCGTCCCTGAATTTGAAATAGAAATTATGACTTCTGTTGGTTGTTATAAGGACACATAGGACAGTTAAAATGTTTAGGAAGTAAAACTGGATGTTTATCTAAACATGCTGATGAGTAAATGATTTAAAACGCAAATACATCTTTTACCTTTATACTTATTTATCCACGGTTGTGAAAAGGTACAAATAATGTAGACTGTTATATAAGTAGCCAGTGTCCATTGGTTTTTCTAATATCATATTGCATCAACATGATTCTGTTAGAATTTCATGGAATACTGGTCTAGTAAGAGTTAGCAAGGCAGTCAGATGTGAGATGATAGAGTTAACCTGGGTGCACAGATATAAACATCGGTTTATAACATCAAGTGAAAACTTTCTCACCCTAGGATCTGACCCAGTTGTTTCAATCGTAGTCATTAAGATACGGTAAGCATGTTCCTATATTTTTAAATTTTTCCAAAGGACATAAAGGACATTTATTTAGTAAGGGCATGTGGATATAAAAGAATCTATTCAAAAGTAAAGTTAAACTGATTACAATGTCTGGAGAGATAATATAAAAAAAAGCACAATTTGTCTTTAGCAGGATTATTTATAGTCCACAAAACAACCTTGGTTTGGTTTGTGAATTATGAGTATTTTCTTTATTAATCTTTGTATTTCAATGTTAATTTGACTCTTGTCAATAGAAAATTATTCTATAACAGATTTTAGGTCTATATCTGATTTGGTATTTGTTAGTTCAAAGGTGCCCACTTTTACAAATAAACATGTATTTTAGTCTATTCATCATGTTCAGATCTACTGCAATGTCCAACTGTAATTTTTCATGGAAAGCCTTAGAAGCAAGATGGTTGTCTTTATTTGCTTGTCGCTCCAGTCTGTAATATCTGAAAAAAAAACAAACAAATAAACAAACAAAATTGTTTTGAAATACACATTTACTTATTACTCATTTACTTTGAACAGTTTGAACAGAAGTATCTTAGACCTTTGAGTATAAAACATAATGGAGCAAAAATTAATTGCAAGGTGATCTAAAGCATTATTAATATAGAAAAAAATTCAATCTTGGTTTTACTGTTATAAAGTTGTTTTTCGAATTGCAATATATTATACTTTTATTGAGAAGTTTCACACTACAGATGACTTGACAAACCGTTTTCCCATGTTGCATCGTTTTTAATAAATCTGAAAGAAATCAATAAAAATATAAAATGATAAGATTAAGCTCACATGTATGCCAGAGGTGGGGAGGAGAGTCCCGTCGAAGCACTAGTGTGTTTTCTGTCACACTGTGATCCAGAAGTTGAGCGACTGTTTTGTAGGCCGAAAATTTATCTGGTAAAGTTTGGTACTCTTGCAAACCCATTTCAACGCATGTTTACCGATTTTATGTCAAAAATCTGCGCAAACTATGGTACACCTCCAATAACCCTAGAGCTATTTAAACTTTAAATGATGATGGAATTAAATATATGAAACATCACATTAATGTCGAGTCATAGAAACGAACCTTCAATAAGAAGCAAAAGTAGAGACTGCTGTGCATATTAAAAAAGAAATATCAGCGATATTTTAAGTGTGACAAAGTAATTAGTAATATATTCAATTCATAGCTTTCTTTATAAAGCAGCATTCAACAATTGCCATTTTTTTTCATTCTTTGCACCAATAATTTCGCCTTCCATTTTTAGATACTGTTTGATTCAAACTGTGTCGTAACTTTCTTGACGTCACTCATTATCATGTTATTTATACAGTAACTCTATTTGAAGTGGACAGACGGCTAAATCATGGGTGAAAAAAGTTTAATATAAATGAAGTTTATTCAAATTTGTTGAAAGAAAAGATCAAAAGATTTTATAAGAAATTTATTGACAATAAAGTAGTTTGTTGTGTTAACCTTCAATTTTATTTGGGCGAGGGTATTGGACTTGAAGAGGTTGCATTGCGTCAACTGCGTCGTAACCAAGGTAATAATTGTGTTCAGCGATGTATCCTTTCGCAAACTTTGGGAAATAAACCAAGGGAAAATGTTTTATTTTTATATTTGTTCAACTTTTTCAATCTCGACATGGTTTGTACGCTTGGTAAATTATGAAAATGCTAACCACGTAACCAGTTTAATTTTACAATAAAAATAAATACGGAATAACGTAAAAATCCCTGAAAAAATTAAAAATATTCTGCACGAAGTTTAATTTTTTTTTATCAAGTTAATGACAAATGTTCTTACAGAAACATGAAAAATTAAAGTCTATATTGTAGTTGGCTAAGTCCTAAAACAGTGTGAGACAGTTTCTATCGACTAAATCCAATCTAATATCGGAATCATGTAAGAAAAATAGTTATTTCTTTTCCATAAATATAATCAATAAAACAAACATACCAGTCCTTGTCCATATCACATTCCCCAAAAAAAAGTAAAAACTTTGCAAACTGGCAAAATATGTTATACTTCCATCAAGGAATTGAGGCCGGGTGCTCCGGAAGGGTAAGCACCTCCTGTTTAGCTAGCTACACCCGTCACGTGCAAGGCAATTTTGAGAATGAAAGGAACAAAGAACTATGGTAAGTCAAATATATCCAGTATAAGTTGGGATACAGTGACTACATACTTATCAACAATATTGTGATGACGGCCATAAAACTTTTTAAGGGCCCTGATTAGCCTAGGCCTGCAATATCCTTGTGTCAACAATTTAATTGTAAGTAATTTGCTTCGTTGCAGAAAGTTCCCATAGTGGGAACAAGCTCTACCGTAACGTATTAACTGTGAAACATATACACCATACGCAGGAGAAGCAGGGGTATTACTGCAAAGAAACGGAAAGTTGACAATAGAAAAATTGAAGTCATCGCGTTTGTCGTATAGCTTCAGATGTAACCTTCGTGTGTATCATAATTGAGGTCCAAATATAAAGCAGAACATGGAGAATCTGTCGTGCCTTTTATTTCAAGCTCACTTGGATAGATGGCATTCACATATTCTCCAAATTTGTGATTATTTAGAGATAGAACGTCATCTATATATCTGTATGTGTAGTTGAATGATTTAGCGACAGTCTTTTCTCTAGATTTGACAGGGTTCTGTAAAAATTCTGATTCATATGAATAAAGAAACAAATCAGCAAGCTCAGGTGCACAGTTTGTGCCCATTGGTATACCGATTGTTTGTTGAAAGAAAGTATTGCCAAACACAACAAATATGTTGTCTATCAATAACATTTTGATGATGGTATCTTCAGTATATTTTTGTTTGCAGTCTGTATGGTGTTTTACAAAATAACCAGAATCCCTGTTGAGCACTAGATATTTATATCTTGGTTTACCGTTTTTGTAAAGAAAGAAAAGTAAATGATTTGTTTTAGACGTTCTTTCAATTGAGCATGAGGGATAGTGGTGTAAAGGGTAGAAAAATCAAAAGTTTTTTATACCTTTTACCGAAGATAGAGTATTAGAAACAAAATGGTGAAGTAGTTATTTAGAATTTTTGAGAATCCACATTTGGTTGATGCCAGATGTAGAATAGACTTGGTCTGAAGGTCATCTTTGACGACTGTCAAAATTTTGTTAGAATTACTGATAATGATTTAGTAGTACATTTAGAGGAACCTGCTTTATATCTTTTCTTGTATGGATTTTTATGAAGTTTTGGAATCCAATACAAGTAAGGCAGTTCAAGTTCTTCCTGTTTTAAATTGATACCAAAAAGACTCAAGGACTCCCCTATGATCGGAAAGAACTTCATCTTTGGTAAAATCAGTTTTGGTATAAGTAGGATTTACCGATATACTTTCTAAACCAGGCTCCTTAATAAGACATTCAACAAAGAATTTCTTACAAACGAAAATAATGTTGTTAGAAGCTTTATTAGCCGGGACAACAACATACCTGTTATGTATGTCAGTAAAGATTTCAGAAGTCTCTGGGTTCCTGAGCACTAAAGAAGCTTTAGTACCCATAGACCCTTTAAGTTTTGCAATCCTTGACTTGATAAAATTTCTAATTGTCCTTATCCAGTCGTATAAAGTATCTAGCTCTACGTCTTCTTATTTAGCCCAACCTCTAGCATACTCTTCAACAGAATTCATAATAATTGTGAAATTCTGTCCCCAAGTAAAAGGTTGAGCATCCCTGTATTTATGGCCTTTTGAAAGAAGACATCTTAATTTAGTATTCTCAATTATATTGAGATCACCTGTTACTACATGCCCCAGCTGGTTTATAAATATATGGGGACGTTGAGCAAGAGCATGTAGGTGGAGTAAAGTTATGAAAGTTTAGGCACTGCAAAAATTGTTTATAGTTGAAAATTTTGGATGCAATGCGTTTATTGTAGGAGTAGGAAATTAGAGGTGGCGAGTTATATTTAGAATAGGAGGGACTTTAGATTGCACTACTGTGTTAAGAAGTATATTAGAAATATTAATAGCATCTATGTCTTTGTTTGCATAATGTAATTTAAGAAATTGGCGACGGTTGTCGTCCTGTATATTGTGTTCCTGGGCAGGTTTAAATAAATTTTTAAATGCAATATCCATGATGTTAGCGTTAAGTTTAAACTCTGGTGTATTAAAATCTGTAGTAGTTTTGTATATGCATTCTTCTTGTAATTGACTTAGACGGGAAAGTGGTAAAGAGTACTGTTTGGTTCGAATATGGTGTAATCCGAGATGTTTCTGAATGAATGGTAAAAGGTAAGAAAAACTAACATCATGGATACTGGGTTTATCATAACTTCGATGTCCATGACTTTTTGTTATGTGTAGTGCTGTTGAACAGATGTAAAACATTACCATTCTTACAATTTGGACTAGAAAGGTTTCCTACTCTATCAATTTTATCATTGCATCCATATGGTGATGCAGTGCCTAGTTCTCTAAAGGGGTAATTGTTTTTATTATCTAAAGTATTTTTACCCATTTTAAGAAAATTGCAAAAAATATTTATCATAAAAAAGTTTTCCAAACCTTGTTCAGATCTGTTGCATGTATACATTGTCAAAACCTATAAAAGTCTCATCGTAAATGTAAAATTATACTAAGTTGTTATAATAGTAAGATTATACATGATAAATTTCCTTAAAAAGAGCTGTGTAATGCTAAAGTACATCATTAATCTGGTCAAGTATAAAAGATGAAACATAATATTGAATACTTAATAATTATTTTACTAAAAAATCTACTTAATCTCGTTTTTTAAAGATTAAAATGACTTTTAAGCTGTTTGATTTCATTCTACCAGGAATGAAATTGTATGTTTGTGTTTATTATTTACCTTTAAGCCATTAACCTTTAGCAAATGAGAAAAGATTTAAACGCGTTATGAAAACTGCTATAAAAATGTTAAAAATGAATAAGAATATATATCGATTAATCACAATCAATAGTGATAAATTGGGTACCAAATTAACAGTTAAATCCATCATTAATTTGGTAGAATCTATCGGTGGGCTAGGACTCTTATTTAACGCTAATTAACTGAAATTTATTATACTTGATTATTTATCTCACTGTGTTTCAATTTATTATGTGCTTTTAAATAACGTAACTCTTAATATTGGTGAATTTTAAAAATAAAATATAATTGGCTAACCTGAGCTTAACAATTAGATGAAGCCATTGCAATTCATCTTCATTTGTCTTCCGTCGTGAATCTTGTCATCCAAAACCACTGGGCCAAATTTAATTGAACTCAGGTACCAGAATGAATGGGTGAAGACCTTTCAGATTTGCACAAATGAAAGATTTTTGTCTTCATGTGGCCCCAATGAAGGGAGATAGTGGAAAAACTAAAATTTTTCTTCTCTGAATGTACAAGAGATAACATTTGTCTTAACATTTACAACCAAATCAATTCATCGTTGTCTGGTAGAAAATGTGTTAACATTTTAGATTATCTACATAATGTAGGCAGTGTCTTCCTCAATTCGCATACAAATGCAGTCTAGTCACGAAAAAAATCCGTTTATTAACATACAAATCAAAATACCAATAAGGCAAACAATGGGATATATCAATGCAAAAATTATGATAAGTATGTGGTATTGAACTTGCATACGAAAAAGATATACAAGCAAAGTGACACTGAAATGTCTAAGATCGACATACAATCAATGTGACATACTCGCCCAAAATCTCTCTCTTCTCTCTCTCTCTCTCTCTCTCTCTCTCTCTTCTCTCTCTCTATGTGTGTGTGTGTTAATAACACTTAGATAAGGTAACAATGTTTTCACGTGTTTTCTGTTGTCTGAAAGAACGAAACGGTATATT
Source organism: Tegillarca granosa (assembly GCA_029721355.1). NCBI lineage: Eukaryota > Metazoa > Mollusca > Bivalvia > Arcoida > Arcidae > Tegillarca > Tegillarca granosa. The sequence continues at coordinate 32,642,985 of CM056601.1, read as the reverse complement.
CATTGATTAATACCCTGTAAACATATATATTAGAGTTAAAAATACACATTTTGGGTATTCGCAGAATACATGTGAATTAAAGGAAATGTGTTTTTGACAAGTACGTTTGTTACACTTAGCAAAAAGAACTTATTTATTTACCCATAATTTTCTTATTCAGCAAATGAGTGCAATGTCTGGATATATGTGTCAGGTGACAGATAGAAAGCAGAAAGCAAGGAAAATGACTGGAAACGAAATGAAACTATAGAATAATGTTAAAGGCTTAAAAGAAAATATAATATTTGTTTTAATGTCATCCGTAACAAATGAAAAATAATTTACTGGTGAAACGAAATACAGATAACGATGCCTTACACGGTATGGCACAGCTAGTACCTTTTCGCGGACCTTCTACAACGAAGTAAGCTGTCTACAAATTGTTTACTCAAATATATTGGAACCTAGGCTTAATCATGTCCTTTAAAAAGTTATCAAAGTTATTTGCATATGAAATTATACAATCATAGTAATTTTAATTTGTAATACAATGCTTTTGTTTGTACAAGCTAATGAGGGCCTATATTTACAAATGTAGAGCACATATAACATACAATGATTTTGGGAGAACAATGCTTATTTGTTTGCAAAGTTTCTGTTTGTCCCGTCATTCATCTAGAATCGTGCATCATCTTTAATTTTTCATGTGTAAGCTTTAACTTTTTAGTAATACCTTAACTTAGTCCTTTTTGTCAAGATTTTTCATTAAAGTTTCATTTTACTTTCATCTGCCATAGCTTGCTTCCGGATAGTTGTTAAAAGAAACACAATTGTGTGTAATATTTTCTTTTTATTATATTGCTTAAACAGTATCAACATTGAAAATTAAAATATTGCAGCCTGCAAAGCTGCAAACAATGTTCTAGTGCAAGAAAATGCATTTAGGACACGACACAAGAAACGAATGAAAACATAGGACAGGCAAATCAAAAAATTTGCAACAACTGAATAAAAACGTACAGAAACACAAATGATTGAATATAGGTTAAGTTAAATATTTGTTACAAATTTTGTACACAAGATAACTTTCAACAAAAAATACCTTTAAAATGATTCCGCAGTTTGTAAACAAACATTTAGTAGACAATAACAAATAAGAGTTTTTTTTTGTTTTTTTTTTAAAAAAATAAATAATAATAATAAAATAAACATTGGTTTTATTAGGAAATGATCATTTAGTCGGTAAAACAAAGCTTGAATATACTTAAAATTTAGTAGAGCATTACACGTATTGTGTTTTTGTTTTAAGTTGAAAGTGTATATACACGTAAATCTTCGAAACTTACATATCGATGGGACTACTTTATATAGAAGTTTTTACAAAATTTTAAAATACACTTTTAAAATCAATAACAAATAGTGAAAATGTAATAGGGGAAAGTAATTGAAATTAACTTAACAGAAGCTGGTTAACCTTCTGATATAGTACGCCCAAAAAGTACATCAGTACATCATATAATCTAACGTCTTCTGTCTAAAGAAAATGAAAATCTGTGTCGATTACCCTTACACATGATCTCATCTAACATACAGTCCGTCAATAAATATATATTATCGTAAGCTCATGAGTTTATTATTACATTTTTAAAGTCTGTTTACTATGAGTGACAAAATAATAAAATCAAAAGTTTTGTAATTTATTCTCCAGAATGTAGGCAGTGTCTTCCTCCATCAACAATCAAATGATGACCAGTGACAAAAGACGCCATGTCAGACGCTAGAAATGCAACACATTTTGCAACATCTTCAGGCTGACCAACTCTCCCTAATGGATGATACTGGACCTGATCTTTTAACAGCTGAAATAATACAATTAAATTACATATTTTGCAATAAGTAGGTCAAAACACCCCCCCCCCCCACACACACACACAATATTGAAGAATCTGAAAAAATCTAATTATACTAATTAATTTTACTTTTTATCGTGTTAAAAACTCTGATGTGACTAATGTATCAATATAAGCTTCCAAAAAGTACGATTTTTTATGGATCACATAAACGCAATACAGACTACTAACAAAAAATATCAAAGATACCATCTACAAAACATATTTTTTGCAGAACTTTGTCAAATCTGGAGATAAGGCTGTCGCTAAATCATTCAACACATACAGATAAGTATATGACGTTCAGTCTCTAAATATTCCCAAATATGGGGAAAATGTGAATACCATCTATCCTAAAGAACTTGAAATAAAAGATATGAATACTTCTTCATGTTCTGCTTCAAATTTGGACCTATACCTCAATTTTGACACCCGCAAAAAGTTTCATAGCAATGAGACAAACGATATGACTTCAATGTTTCTATCGTCAACTTTCAGTTTACTGGCATTGATATTCCTGTTTTCTCCTATTGATGTGTATGTTTAACAGTTCATACGGTATTATAGAGCTTGTTCCCACTACGAGACCTTCTACAACAAAGCAAGCTGATTAAATTGTTAACTTAGGGAAATTGCAAGCCTACTTTTATCAAGGTCCTTTAAAAGTTTTAAGGCCGTCATCACAAAAGTGTTCAAAAAAATGAAGTCACTGTACTCGAACTTATACTAGATATATTGGACTTTCGACAATTCTATTTTATTTTCATTCTAAAATTTAATTTTGCACGTGACGGGTGTAGATAGCTACACAGTAGTTGCTACCCTTGCGAACACCCAGTCTCGCTTCTCTGATCTCTGATGAAAGTTGGCGTATATGGCGTATTAATTCAATATTTTATTACATATCCCAGCAATCTTTCCTTAACGACTCCAAAATCTGATAGAGTGGCAATAAACAAGTTATGATACATGTAATTTTTATATAACTCTATTGACATGTTTTCAAGTTTTTAATGTTTTATTGTATTTATTTTTTTATGTTTTGGATTGTGATTTGGATATGAACTGGAATATTTGTTTAATATTATATTAGTTAGGAAATTTTTTTAAAAAAAACTTTTGTTTCAATAAATTTGCTTAATTTAATTATTAAGTCATGTGAACCACCTGTTTCACAACTTTCTAAATTAGGAAACCTTTTTTTGAAATTAAACTGTTACTGTCAATTTCATTCATTTATACAACTATGTTGTCAAGTGCTAAAAGTTTTTGTTCGGATGCTCCCTCAAAAACTATAAAAAAGATTAATCAAGAATGCAATTGAGGATTCAATTACTTATATATTTCTTGTGTTACTTACCGTTTCATATTCCTCTTTTTTTAAAAAGGAGCTGCATATTGAAGTACGAATTGTACCAGGACTAAAATAATATTTTTGTAAGAATTTTATATAATTATCTTGATTTTTTATGTTTTAACTAGTAAGATTATATTAAAAATTAGGAGCACCAATGTTTGTTTTAGTAAAAAATGCATCTAGAAATTTCAAGCAAGTAATATAAAATCTGACTGCAAAGATACCTTTTGATTTACATCGTACTAAATTAAAATGTTATTTAAAAATATTTTCAGTATTACAATATCTTTTGTTTGGTTTGACCTAACTTTCTACATATATATAATATTATAATAGGTAAAATAAATACAAATGGATAATAACTACAAATTTGTCTCGAGTCGGAATACTAAGATACAACCAAAATCTTGTTATTTATGTTCAGAATTTCTTCAAACTATTTAGTTTTCAAAGTACAATAGCATAAGACCATATATATATATATATATATATATATATATATATATATATATATATATATAAAATCCCTGATAAATTTTGATGTGCCAAATGTGCACATTTCAGAAAATGTAATATATATAACGTCCTACCCTTTTCCTATATGATAACAAAATCATTTGATATTTGGAAACACGATAATAAATAAATAAGAGCTTTACGTTGCTTCATATCGAATACCTCCACGACTATTAAAAATTAATAAACTTAAGCCCGTTTCAATGTAAGTGTGTGTGTGTGTGTGTGTATGTGTGTGTTTGCTAATTAGCGAGTCCTGGTATGCATACATACTTCACCGAGTTTACTCTTACACCAAATGGAGCAAGTTCTGTAAGAAACACATAAATATAACATAAAATTCATACCCGTTTAAAACAGTATCAATAGTTTTTTGTTTAAACAAAGATGCAAATGAAATTAAAATATTGATAACAATATGCATAATCAGTAACATTTCAATCTTGAAACAATGCATTTTCAACATTTATAAAATAATTTAGGGTTGGAATTTCTGACAGAATATCTAAGAAGAACGTGCTTTGCTTTGACATTAAACGGCAGACTTTATGAAGCCTTAAATTTTGCACATGCTCTTCACAACCACAAGTTGTTCCTTAGAATTAAAGCCAGAGGTAAAATCGCTGTAAATTGGTCATTATATAGCTTTAATATGAGATTTATTTTGTTAGTATTTGAACCATTTGTTGACTTGCACTCTTTTGGAAAAATTATTGGTTTAATTATACAGGGCAAAACAAGCAACAAGGATTTCAATTGTAAACTTAACTTGTTTCAATTTTGTTGTTTCTAAATATTCAAATTATGGTATCTACATTTGTAGCCTTGTTCCATTTCTTTATGCGTGTTTTATTATTGACATTTTTCATTAATACTTTCAAATATTTAACAACAATACTTTTGAAAAAAATATTATTCAGAATATGCCGGAGATGTGTGATGTTTTATTTTTATTATATCACCAATTGGGGGGGGGGGGTAATTCTCAATTGCATGTCGATCTTATTGTCTTTGTAAAATTACCAATAACGAATTTTTTCTATGCTTCCTGTAGGAATTGCCTATACACAAAGAAATGTAACAAGGTTTCTAGTGGTTGATAATGAATCTTTGCCAAAAGACTGGATGGTTTCAGGAATGGTCTTCTTACTTTGAATTTTATAGATTTAAGTGTACATGTTCACTTTCCTTCTATCTAACGGTAGAATGCATAAAAACATTGATCTTCAGCTATCAAGGTAAATAATTGCTGTATATTATCACTTAATTTTTTTAAAATTGTTAATTTAAAATTGTTAAATAACAAAATTAACATTGTAAAATATAATTATCAGTTTTCTTTAAAAATAAAAAATTACTAGAGTTATTGGTATGTTGTTTGGTAAAGTAAAACTTTGGTGTCAGTTTTATATGCAAGTTATTTTGGGACAGTAGTTGTAAAATGAATAAATTTGTAAGGTGGCGTCAAATAGCACTATTATTACGACAAAAATATAATTTTCTTTAAATCAAGTGTCCCGTAAAAGCTTAATTGCAATTTGGGTGAGTGGTCTCAATATATATTTTTCTTGTTTAACGTTTTTTTTTTGTTTGCTTTGGAAAAAAAATTGTTAGGTACATGTTTTATCAATTACCTATTTTATTTATTTAACACATTTTAATGAAAATAAATATAGTACTTACCTACTGCAAGTACCTCTGTAAACATATCTACAGCTGCTTTTGTCATACTGTATACTCCAATTGAAATAAGGCAATAGCTAGTTAATTAATAAACTTTGAATGTTATCGAGTTTCTGTTTAAGTTTTAAAGGCAAAGAAACTTCGAAGTGAAGCAGTCGATTTATAAAAAATATTTTTGACCTAAACTATTCCTATAGTGAATAATATTTATCGACTTTAAATATGTTTTTTTTTTGACATTTTAGTTAAAAATATTATGATCAATATTTCCAATTGGTATAAATCTGGGTAATCATCTTTGTTTTGATCTTACGAAATAAATCTTGTATTCACGTGGCCTCTAGTTACTTATTTTGTAATTTAAAAACATGATAACCACATAAGGGCATATTCAGCTAATAAAAAAGATAAATGATTGAACAGATTTATACTCACCCCTCGTTGACTGGTAAAGCTTGACGTATTGACAATATTTCCTGAAACATAACCATCACATGCGACATACAAAAACAAAAAACTGTATGATTCTTGTTCTTGGTTATATTGTAAAATACCTACCGAGTACATTTATCACTTTTGAATGCCTTCCTTTTTTTCAAAAAGGAATACATATAGTTTAAGTTCAAATAAGTCGGTAGCAAACCGTAGCTGGATAATTGTATTGGTCCCATATCTGAAACGTTCAGATGTAAGCTTGCCTGACCCATAGAGTTTAATATCTTTCCTGTCAGTCCTTCGACGTAAAATGTCCATCTTTCCTCATGTTACATTTTGTTTTATTACACTTCTTTCTAAGATGCAGTCTTTAACTGATTGGCTTTTAAAACATGTCGTTTTTTTTAAATCTTGACTGTATGGTGTGAAAAGGCAAAACTGCATCAGGCCTCTGTTATTATTGTTCGGGAATCAATTACGATTAACATTTTAAGGCTTGGCCTTAGCTTTTCCAGAAGTCGTATCCTTAAACAAATATATTTTTCGCAAAATTTAAGGAAAATAAACTCATATGTGAAAATATTGTAGAACGCTCTGATAAGTAATGAATATAACTTCATAGTAAATCAATTAAAGTTAATCTTTAATATTATTTATTTTTTAAATAAAAAAATGGCAGTGAAATTTGAATTGGAGAGACCACTGCTATAAATTTGAAATCATCTCAGATATTTTATATTAAGAATCCGTTAGAAAGGAAATTTTGGCAAAAAAGATTAGAGGGACATCTGTCTCCTAACTGAAACCATTTCCGTAAATTATACAATATGGCTTTTGCAGGAATAGTAACATCCGTTGACAAAAATTAAAGCATTTATAACTAATGTAAAATTGGACGCTATTTGCGGTTAGAATAGAAAACAGACAAGAAAACAATGCAGGACGCATTCGGAAATCTCAAGTTATATATCGATGTGAAACGTACATTTGTTTATAGAAAAAGGTAAACATTCCGTTACATTTAGTCCGGCCTGGTAACAATTATTGGGATCAAGATTGACAAGATTTTCATGAAACTGACGGTACGCTGATCAAACTCATTACTCTAACTTCTAATTTTAGATCTTTTCAAACGTATTTATACAAATAGTGTGTATACAGATTTCATATAGCAAAAATTCTTTGGGGATCGATCCCGACACACCAAATCTTCAGATACCAAAATGATGCATATATATTAAATTTGAAAGGGTAAAAACTAAACTTATTATTAAAAATGAAATCCTGAAAATTTTCTGTTGTGATATTTTAGTAAATTTGTGCTTAGAAAGAGTAAATTTCCCTCTAAAAGGTACCCAAAATTCGATCATGTCAGTTGTTGAGGAAATTGAACCCGGTAATTAAAACTGTCAGACATTTAAATGTTAAACTTTTCAATCGTGAATTTCTTGAAGTTTTACGTAAAGATATTGGGGCAATGCTTAAAATAAAAAAATGATAGTAAGGCCCTTTATGAGTATTTCCCGTAAAAAAAGCCGACTTATCTCAATATATTGTATATTTCGGTGGCCCATTCAATTCCCAAATAGTAATTGTCAAAAAAGAATTTTATTTATGAGACCTTTTCACTCACTTTACATAAATTTAATAAGAGTTCATAACGTAGATTTATGAAAAGTATAAGCTTGAAAAACCTGGACGTCAGTTGTCATCTTACGCTTTTACGAAAAATCTGATTATCTAAAGTGCCGTTCCCGATGACAGATCTCTTCAAAAATATTGTCATGACTGGTCTTCATAAATCGTATCAAGGCAGTTAAGAGAGCATAACGTAGCATTATAAGTAATAAATGTTCATAATGTTGTCAGTCTTCACTGCAAACATTATTTGATGTGTTTTATTGAGGGATCTCATCCGCATTTTTAATATACCGTAATTACACAAAATTAGCTGCTTAAATGATTATGTTATTTTATCTTATTTAGTCTGGGATTTTCACCAACATTTTGACCCAACTTTTTAATTTCTAATGTTTGTTTGCTTGAAATGAAAATACGAAAATGTTGCCATGACAATGTTCCTTTAGCAATTTAATGTCAAAGTGTAAAGCTGTGGACAAAATAGAAACAAAATAAATAAAACACAAGTCAACAGGCTAATGTTTGAATCATAATTTTAAAAGCAAAGTAAAAACTTTGAAACATGGTTTACTTGAACAGTTGACTGCAAACAACTCCACAGATGGTGTTAAAGCATTATCTTAATACATAAGGTAACATTTCAGTCGAACCCTATTTATCGTCCATTTGTGTTCTTTTTTTAGTTATTTCTATTGTCGACAAATTGTATCTAAGGCCTTTAGTTTCAAATATTTTAGCAATTAGCCTCAAAAGTTGTAAATTGTATGAAGCGAACTAAATTCCAAATCCTGCTAAACAATTGTACTATGATAGAATAAAAAGAACTTAGATACATTTATGTGATGTTAATGTATGAAGATTGCCTATTTAACAACTATAAGATATATTTGACATGTCCCTAGAAGGGAAAAGGACTTTGATAATTTTAGTTTGCCCAGTAGCCTACAAAACTATTACAATCACACAAAAAATTTCATTATCATGTGTAAGTTACTAACCTTTAGACTCCTTTAGGTAAGGAACAGCGAGCTTTGATAAAGAAAGGTAGCTCATTGTGTTAACTTCAAACAATCGGTTCATTGTATGTTCATCAGTTTCAGTTGGTAAGGAAGTTGATATAGTACCAGCATTATTTATCTGAAAACATAAAATGTATGTACTTAAATACATTTTAAGTTTCCCTTTTAATTTTTTTTTTTTTGAAACTTCATCCGTGTGTTTTGTGTAACAACTAATAGTTAATCGCGGTGTAAAATAACTACTAACGCCAAACTTTGGAGAGATTCCCGGTATAATGGTGAAATTGTATCCGATAACTTTAAAGGAATCCTTGCAATCTCATAAAAACGAATAATTGTGCATTAAATTGCAAAAGAAGACATTATGAGGGTTGTTTTAAAACCAAAAAGATTCAAAATTCAAAAGTGCATACTCACTAGAACATCAATACTTCCATATGTCTTGATAGTGGATTCAATTATATTTTTTCTGTCTCCATCCTTTGTTGTGTCAGCAACAATAAATATAACCTGTATATATGTAGAGACAAAACATTTATAAATGATATGAATGGTTATTCTCTCTTGTTTGAGCTGACCATCATCATGATAATCCGGAAATATATGATGAACATGTAATACATGTTACTTGGACATACTTTTGCTTTCTTTTCATAAAATGTGGAACATATCGGGTCCATTTGCTGTTATTCAAACTAAGTAGTTGAAAGACCATTTTTAAAAAGGTAATATTGCATACATTTTGAAGCTCCGAATATATTTGGTTGCACATTTTCAGCAAAACCAGTTTTGTTTGGCAAAACATTTAATTCCTACACATTTACTTTGAACTTAAAAAAAAAGTCCATAAATAAAGCTGTGACAGCTATTGATGTTATTTTTTCTTTATATAATGGTGCCTTTTTTGTTTCCGGTCAGTTATGACGTTCAATAATATCTTCTTCAACTATAGATCCTCTTTTGCTAATTCGATTTTTAAGGCCGAGAAATTTTAAAGAAGATATTATTGAAAGCATTGGCGTTAATAATCTATTAAGCATAATAAGCAATAATTATGATATTGAATTTTTATATTGGATAACTTTCGGATGACCATGCAAGAAGCAATTCTTGTTTATCATTAGTCAAGGCCCTTGTTTACAACATGTGTCTTTTTGTTGTCAGGTTAATTAAAAGATGGAGATTAAGATTAAAATAGACGTATGTACGGGATGACTATGCCATAAGCTCCGATCCGCTGTTAGTTAAAAGAATCAACCAACACAATAACTATCTAAAGTTTGCTCAATCGTTCCATTTATTCATTCCATTAAAGAACAACGAGTTTTCGAGTAATATATGCATGGTGTTAGACAGATAGAGAAAAATACCTCACAATCTTGCTGTTTTGATCGACAAGTAGAAACAACTTTCTCCAAACGTTCTGAATCCTTATCTACCATAGACAGTTTGCAGCCATATTTTAAAAAATAATATGCTGTACCTTCACCAATACCAGACCCAGCACCTAAATAGATAAATATTTGATTAAATCTATCTATCTACCCATCTATATATATATATATATATATATATATATATATATATATATATATATATATATATATATATATATATATATATATATATATATATACAGAGATATATACACAGAGAGAGAGAGAGAGAGAGAGAGAGAGAGAGAGAGAGAGAGAGAGAGATCTTTATAACGGCCTTCTTTACAAAGACAAAATTGAGGGAACGAACATGCATTTCGTCCTTTTAAAAAGACATTTACAGCTTCCAACAATGATAGTGTATTTTTGGGACACATATGCATTTTACGTAAAAAATATTGTTTTTTAATGACATTGTCTACTGACAAAACATCAATTTAATCTCTAAGCTGGTTCTGTCACGTGTGACAAAAGTCATACCTGTGAAATGAGTGTTACTAGTAGTTTAAGTAAAGTTTTAATTACATGATGATGGATCAATGAATTACGAGTGTCACTTATGTGTACTACAGATTAAGAGATTAATACCTAATTAATCAACCTTTTAATGAATTGTATAGTGATAGGATAATCATAAAACAAAATCAAAAATGGTGTTATTTTTCTATGTCCATATAGCTAGTGGCTGATTGATTAAAATTCCAAATGCTTTTGATAACTATGTATCTGCCAAGCATATTCGTTATTTGGAGTTAAAACATCCAATTCAGAATATTTTAGTACGAAGAGGGCAACTGGATGTGCATGTCCACTCATGCATTAGATACTTGAAGTTTCGGAAACATTTCATTTTTATATAAATTTTACCATGATTGTAAAAATTAATGTTGTAAATTTATTTCCAGGATTTTTTTATTTGTTAAAATTGATCAAAATTGACGATTTTGAGGATTATCCTACGAGAGAACGCCATGGTTTGACAGCTGATTGTTTACAATGTCGTCTGTTGTACGATTTCTGAAAATACTAAATGTCAGAAAAAGCGGGATTTGATCAATTTCGGGCGCAAATAAGGGCTGCAATTTTTTATTCACATTATATATTATGATCCCGTCGTTGGGGAGGGGCGTACCGTTTATTACATTACTATTGCAGTTATGATGATTGGTAAAATGATTCCAGATAAACTCCCTGCGTTTGCCCGATCAAAATTAGAAAAAATTACATGAAATACAAAAAAATATATTTATACATAAAATAATAAGAAGAAATATTATTTTTAAAAAATCAAAGAGCAAGGTCAGTGGTAATTTTAACATTATATAAATTATAAGATGTCGGTAAAATGTTTTAAATTTTGGATGAATGTCTGGCATTGCATGAAAATTTTGGCAGCTAATGTCAACGAGGTAATTCTTTTTAATTAAAATCATTGGTTAATGCCTGTGATCGAATGGAGGATGTTTGTGATATGTGTTGTATGAAAATAATCTTTATGTCGCTTATTACATCTAAACATAGTTGTGAGATACTTATAAAAAAATTAAATAGACAAAATTTGGACTAACCTGTTATTATAACAACTTTATCTTTCAAACCATCCATTTTACTTTATCTACCTTTCTTGTCCCTGACCTAGTTCTTGGTGTTACATTATAAAGTACACTCAAGATCATTGCTGTCTGTTATCAGTAATATTTTGTCATAACGTGGAAAACAAACAAAATACATACTTTGTCTAGCTTGCAATTATCAAACAAATGTCGTTTGTTTGTGCATTAAGTAGAACATCTGTGGCCAATGCGTATTAGCTGGCGCTTACGAATCAAAGTCTATTCTGCCCTGTATTGAATACCTATCGGACAGTCCTTCGTGTAAAAAAGACATCATTTTGTCTGTTTGCAATAATCCACACGTCTGAAATATCCCGGGGCATAAAAATAAGATTCCACTATTCCAAATTAATCTTTGTTATTGTATAGCAATAAATTATGCTGAATATTTATAAACACGTAATATCATAACATTCAAGCCTTTTGGTGTTTAATAAGCAAAGCTTGAATAAAATAAAATGCAAATTTGGTTTATTAGAGTTTTTTTGCCCTAAAAAAGAAAATAAATTGTTCAATAGCTGTTTATCTTAACTTCTTTTTATGTTTTATATTTCTGCAATTTCTCGATTGCATCTTCAGTTAAAAAATGCGTTAATTAATATCTTAGGTTTTTATTTTTATAAAAGAACAATTCTTCTGTCAATAAGCGTTACTTATGAAAATATTTAATAAAATATATAGACGTAGTTATGTATTCTGACTATATGCTATAAATGTTATGCCATTTCAAAGTCAAAACAGTAGGATGGTTTTTTTGTTGTCCTTTATAACTAATAAATACACTTTATATGCAAAAATATATATATATATAAAAAGATCTTAAAACTTCAAAATAAAATTCTTATTCAGTATTAATTTTAGAGATATAAACCTTAAAAAGACAACCTTATGTATACACATTCAAGAGTTTTTATTTAAAGACATTAGAATATCAATAAACAATACCATTGATATATCATTTAATAAAATATTTGTCATAATTAAACGATATGTATCTTGTATACTTCTTAGCAAGCGTGAAAAATAAACTGGAATCAGAAAACTGAAATTAAAAATTAACCCTAGCAGCTCATTCGTAAATCAAACAAATACAGACATGATTCTAGTACTCGTAGGTCAGAGGTAATTCACCCTCGATTATAATATCAATGTATTTCTTGATAACTACCATCTTGTGTCTGACATTAAACTATTTTAAACAACTTGCTAAATTGTTGATAAGATAACAAAATGACCTCTTAACCACAACAAAACAATTAATTGTTATTGGGGTTTAGACAAACATTTCAATATCATCATTTAATCTTCCCTATGCACCTATTATTTCAATATTACGATGTAAACATATGGTAAAAAAATTGTAGAATCCTGCCTATCGTATGCTGAGGGTGACTATCTATGTGGAATCATACCCAAAGAACCCTGTGTGGATTTTAAACGCTCTGCATTTTATACTCCAGCTGAGATGGCATCTAATTTGGTGTCAGTTAATGTCTGTTCCTTTTGGCCGATGCACATAAAACGTTTTCAGCTGCAGCGGAGTTGCAAAAATGCCCAGAGGATACAGAGAGGATACCTTGAAAAATTAGTGCTACAGCAGCAGACATGAATCAGACAATTTGGGTGATAATTAAAGTGGTTTTAACACTTTTCCTGGAATATATTTATGATAGTTTGTGTTATCCCCTACTTATCTAAAATAACACGCCTGGCTAACGGTATTATAGCTTGTTATTTTATTCCCGACTTATCTAAAATATCGCTAACGATATTATAGCTTGATATGTTATTTCCGACTTATCTAAGATATTACGTCTGATTAACGGTATTAAAGATTGATATTATGTCACCGACTTATCTAAAATTATCACGCCTGGCAAACGGTGTAACAGCTTAATATAACATCATAATGCAGCTTTGAAGATGATGACTTAAAAAGATAAAAAATATTCCGTTTGGGAAAATATCTACCCTTTGGTGCATTGTCTCTTAGAATTCCTTATAAGGAATTCAAGTCTTGAATTTATTAAAACTCGCATCTGTATTTTTTGTAATGTTAAGTGCGGAACTAATAAAATTGAGAATATGTCAAAAATTGTTTTCGAAGTGCAATAGCCACTGTATTAAGTACAGAAACTGCAAGTAAGAACTACTATTTAATTAGAAATATCTAGCCACATTTCATTTATAAGGAATTAATATGCAATTATTAAAAGTAGTACTATGAATAATATTAAAACCATTATTTATTTTAGTATACTTATGCAGCTATGTTCTTGACCTTTGAACATATGAGCTTGAAACATAAATCAAAATGATTATCATATCCATAACTACATTATTCTTATACACATGTTTATATATAAAAAGTTAATAGCTTTCAAGATGATTGATAATTTAAATTTTGCCTTGCAGCTACGACCTTGACTTTAGAGCCTATGACCTTGCACCACATATCAAAATCATCATCATATAATTACCTACAATATTGTAATATACAAGCCTAAACAAAAAGCTAATAGTTTTTAAGATAATTAACAATTTATGCCTTCTTATGTAGCTGTGCCATTAACCTTAGGCCTTCAACCATATATAAAAATGGTCGTCATCATAATACTTACAAAATTCTTAAATACATGCCTATACCAAAAAAAAAAATACTTATCAAGATAATTAATAAATTTAGTTTTCTATGACCTTTAAATTTTAAACACATTACCTTGAACCACATATCAAAATCATCTTTATAACAACATCTACAAAATTCTAATATACATGCCAATGCAAACAATTAATTGTTTTCACGATAATTAGCAATTAAAGTCCTCTTCAAGATATATTGACAAAGATATATATCTTTTGCTATTTCCCCACGACGTACCTTGCCATATTTATATTTTCAACCATATGGCCGAGTTTGTGCAAATTTGAAACTAGGAAACTTTAAAATATTACACATGAAATAACTAAGCTTAAGGTTATACATTCAGAGTAGAAGATGTTTCTCTATTTCCCCCTTGTGCGGCTCCAAGGGGAATAACTCCTTTAATTGTGCAAATCTGAAAGACTTTTATCCATGCATGATGGTAATTAAGTTTCATTAAATCCTGCCCGGTGGTTTTGGAGAAGAAAATTAAAATGTTAAGGTTACGCGGTTACGCACGGCGCACGACGAACGAAGATGGATAGCAATAGCTCATCTAAGTTTTCAGCTCAGGAGAGCTAAAAACAGCTTTATCAAATACATTCGAAATAATTCAAATCACTAACTACAACATGTGCCTATAGTTAGAACTATCTATGAAGTTTGATGTAACCGTGTAAAGACAAAAACACAGCAGAAAGTCAGCATAGTAACCCATGTGCTACAACCCCAACATACATACATTAAAAAAAAAAAAAAAAAAAAAAAAAAAAAAAAAAAAAAAAAAAACATTGCAATGTTCACTTATTCAGAATTTTAATCAAATCTTAATAAAAATTATTTTAAAAATAAAATTTTGCTTTGATTGTTGCTTCGGAAGGAAAAAATTGCACTTACTTTGACTCTTTTGCAAATTTGACCATGATACGCGAAATTTCTTGCACTATAGGGATACGTTCTGTTGTCTGTAATATCAATATACAGCTTTTTACCTTCGTGCGTGTTCTTTTGACATCATTTAAATGAGAACTTAGCAAAACAAATAATAAGGAAGATTTAAGTATGGTTAAACAGAAAAATAAATGTTATTTCCATAAATCGACAGAAAACTTAATTCTATAGTTATTTTTGAAAAAAAATCGAAATCATGAATTTTGCTGTTAAAACTTAACAAAGATTGAAATAAAATTTACCCGTCGACAAAGTATCATTCGAGTGTATTAGGGCAATAATTTATTTAATAATTTGACAATTTATGAATTTGTTGATTTGCAGTTTGGTGACAATCATTTTTGCACCAAATTTTCTATTTTATAACTTCATTGAGCACATGTCACTAAAGTTGGGTATACAATTATATGCAAACTTTGATTTAGTCAGAAAAATTCGAAAAACTATATGAAGTTATATAGGAGACAATTTTGTGCAAAAATGATCGCAACGCATCTGCAACCTGATCTGTTTTGCAGGAAGTTCCATCCATGTCGTGACTTATGAACCCAGTCAGAAAGATACTAATGAAAGTTGCAACGATCAGTAGCCACAACTGTTGTGAAACATGCTCTATTGAGTTATATAGAAGAAAATTTGGTGCAAAAATGATCGCAACCGATATGTGAACTTTGCTTAGCCGCAAGTACTATTCATGTCGTGACTAAGAATCCATTCAGAGTGATTAGGAATACAATATTTTGCTTATGTGGCAAAAGTAAAACTCGACATTGGAACGTAACAATGGCACTAAAAACCATGTTTTTGAAAATAAATGCATTCGAGAACACAATATAAGAAACAAAAAAACATAAAAACAAGCAAACAAATTTCGACCACTAATTACAAAAGTATAAAACCAAAATTTATTTGAAATACACTACATTAACATCTTTGTTACCGATTTTGCAGACAAGATACTTCCAGTTAGAAGAAAGTGTTTTCTTTTAATGAATCCGTAGTTTGCAAAATAACACACGATAATAGCTCTGTTAACCTCAACGTTATCTGTTATAATTAGTCCATTTCGGCAATCCGATCCACATCGAGTTCTAAAAATATTTGTAGCACCAAAACAACAGAACTACTTACACTTTCGTCATAGGTTTCATTAGACATTTTCATGAAGTCGGTAAATCAAGTCTTGAATTTGCCATAGAATCTTCAATACAGTCCTTGTGTTACATAGAACACAGCTTTAAAGATATAATACAAGTGTAACTTTGTTGGTTATCCTTTTACTTGACATCATGTAATATGTAAAAGTTCGAAAATGAATATATAAATCATTGATTAAAAGACTTCAAATTTACATTTAAAATGTATATTTTGTGACTTACAAAGTAATAAAATCAAACGATTCGTTTAATTATTAAATATTATCTCCAGTATGTAGGCAGTGTCTTCCTCCATCAACAAACAAATGATGACCTGTAACAAAAGACGCCATGTCAGACGCAAGAAATGCAACGCATTTGTCGACATCCTCAGGCTGACCAACTCTTCCTAATGGATGATATTTGACCTGTTCTTTCATCATCTGGGTAATTCAAAAATATACATTTTCAATAAGTCAACGAAAAAAAGAAAAGCCTATACACACACAAACACACATATTCGTGAGTCAAAAATTTATCTGTAGTCGGCTGGCTTTGTTAGAAGGTTCCAATAGTGGGGGGAAAAACTATACTATACCGTATTAACAGCAATAAAAATACACCATACGTATGAGAAGAGCAATATTGCTGCATATAAATGGAAAGTTGACATGGAAAAATTGAAGTCGTCATAAAGCTTCAAACTTAAAATGTAGATTTTCGTAGGTGTCATAATTGAGGTACAAGTCCCAATAGGAAGCAGACAATAAGAAATCAGTCTTATCTTTTATTTCAAGATAGATAACACATTCAATTATATTCACTAAATTTTGGATTATAAAGAGATAGAACATCGTCTATATATTTGCAAGTGACGTTAAATGATTTGGTGTAATTTAGTTTAAAATCTATATGTTCCAAAATTTCTGACATTGTTATTGGCAAGACAATGACATGGTTTCCTTTTCTTGCTCTTTATAATAAACAAGTTAAATAACGCTTTTAATTATGCTTGTTATGCACATAAAAGCACAAGCTCCTTAAACACCAAAGCAAAGCTTTGATTAAGTAATAGAAACACCAAAAGAAAACTAAAATGTAATAAAGTTCAAGTGTTTTTATTTAAACCATTGTTTAACACTATAATACCAATAGAGAATAACATCTGTATATCATTTACTCATTATAGTAAAATGTTAATATGCATTTAATATATTTAAAAACAAGCATAAATCAATCTGCAATGTCCTGGCTAGTACTCTGGCCCGCAATATACCAGAAAAATATCACTGACAACTCCGTCTTTTATACTAGTAAAAAGTCAAAACATAAAGACCTATGACCAGGTAAATCCTTTCCGACTTCTAGGAAACTTGGTTAAAACCACAGCAATGAGATGCTTTGACTCTGAAAGCTATCACCTTAGTCACAAAGCTAGCTACTAATACCATATTTATTTTTGGAACTATAATATTGCATTTATATGGAATTATATTTATAACATTATGAAAAAGGTAACCATAGTAACAAAAGCAATGACTTCACCAGTGTAACATGCGATAAAATTAATGTTAGTGTGACACTATCATTTCAAATTAACATATAAATAAATATAATGGTAATTAATGGTTGATTTCACACATTTTTTAATAAAATAAATATTAAAAATATAACAAATCCTAATCTTTTTTGCTCAGATACATATACATGTAATAAGTGCGACAAGGCAAGTTGTTTTAACTAATTAGGACTTAACGGATAGATACAAATTTCTGACTAGAATAAATATTGCATTGTAGAGAAGTTGCATCACAATCTGTGGATATATGAAAACCATTTTGGTTGGACTACTCCAGCAAGTCATTTTTGAAAAGCTTGATTCCAAAATCACAATATATTAATATGTATAGGTATGTTTTCAATAAATGAAAATGTAAATTTTTTTTTTTCTGTCTTACATTTTCTTTTAATCTCCATAATCTAAATACAGTAAAAAAAAGTTGAAAATCAAACCCAGTGTTGATATATGTCTAAATTACCTGTGAAAATTTATCTATGAATAAACCTGTCTAAATTGAACTTGATAACATTTACAGGTAAACCGTAAATATTTTTTGTTTATTTTAACTGTATAAACTAAAAGATATTGTTTAATTCTAGCCATTATTTACAGAACAGATTAATGCCTAGAAATGAGTAGATTACCTTGTCCAGGCCTTAATAACCATTAAAACAAACCAAACAAACCTCATTTACTTAAAAAATTTAAAAAAAAAAAAAAAAAGAAAATGTGAATAATTCATTAAACAACATTATGTTATCATGTATTCTAGTGACTTTATCCTCTTCAACGTTTTATCAAATGTCTAGCTGATAACCTTGACTTCAAAAATCTATAATATATATGTTTTATAAAATATCTAGCTTTATGCCGAGATAGAGGTAGCATCATTCAATAAATTTCAACACTCTTTCATTATATCATAAAGTATAAAGTGAGTAAACCTAATGACCTAAAAACTTCAACTTTACCATCTTCTTCTACTAGGTAAATGGCAAAATCTTCAAGATATGCAACTGTGTGTTTTGTAACTTAAACTGAGTATCCCCTTGGAGAATTCAAAAGTAACAAATTAGAATAAAATAAAAATTTACAAAAAATTAAAGCTGTAATGGTTACCATAATCATTAAACATGTTTAACTACATGTATGTAAAGAAGAGTGTCATTGACAACGATGCCACAATTTATGTCAACTGAAAATAAAAAATTTTAAATCACCAGGAAAATTGTAATTATTCCTCTTTAAAAAGATAAATAACGTCCAACAGGGATATAAGTTAATCATAGAAAAATGTTTATTTTTTCCCTCAAATGTTTGGAACAAGATTTATTAAATGATTTTAATTTGTAAATGATTGCATTTTGAATCAAAACTTTTACTTAGAATGAATTTCAGAACAATGTGTGTTTACTGGTTTACATGTTTAAATCAAATAACAAGAGGCCAATGGGCCTTAATGCTCACCTGGTGATATTTCCAAAATTGTTTCCAATAGACAATATATTAATTACAGAAACTTTCCAAGTTTTCTCAAGTTTAGAACTGCCACAATCAAAAATATTTAGTTACATTTCATTTATCAGTGCCTTAATTAGCATATAATAACTATAGTACAATAAATAATTTCCAAATCATTCACAATTTCACTATTTCACTATACTTAAACAGCTATGTCCTTGACCTTTAAACATATAACCTTGAAACATATATCAAAATAATCATCATATCAATACCTACAATACCCTAATATACATGCCAATACAAAAAGTTAGTTTTCAAGATAATTAACAATTCAAGCCTTCCTATGCAGCTATGACCTTAAATGCTAAGCATATGACCTTAATTTATATATGAAAATGATTGTCATATCAATATCTACAATATTCTTATATATATGCTTATACAAAAAGTCAATAGTTTTCAAGCTTATTTAAAATTTTAGTATTTTCAAGCAAAAAATATTATTTCAGGGGTAACAACTTGTACATGAATTGACATACATATTGTTAGAAACTTGGTAATTTCATCATCCTGAACACTTTTGCAATGTATTGCTTTAATATATCTTGTTTAGTTTGCAAGAAAATAGCCTAAAACTGCAAAAATCTCATACTAGGTCATGATCTTGACCTTTGACCTTGACCCGATTTTCAAGCTCATTTCAAGAAAATAACAGAACTTCAAAACCCATGTCAATAGCTGTTAAAATAGTCAGTTATAACTATTAGACACTATTTTACGATATTTTCAAAGTTAAACACAAAACGTGTTACCTATTCTTAAGCCGAATTTCACGATTTGTACAAACTATTTACTTAAGTTAAAAATCAAATCAGTTTTTGTCTATCACTTTTGGTTTCAGAGAAGATTTTTTAATTTTTGTTCAAATGTAGGTCACAGTGACCTACTTTCTACAGCCACAGCAACCAAAAGTAAAAATTTGAAAAGTGCCCTCCCAATAACCCTTCATGTGAAGTTTGACCAATATTGGCCTGGTAGTTTCTGAGGAGACATCGAAAAGGTGAGTTACAGACACAAACACGGACACTCTGGGTCATGCCATAAGCTCACATGGCCTATAGGCCAGGTGAGCTAAAAAGTAATTAAAAAAATAATTAATTAGCCTTTCTTTTATTTCTTCTTTCACATCTTGGACATTCAGCTCCTCTCTTGGCAAAACAATGTCTACAAGTATAGAAAAGATATAAATTACCATATAAACAATTTTTAATTTAGACAAAGAAAGAAATAAGTTTTTGCCAACTATTTATTCAGTGATGTGTCTATTAATAAACATTTTAATGCAAGTCCAAAAGAGCATCTTTAAGTGTTATAAGCCTCTCTGTACTTCCATGTGATATGCAAATAAATGTGCATGTATCTTATATTTGCTGAATTTGTCATTTCAAAGATGTAAATAAACCATCTTTAATAGGCAGGATGTATCTAATTGTGCAAGTATTGCTGAAACTTGTTATCTTAAATTTAAATACATGTATATCATCTTAAATTTAAATACATGTATATCAAATATTTGGATAAATTTTTTTGCAAAGTCCTTAAAGAGTGATTCTTTAGTAAAAAAAATTATTCTGGCTTTCTTGAACTTGGAAATTAAAATTACTGGACTAACAAAACTATTGTTAATTTTTGAAAAAAAATTAATAATAAAAAATGTTTTCTTTGATGAAATTTTACTCAAACCACTATCAGAATTACAGCACCTTTGTCTCAATTTTACAGGTATACCTGGCCCAGGTATGCAATTTTTAACCTGTACAGACCTAATGACCTAATGGCTTTCTTAATTAATCTCTTACTTCGTTTTCTTTTTTTTTTTCTTTACACAGACAAAAAAAATATAAATAAAAAGAAAAAAAAGTTTCATCATTTTTTTAATAACTGCCAAGCTGGACATGACTGCCAAGCAAGTCTATTGAAAAGATTGATACTGATCCAACAAGAATCTTGAAGATAGATAGTATCTAAGATATAATTACAATGAAGACTAGAGTGGATTAATTTTTTTCTTAGCAAATATAAAGCATGATTGAAAGTTTTTTAAGTACAAATAGATTTATTTCTCACCAAATATAACACATCACTTTAAAGTTTTTTGAGTTCTTAAAATCCTCCACTTATTGCAAAAGAAAATACATTAACATCTACAAATTAATGTACATCCTTAATTTGAAGGACATTATGACAAAGATGAAGTAAAATATTACAGAAACGAAACTGTGTTTTAATTAGAGATCCATCAAATTTTCTATGTCAGTACTTTGATGTTATATACAGTCAAACCTGTCTATAAAGGCCACCCATGGGAACCAATAAAAGTGGCCTTTATGGACAGGTGGCCTTTATATACAAGTTCAAATAAAATAGACAAAGAGCAACAGAACTTTTTTGGCCTTTATAATCAGGTGGCCCTTATAGAGAGGTAGTCTTTAAAGCAGGTTTGACTTTATAAGCAGGTGGCCCTTACAGAGAGGTGGTCTTTAAAGCAGGTTTGACTTTATAAGCAGGTGGCCCTTATAGAGAGGTGGTCTTTAAAGCAGGTTTGACTGTATATAATATGCATCTCAACAGCATGTCACAAACATTGTTGTGAAAGCTAAGCAAACTGGACAAGATGGAAGAATGAGGAAACATAGTACATTGTGCATTTAGAGTAGTTCTTAACAGACACTCTCAGATACACAACATCAAATATTTATATGACGATTCCATTAAATTTTCATAATTTGAGATTTTGACAGATATCTATGTGATGCTGTCCCATATGATATATTTAAATACTTACCTATGTAGAACACAGGAACATTGAGAACACACTACAGCAATATTATCAAATGGAAACAGTATTTCTTGTTCATTGCACAACTCACAAATGAAACCTTTAGCCTGGCAACGCTGAAATTCACAAATGGGAAAATTAATTAAACTTTATCAGGTAATTAGAGGATAGAAAATGCCACCCAAAACTTTTTCCATAGAGATGCAGTATATGCATTCTATGGAGGTTGTTGTGTACACTCAATGGGCACTGATGTGGATGCTACTAGTATGTCAATAACTCTTTTTCAATTTGTGCAGGTGAGCCAAACAACTTTATTTAGCTTGCACAGCACTTGCATTTTCCTGCAAAATCCATTACAAGGATAAGTCTAAAGTGATAAGAAATGAAAACAATGAGGTTATTTAAATGCATCAGCTCACAACATATTCTATATAAAGTAGGAACCCATATACAACCTTTGGATCTTGAATATTAGTCAAACATACATGTATTTGTAATTATTTTGATGATCTGATTTCTCTAGTCTTCACTTTATATAAGATCATAACAATCTGAATGTAAACAGACAGGCAGATATATAGATTACCTGATAAACAACTTAAAATAATACAATCTGCATTTTCAAAAGCTGACATAAAGTGTGAAGAGGACTTATGGTGTTTCATGTCCAAATCAAGATTTTTTTAACTTACAAAAAGGCAGTCAGTATGATGGTGAAAACCAAAGTTCCCAGAGAAAACTACTGACCTTTGGCAAGTGACCTGATAAGCTTCCACACACCAGAATCTGCCTGATTGGGATTTGAAATGAGGCAGTGAGACACACTGGGATCTGTAAGCTTATCAACTAAGGCCCCCTTATATGAAAACAGAAACGTAATAAGGACTTGACAGTGCATAAGTTAACATGAAGCATTGATGTTTAAGTATGGTTTTGTTTCACACATCAAATAATTATCAGACACTTTTACTTTCATTTTTAGACATGTACATATATACTAACCTGGCAGTCTGTTTTAATATGTTGTGCCCAAGTGGAATGTACTTGGATTAATTCACTCAGTAAAGTATCAGATTGTACATCCAGTAAATCTCTCATAGAATATTTATCTGAACTTTCCACAAAATGTTGTCTGTTCCTCAGAAGTAACAAATATTTACTGTCCATTGCATCAGCACATATTAACAAATATTTCTTCATTATTAATAACTCTTCTCTTAATTTCTGAAAAAAAAATTTTTAGTCTGTCTTTGAATTTTAAGGACAGAAGGTGGTCATTGGTCAATCCTTAACCTAGAGTCAATAAAACTGACATATACTTGTATGTGATAACAGTGAGTAAAAATACTCTTTTGTAAATTTAACAAATTAAAGTGAATGAGAGTAAAGGACACTTATAGACTGCTAGTTCACTGTAAATTTAAACCTATAATTATATTGTTATTGAAATTAAGTACCTTCGACAAGGATATTTTAAACAGCCAAACTGGACATCTAAAGCAGTTGAACTCTATCTAAAGCTCATGACCACTGATACTTTCATTCTTTAGCCTTTACAGGTGGATAAGTAATCTCCATTGATACATGTTAATTAGTATATACAAAAGTATCTAATACTAAAGCTCAAGAATACCTACATTTCCTTTCATTGTAAAGATATTTCATGATTTAGTAAATTTTTGCTTATAAAAAATATTAACACTAACTTTTAGAAAAACAACACTGATACTCCAATTCTTTAAAGACTGTCTTAGTTGCTCAGTGGTGGAGCAGAGGTCTCAAAAATGGGAGGCCGGGAGTTCAAACCCTGATTGTGTCATACATAAGACTTTAAAATTTGAGATATAATGTAGCTTCCTCAACTGGCTTTTAGAATTAGGAAGATAGAGTATCAACTTGTTTACCTGTTGGCAGGAAAATAGATTGGAGGAGTGGTATGCTTGTCAGTGACATACTGTCTTGGTGAGCTAGCATCTTACCAAAAAGACACCCTGAGTGCACGCTAGTATATGGCAAACCAAAATACACACTCCATATCAAACACATACACTACCTTGTATTTAGATTAATCCATAAATATAAATAATCTTACTCTCATTCTGAATAGTTGAAAAATTGCTGATGCAACACTACAACAACAATCAGGAGTGATCAAATTTTTTCTATTTCATAAAGGCCAGCTTAGAAACATGTGAAAAACTGGAGAAAAAAAAACACTTTTTTTAAATTCTTAAAGTTTTTACCCTGTACTTATTTAAACATTTTTTTTAATTCTGAAGGCTCTTACCTTGACCTCATTTAACTCCTCAACATAGTTAAACAACATAGGGTTAATATCCTGTATTCTAATTACAGCTCTGTTTGTCATTAGTTTTAGAAACTGCTTTGAGGCTCTACAAACCTAATAAAAATAAACAACAAGAGGCCCATGGGCCTTAACGCTCACCTGAGTATATGTCCAAAATTGTTTGCAAAGCACATAAGACAATATATTAGGTACAGAAACTTTACAAGTTTTCTCAAGTTAAGAACTCCCACAAAACTTAATCAGAAATATATCCACTCACATTTCAGTTATAAGTAGCTTATATAATATGCATGAAGTAACTGTAATGCAAAGAATAATTTCCAAATCATTCACAAATTTCAGTATACTTGTGCATCTATGTCCTTGACCTTTGAACATATATGACCTTGAACCATATATGATCGCCATGTCAATACCTACAATATTCTAATATATATGCCTATACAAAAAGTTAATAGTTTTCAAGATAATTAGCAATTTAAGGCTTCTTTTACAGCTGTGACCTTGACCTCTGAACATATGACCTTGAACCATATATCAAAATGATCGTCATATCAATACCTACAATATTCTAATATACATGCCTATACAAAAAGTTAATAGTTTTCAAGATAATTAGCAATTTTTGTCTTCTTTTACAGCTGTGACCTTGACTTTTGAACATTTGACCTTGTACCGTATATCAAAATGATCTTCATATCACTACCTACAAAATTCTAATACACATGCCTATACAAAAAATTAACAGTTTTCAAGATAATTAGCAATTTAAGTCTTCTTTTACAGCTGTGACCTTGACCTTTGTACATGTGACCTTGAACCATATATCAAAATGATCGTCATATATTCTTATATATGCCTAAACAAAAAGTCAACAGTTTTCAAGATAATTAGCAATTTTTGTCTTCTTTTGCAGCTGTGACCTTGACCTTTGAACATTTGACCTTGAACCATATATCAAAATGATCGTCATATCAATACCTACAATATTCTAAAATACATGCCTATACAAAAAGTTAACAGTTTTCAACATTATTAGCAATTTAAGTCTTCTTTTGCAGCTGTGACCTTGACCTTTGAACACATGACCTTGAACCATATATCAAAATGATCATTGTCATAATACCTACAATATTCTTATATACATGCCTATACAAAAAGTTAATAGTTTTCAAGATAATTAGTAATTTAAGTCTTCTTTTACAGCTGTGACCTTGACCTTTCAATATATGACCTTGAACCATATTTCAAAATGATTGTCATATCAATACCTACAATATTCTAATATATTTACATTTGCTTTGCAACTTTACTATATAAACATGTTTGAGACGTGTGGTAAATACGATACAATAACTGACATTGATCACATGATCATTACACTATGCGTATGAATATTTCACTCTCTGGACTATTTTTTAAGAAATTTCATAACAAAACAACAACACAGCCTGAGGAAAATAATTATTAATTTTAAAATATACATTGAATTAAATACACAACGTAAAATTTCCAATCATCTAAAAAGTACCCTAATTTCTCCCATAATACTGAAAAAGTGTGTATTGTACCATCTGTTCTATAAATTTTATTTCCAGAGCTATGGAATTTCACCACCAGTTAAAACCACAGTCATAACTGAGTTTCACATTGACGAGTCTGGAGAATATGTAACTTAAAAACATGAAATACAACCAAAAAATTTTCAGAGGGGAGATATCTTATACAGACGAAAATAGCAGATGTTAAAAAAGAATATATATATGCAACTGAGACGGTCGACTGTCCTGTAAAAATGTTATTTAAACTGCTGTTTCCAGTGCTTCGATAAAACTGACAAAAATCCCAGTTTGTTCAATCAATATAATAAAAAGCCATGGCTTTTCTGAAGAGTGATATACGGTTCATGTTCAAACCACTTTTAAAATGCACATTTGCCCGTTTTTATCCGACATATGCCATGCTGCAAAAGTTGACACTAAATACATTCCTCGCTGTTTGCGGGTGACGGTCATCAGGGCATTCAGCATCTCAATGACCTGGGATACGAAGTTCGGCACAAATTTGTTTATGTCGAACCATAAATGAGAAGCTTCTCCCAATCTTACAACAGAACTGTCTCAACACAACAGAAAAAACGTCACAGTTACTCATTGTCAGAATTAACTCACCCTGCAAAAAATTCAAACACTGAATCAGCTGTTGCACTGCGCCTAAATGGGTCACAATCTGGGTCGCATCATGTGGTCAGTTCCACAAGTTCTACGAATAATAATGACAGAAACTATGACTTTCCAAAACAGATTGCATTTCCGTCATCCAATTAATTCACTCCTGGTTTCTTTGTAGATTCCAATTTCTCGCACTGCACTTTTAAATTTCCAAAAAAGACAGCGAGAGTCAGACATCATTTCGAGACTGTTCACTTGTTCATCATCCGCCTTAAGAAATTCGTTTTATTTTTAAAATAATTTTGTAAAATTGCTATGAAAGTGACTAAATTGATGTTTTATATAAAATGTGCAAAACAATGTGATGGTTAATAAAATATTTCATAATTTTTGCGAGTTCCGTGTTTTTTCATGTTGTACTATATGAAACGCTTCTCGTTGAAGGCGGGAAAATTCAAATTGATGTGACAAAAATTCAAAAAAATTAATTAATAATTTATATAATGTAAATATAATCATTGAACAGCATAGCTATGGCAGTTATTGGTTTATAAATGCCATAGCTTTGCCAGGCAAACCAATCATAACGTGCTAACGCGCGTTATTCAGTTTGCCTGGCAAAGCTATGTCATTTATAATCCAATAACTGCCATAGCTATGCTGTTCAATGGTTAAATACATGCCTATACAAAATGTTAATAGTTTTCAAGATAATTAGCAATTTAAGTCTTCTTTTGCAGCTGTGACCTTGACCTTTGTACATATGACCTTGAACCATATATCAAAATGATCGTCATATCAGTACCTACAATATTCTAATATATATGCCTATACAAAAAGTTAACAGTTTTCAAGATAATTAGCAATTTAAGTCTTCTTTTGCGGTTGTGACCTTGACCTTTGAACATATGACCTGGAACCATATATCAAAATGATCGTTGTCACAATACCTACAATATTCTAATATACATGCCTATACAAAAAATTAATAGTTTTCAAGATTATAACAATTTAAGTCTTCTTTTGCAGCTGTGACCTTGACCTTTGAACACATGACTTTGAACCATATATCAAAATGATCGTCATATCTATACCTTCAATATTCTAATATACATGCCTATAAAAAAAGTTAATAGTGTTCAAGATAATTAGCAATTTAAGTCTTCTTTTACAGCTGTGACCTTGACCTTTGAACATATGAACTTGAAACATATATCAAAATGATCGTCATATCAATACCTACAATATTCTTATTTATATGCCTATACAAAAAGTTAACAGTTTTCAAGATATTTAGCAATTTAAGTCTTCTTTTGCAGCTACGACCTTGACCTTTGTACATATGACCTTGAACCATATATCAAAATGATCATTGTCACAATACCTACAATATTCTAATATACATGCCTATACAAAAAGTTAACAGTTTTCAAGATAATTAGCAATTTAAGTATTTATAAGCCAAAAATTAAATTTCAGGGGCAACAACTCCTACATGGATTATCATATAGTTACGAAACTTGGTACCTTTTTAAATTTTTCATGCTGAACATTTTTACAATGTTTTGATTTGATATTTCTCTTAATATTTGCAAGAAAATTGCCTAAAACTGCATAAATCACAAATTAGGTCATGACCTTGATTTGTGACCTTGACCCTAATTTAAAGGTCATTCAAGAAAAAGTCAAAACTGAAAACCTCATGTCATTATCTGTTCAAATAGTGAAGTTATAACAATTTGAAGCAATTTTACGAAATTTTTTTCATTAAACGCAAAAACGTGTAACCCATTTTTCGACCAAATTTCACGAAATGAACAGACTATAGGTTTAAGACCCTAGAGAAGCTAAATATCACATCAGATTTTTTCTCCCATCATTACTTTCAGAGAAGAAGATTTTTAAAGATTTTTGGACCCTTAGGTCACCTTGACCTAGTTTTGGTAGCCATGGCAACGCTATGAACAAATCTGAATTGCACCGGCCCATATATGCTTCTGACCAAGTATCATTGAAATCTGTCCAGCAGTTTTGGAAGAGAAGTCGAAAATAGGTGTTAACCATGCACTCACGCATGCAGACACACACACACACACACACACACACACACACACACACACACACACACACACACACACGTTGCGCCATGCCATAAGCTTACATGACCTTTCGGTCAGGTGAGCTAACAATAAGCTGATAATAGAGTTAACCACCAAACAATGATATTGTTAAGTTACATCAGTTTGCAGCACCTCTATTGCAAAGCTTTTGCAGCAGCAAATCACAAAAGCGCAAAACTTAACTATAATTCTTAACTTTTATTTAAAGATCTCAGATATTTTGAATACATTTAGCAAGGTACTTTTAAACTCTTGTTCAGAATATAAATCACCCATTATCAGGGATGTGAGATTCTTTAATGCAAATTTATATTGTTAAAGTTTTAAAATATAAATATAAAATATATAATCACCTTTCTGGTGTCAAAATCCCAGTTATGTAATACTCTAGCAGGTATTATCATGGCATCATTCCAGTGACATAGTTCACAATAATAATTACCAGAATAGTCACACAGTCTTGGCTCACTGAATCCAGTTTCTAAAATTTTTAAAAAAAAATTGAAATTCTTACTGATTAAACTATTGTTATTATAAAAAATTAAATGTTTAAAGAGAATACATAATGGTTGGCACCTCAGAACAACTGATTTTCATGTCACAACCTTAAAAAAATTAAATTAGTTACCCTGGGAGGAGGTTGAGTAAAGTAATGATAAAAAGAACAGAGAATAAATCATAAATTGGCCAAATTTATGTTCCAATATTAAATAAATACACATGTGGGAAAAGATGTTGATTATTAGAAAAAAATTATATTTACA
Organism: Tegillarca granosa; assembly: GCA_029721355.1. NCBI lineage: Eukaryota > Metazoa > Mollusca > Bivalvia > Arcoida > Arcidae > Tegillarca > Tegillarca granosa. Next base: position 32,613,456 of record CM056601.1, on the reverse strand, counting down.
AGTACATATACTTACTGAAAGATATTGAACTTCTACATTCTGCACATCGATAATTTTGAGAAGACAGGCCTCTGTTAGGACAAATGGAAAGACAAAATGTTGGGTTCTCTTGCACCTAAAAAAGTGTTGTATCATGTATTTTCAAAAAAAAAAAAAATTAAAAAAAAAAAAAAAAAAAAATATATATATATATATATATATATATATATATATATATATATATATATATATATATATATATATATATATATGCTATTTAATATCATAGTAAAGTAAAAGATTTGAATATGTTTTTTCCATTTAATTATTTCCATATGAAATGTTTAGAAAATGCAGTTCCCTCTAATACAAAGAACACAACTCACTTATCTGTATATCTAACAATTTTTACTTTAAACTGCATCTTTTAATAAAAAAAGAGGTTAAATTATATCTCCATTTTAAAAGATTTTGATGCAGGGTAAATTCATTGGTATATACTTGTGAAGATAATAGAAAAAATTGTTAAATTTAAAAAATCCAGACTTTCAGTCTTGCGTTAGAAGCAATCTACCAAAGCTAGGTAGTTAAAGAGACTTCAAATTCTGAATAGATCACCTACTCTCTTTCTTTTACTTTACCTTCAAACTGGCACAAGTTCTTGTTATCAGATTTAGACATTTTTCATGACAACAATAGCCACAATCTGAAAAGGATTTATATACATGTACATACATGTACAATGTATGTGTATATAGTATTTGTCAAATCTATATAAAGTTTGAAATCAACATTTGCATAACATCGCTCTCCTGAACTGTAGAATTTAGGGTGCTAGAAAGTTGTATAATCTGTGTAAATATGAGCAGTAATAAAGTTGATACAGGTCAAGTCTAAATACATGTATATCTGATTCTCAAAATAAAAAAAAAACAGATAAGCTAAACCAAGAAGTTTGAAAATAAAAAGCCAATAAGGGATTGTATTGCTCTCCTTGCTTTCTCAGGTTACAAACATGTTTATGATATATTCTTTCCATTAGTTCCAGGGAAAGGTTTTTTGCATATCTCAAGGGCCAACTTTTATCTACAGTAATTATATTTTTTCTTTTTTTCATCCAAGTAAAATATTTTTGACTTTGGGTGAAAAAAATTACTCTATTCTTTTTTTCATCTTTTAAACTTTTACTACACTTTGGCTTCAGTCAAGTTAACAAAATAGATCTGGGTAACACTCTACACGTTTGAAGATCATTTTCTTACCTGAGCATTTATACCATGACTGTATCACACCTAGAATCATTGCATTACATTTCTCACAATAATGTTTAGTACTCCTGGTGACCTGAAGCTGAAATTTATGCCCAACAACAACTTTAACGTCCTTAGCCACAGGCTCTGGTCCCTCCTGAAAAGTACATACAAATTCCTTAAAGGCAATCAAAACCAAGACATTTAGAATAACTGGTAAATCACCTAACAGTAAATTTACACCTTCTGGTTCAAATATTTTTCATCTTTTTGACAGATATTCTGTTCACACAGATATGTAACAAAAATGTGAATGATATGTCCTGATGAAGTACTTCACTTTTAACTGGTTTTGACAGTAAACTTATGGTTAAATTGACAAGGTCCCACTCTACTTACTTTTAAATCTTGGAGCCGAAGTCTAAGTTGTACAAGTTTCTGTACAAGGTTTTTAGCTTTGTCCGTGTTTGGCGGTGTATAGCGTATCATTTCCTTACAATTTTCTATGGCCATTTCTATTTCTTCTGAACTGCTTAAACCGAAATGTCCCTGAAAAACAGATTGAAAAAAAATCAAATAATTATGTTTTACCATAGGTTGTTCCCTTCAACGTTAAAGAATATTGGTAAGGCCTAAAGAAGAAAATGGACTACTTACCTCAAAAATCCATTGTTGCTATTAAATATAACAATAGTAACACTAACAGTCATAATAGAACTCTCACTGTCATTTCTATAAAGCATTGTGAAATTTAATGACACTGTTACTTTGTTTTCATTTTGAAAGTAATTTCATAAAATTATCATTACTGAAAACCTGCATTTACATACATGTACATGTATTTACATTTTACATATGACTCTTAGTTATAGCAAGGGAATGCATAAGTAACAAATCTGGTCCATCAAACATTTTGCAGAAATTTGTCAGTGTAGTAGATATGACATGAAAAAGAAATCATCACACTGATATCAGAACATTACAAAGATTATAAAAACTTCTGTGATTTCATCTAAAGTTCAGATCTCAGCTATAATTTTTCAACCAGCTTGTCCACAGCGCCTCGTGAAATAAAGCATTTACCTAGCACATGGAAATCATATTATGCCACAGAAAAGTCTAAGCACTGTTTGCCCTATAGTAACATCATGTTGGTCAATCCTTATTGAAATAACACTGGATTTTATTCCAAATGCATTTGCATTTATTTTTAATGTGATCGATTGTTAGTTCTAATCCAATTTGTACCTGAGATATAAGATTTTTGGACATACCAATATTCTAACTTGAGTTTCTATGTGTGTATATATATATATATATATATATATATATATATATATATATATATATATATATATATATTGTACAAACAAAACAACTTGGCACTGTGGTGAACAACAGATAAAAAAACTACCCCAAGGCCTGTAGATGGTTATCCCTTATGTTATAAGTGAAAAAAAATTGACTTTGATGTAAAACCAATTCCATTACTCTGACATATACTTGTCTTCAATACATACATCTGGAAGAGAGAAGTGATCTTCAGCTAATCCTAAATCAGCAAAGGTGACATCATCTCCATCTGTAGCATTTGTCCATGAAGAACTGGCATTTGATGCTGAAATTATACATAAATAAAACTATGTATCACTGTATAAACTTAATACTGGATAAAGTGATTAAGTTTTAGTAACAATGTTCATGATTGGTTCTTTTAAGTGCTGATTAATGACCACTGCAGATGTCAACTCTGTTCTGAAAGTCAGGAGTTATGTCTTTAAATTTTGTTGGTCATACAGGTGCTAAAAATAACCTAGTGGCAGTAACAAGGGAATTCCCAGCACTTCAAAAAAGGAAAAAAAATAATTGAAACCATAAAATTTCTGGTTCCAAAGAATAAAGGTATTTCACTGATCTTGTTACCAAATTGCCCAAAATAGACATCAGTTACAGCAGCTAAAAGGCTTGTGGATGTCTTATGAGTCTCACAGCATGTAAAATGCAGTGGATTGGAATGAAGTAATAGTGTTTTAGGCCAAAGCCAACACTCTTGCAATTGACATTTTTCAAAGTTTTCAGTTATAGTATAGTGGAAAAAAATGGAGTGTCCAGAATAAATCACCAACCTTCAGAGACAGAAAATGAAAACTTTCTTAAACTGTAAGATTAAAAAATTTGAAAAGGGTTTTTAACACATTTGTACTATTCATACTTAATACCTGAGTGTGATCTAATAACATCAACATCACTCAAATGGTCATTTTCAAAATGGTCTTCCTCCATGTGTAAATCTCTGTCAAATGGATTAAACCTTATTTCTTTAAATTTATTCTGAGCTGTTTCTTGAGACGTTGTCCTTTTTCTTTCTGTTTCTACCAAATCTGCACTAGAAGGACTAGCTCTTTCTTTTCTAGAACTCTCAGATCGATCAATGTCTTTAAATGTTGATCTTTCAAGTTTTTTACTTAATTTTTCAATATCTTCAGAAAACACAAGTTCTTTTGGTTCAATGTTTGTTGTATTAATCTCTTTAAGGGTATAATCTACTTCCTCTTCAGAAGAAATAAATTCTTGTTCAGAGTCTGAAAGTCCAGATACTATGTGTCCTGTGAACTTAATTGATGCTGTTACATTTTCTACTCTATGTATTACACCACTCTTTCCTGTTTCCTCTGACAATGACCTCTGTCTACCTTTTGGCAACGATGTCACTTTAGTTAATGATGCTGAATTTGGTTTGTCATCTTCCATTGTTTAAACTAAAATTTTATAAAATAAAAAACAAAAATCTAAATTACAGGGTATTTATTGTATAAAGTGCGAATTACCTAAATTTTATAACAATTCAGACTGAAAATTTTATTTTGATAAGACAGGTAATTTCCTATTACTGCTTAAAAACTATTAACATTCGTTCCATAAACCAAACAACAATAATAGTATTGTCAATGCATTTGTGTATCATATGAAATGTAAATTGGACATATTAAAGAATAAAAAGAACTGATTATAAAAATAAGGAAAATAACAGGAAAATTTTAATATAAATTAACATGTACATGAGTATTCATTAACATATGCACATCTGTAAAACTTGCATATTACATGTCTATTACGTAGGAGAGTGGAAATTGTTATATATATATATATATATATATATATACATGACCTTGCAATGTGATTTTTCTACTACTTTTTATTTCTAATTATTAAGAATATCCAAAGGGTGGAGAAACCTAAAACAGTTTAGAAATTTATTGATATGAAAAGCGCCTTATTCAATTTGCTAATTGATAAAATCAATAAATGGTCGAAAAAATGGCTGGTGTCTTTTAATCCAAATAAAACCGAATCTATGATAATATCTAAGAAAAAAACGACACAACCATTCCATCCTTCCCTTTATATGGACGAAACATTAATAAAAGACGTTGACGAACACAAACACTTAGGCATTACTTTTACTTCTGACTTCTCTTGGGATAGACATATAGAAAATATTTTATCCAAAGCCAATTTTAGAATATTCATACTACGTAAATATAAATTCATATTATCACGTGATATCTTAGAAAAAATATATTTTAGTTTTATCAGACCTCTGCTTGAATATGGTAATGTTGTATGGGACAATATGTCAGAAACTCTTAAACAAAGAGTAGAAAATATTAATATTGAAGCTGCCCGTATTGTTTGTGGTGCTACAAAACTTACAAGTTTTCGTCTCATATCTTGAAACAGGATGGGAAACCGTAGCTACACGAAGAAAAAATCATAAATTAGTTCAATTTTACAAAATGAAAAACGATTTATCTCCTCCTTACTTATGCAACTTCGTTCCCCTACCTCACCATGAAATTCATTCTCACAATACACGAGGTTCTCAAAATTTCCAAAGCATCTTGTGCAGAACATCTTTTTATTTCAATTCATTTTTACCTTCTGTCATAAGAAATTGGAATGATGTTCCAAATGATGTTAAAAATAATTCTTTATCTGCTTTTAAAAATTCAATATCTACAAGTTGCAAAGTACCTTTTTATTACAATTGTGGATCTCGACTTGGGCAAATACTCCATGCAAGATTAAGATTAGAATGTAGCTCTTTACAATGTCATTTATTTAATAGAAATTTAGTTAACAATCCATATTGTCAATGTGGACTTGTTGAAAATGCAAATCACTTTCTTTTATTTTGTAAGATCTACAGCCATATATCTTGCTTCTTTCCCTCCCATTGTTACATATTTAATATGAAATCTTTTTAGACTGAATTCATGTGTAAGTAAGTGTGACTGTGACAGCCAATGCTGAATGTGCAAATCATATTCTAACCAAAAAATACCTATGTAGATTTCAACGTTCCTGCTACTGGAATTCCATGTATGTTTTTTTGCCCAGTGAGATCTTTTAGTGACTTATTATATCATATATATGTGTAAATAAGGATCTTTAGTTTGCAAAATTTTTGTTTTTAACATATAAAATTCAAATAACAACAGCATTGTTCTTTCTATACATATATTATTTAGTAATCTATGACAGAATAATAAAATAGAGCCAACAATGACGGTTTTATGACATGTTCAACCAGCAATATCCATTTTAAATATCACTGGTTCAGCAGTTTGTTTCCTATCTTGTCATAAGTGTTCCATTTGCAAATTGACCTGGGACCACATGTAGATGTTAAACTCCAGCAACCACTGATCATTCTATTTTTTTTTTTTTTTTTTTGGTAATGTCTTTGGTAGCAAAATCAACATTTCCATTCTTAATAGTAAATATTGCTACTGATTTCTGAAGAAATCTGTTTGGGCAATTCTAGGTTGAATCTCTGTGTGTGTGTGTGTGAGAGAGAGAGAGAGAGAGAGAGAGAGAGAGAGAGAGAGAGAGAGAGAGAGAGAGAGAGAGAGAGATGTAAACTTTAAAGCTGCATGCTTTTTTGTTGTTTTAAAAACCTGAAATAAATTAATCCTGTAGAGGACTCAACCAAGAGATTGCCATCTTTCCAAAAGAAGCCCAATTGAACAAAGTTATTCAAATATTAAAATCTTTTAAAAGTACTTTTTTTTACAATTTAGATTTGTAATTTATAAGGAAACCTAGAAGAAACCAGCTATACTCTAACGTATAGTTATACCATGTACTAATGTACAGTATTTACTGCGTAGTACTACCCAACTTTTCAGCTAATACCAGTCGCCAAGGTATGTCATGCATCATTACTTTTTAGTATACTTGCATTAGTAGGATGTACAAGTAAACTTTTCAGGTAATCGTCATTTAAAAATCTAGAGCATTACTAACAGAATGACGTTTTACAGTGTGGTTACCTGTAATTATATTCAATACATGTCTTTGTTTATACATATATATACGTATGGTTAATGGATTTTATACATACGAGACACATGACTGTGAATAACCACTATGCTTGACACCTCCTGACTTCTTTGTTTACATGGCGTGAACCGGAAATAGAAAACTGAAAAGTATAAAATAACCCGAGCAACACGAGTCGATCATTAAAGTAATTTATGTACGTTACGTTTTAATCAGGAAATAAAGTTTTCAGATTGACACTTAAATTGATTTAATTTAATGCTTTCTGTAATCTCTTCGTTGTCTTTTACTTTCATCTAAAACGTATACATTCTTCATATAAAAATATTATATTATACTGTTTCATACGTCATTGATTTTCCTACACCGGATGATTTTAAGTTTTGTTTATTGTAAGTGGAAGTGTTTTAAAGAGAGAAAAAGAAAATCTTCAAAATAACAAAACAAATTACATTATTTCATCGTAAAAATTCAAAATTTCTTGAAAACTGACAACTCGCTAAATTTCAGTTAAACTTACTTTTTAGTTTAGGAATGATTTTGTTAAACTTGGAACAGGAATCAAAAACATGTATTAAGTGTGGTCATTAAAAATGCTTTTTATTTATTTATTTATTTATTTTATTTTATTTTATTTTATTTTATTTTATTTTATTTTATTTTATTTTATTTATTTATTTTATTTTATTTATGTTATTTTTAAAGTCAACGTGTTCTGACAACAGAATGCATGCTGCCCGAAGCTTAGATGAATCAATGCGTAACATATTTGAGATTACATTGCATGTATACATGCCGAACACATATAATAATATAGAGACAGCTTATAATATAAATACAAATTAAAAAAAAAAAAAAAAAAAAAAAAAAAAAAAAAAAAAAAAAAAAAGATATTAAACATGAAACTAAACTTTTATTTTAAAGATCACTCCAGAGAAGAAATAAAATAAATGTTACATAGATATTAAAACGAGTAAAATTATATTACCATCGAGATACATAAAAGATAAGTAATGAAACCGAGTATTACCGTGCAATGGCTAGAATAGCCTATCAAATAAAAATACGCACATATAAAGAAGACATGCAGGTAACCACGTTATGGTGTTGATAATGACACTAAAAACCAGAGACATATATTATGTAATATATGTCTCTGTAAAAAGACATCCCAGACTATGACAAACGTTTGAATGGTTGCGATTGCCATGGCAATGAGGACACTACAATGTACTGGAAGAGATTTTCAATTATAGAAGAGCATTAAATAATAATAATAGTAATAATAATAATAATTATTATTAATATTAATATTATTATTATTATTATGATTGTACCAGAAGTCCATGAATTCATGGACTTCTTGTTGTACTAATTAAACGCAAAAATATATTTTAAAAAAAACCGTGTTTCGAGAAAATTTCCTACATCTACGGATTTTTTTCTTGACTTTTAATTTAGCATCATCATAACCCTTTAGGAAGCCCCCAAAATTTAGGAGTTCTTGTGTTAAATAGTTATTAAGATAATTTGGCTAATCCTGGATGAAACCTAGGTGGATAACAACTCACTTAATTTGGGCTGATTTTCATACGGATGGTTTCTATCTCAAACACTCCTATTAAGATGCAATTAAAACATTAAAATCTGACGTTATTTTAATATGGATAAACGGTAGTGTTAATTAAGTTTTATTTGCATTAAACCGATGTTAAATTACCACTGTATGCATGCTATCATGATGGTACATATCTTGAATTTATAGAGAAACATTCTGTTAGAAAGCTCTTAATGTGTTCTGTAGGTAGTGGTTTCAGTACATGTACCCTTTTTTCTCTGCCCCGTTACCCGGCCGTTCGATATTCATCATACTGTAAGGCGTTTTGACCGTTTTCCACAACCAAAATCGAAAAATCAACCACTGGGTAATTTTCAGAGATATATTGTCTTGTAAAGTTAGTGCGTTTAAATGCGATCAATATAAAATCAACGGTGACAAGGCGCCACCGATATGCAAGTCACATAAAAATATCTACATAATTATGGCAATGCAATTTGATTTTTCAATTGCCAAAATACGTGCTAACACACATCGGTATGAAGATGCATATAATGTTATCGCTGAAAGCGGTAAGTTGAAGAAAAAACTAGCAAGATCCATTATTGTCATCTTCAATGACAATCTGACGCAGTTATGAATTTTCTGTTTTGTCAAAGGTTATGTTCGTGATCAACGAAATCAAAAGGTAATGCACTATAAATCTAATGTATTGACAGGATAGATTTGATTTGAATCTTCGGGCATTATTGTTAAAGTCATTAACGTTACTTATAGATTTGCAAGAAAAAAGAAAAAAACAAACATGTTTCAGGGCCGATAGCAGCTGGAGAAGTTTATTGATTCAGGCAAACTGAGTGACGAAATGTCTTGTCAATCCTTCAAAAAACGCATTACTTACAACCCGTCAATTAGGTTTAGACGATTTTTGAATAAGTTACAATGAAAAGACAATTACTGTTACTTGTAAATTAAGATAAAGATAAAAGAAACAATAGCATAAAATTGTTTAGTAAAAGACAATTAAAATGACAAACAATTTCCTTGTTTTGTGCTGTTTGCAATTTTTAATTTTGATAACTTTGAAGAAAGTGGACTCTCAAGCTCAGTCGAAAAAAGGTATTTATTAATTGAATCTATCTATCTATCTATCTATCTATCTATCTATCTATCTATCTACCTTACGTTAACTTTAATTCTCTCCGCGTCAGAAGGCGCACAAGACCTTCTAGCTGGTTTTCAAACCCGTTCTATTATCTGCTGCTGTTATATTCCATCATCCTCAGCCTGCTTGAATCTTTTCCTTTCCGATCGTCTTTTACCATGTTGTCTTTAACCTTTGTCTTGCTTAATTGCCATTCGGCGCCTAACCCAGGGTTGTAACACTGTCATTATCTTCTACTCATTAGTATCTAATTTCATCGTCTTTTTCTCATTTTTCAACTGATGTTGTTGATTCTCTTCTATCTCCTTTTTTAGTCAATGAAACCTACTTAGTTATATGTAAATTTAAATTAATTTTATTTATATCCAAAAAGACTATAACTGCTTTGGAGATAAATTCAATTATATCATGGGTAAAAGGGAAAAATTTTCCAAAAGATGATTCTCCTGACGCAATGACATAGAATCCACGAGTTACCTTACTGTTATAAAATGAATGTTTCTGTACCAAAAAGTCTATATTATATACGTTATAACATTTTCATTCTATCATCAGTTATTAAATAATGAAATATTTTAAACGATTTGTTGGGATAAACATTGTCATGATGCGTTTACCAACATTCAATGTAATCAATTTAAATTCACACTCATAATAAAGTTTCTATGAAAACTTTTAAACTGCACAAAAACTGGCAAAATGTTTAACTTGAATTGGCCTAATTTGCATCATGTTCCCGTATTTCTAGTTCTTACTCAAAGAGCTGTGTACTCCGAATATTTTCTTATTTTCTTCGACATGATAAAAAGTCTTTTAATTACTACCTTCGCATCTCTAACAATTTCTCACATCCTCCCGCTCGCGAGGCAGACGCGGACTAATACATGTAATTCATTCATTTATTTATTTATTTATTTTTTTAGAATGCACGGCTTTACTCGACATAGTAGCAGTTGTTGACGGCTCAGACAGTATATCCGATGAAGATTACAGAAAATTAAAAAGGGCGCTTGAATTTATCGCCAAAAACTTGGACATCAGAACAAATGGCGCACGGATGGGCATAGTTGTTTACAGTACAGATATTGCACTGCAGTTTAATCTTAGTTCAAACTTAGCTGAAATACTGACACAGATTACAAATTTACCTCATCCGAAAGATGGGACTATGACAAATAAAGGGATTAAAGCAATGAGGGAAATGTTTCTGAGCAACAAGCGAGACCAATCCCAGCATGAGGTGCCAATAACAGGCATTGTCATCACGGACGGAAAGTCCAAATTTCCAAAATTAACTGCAGATGAGGCTGCAACAAGCAAACAAAATTCAATTAACATGTATGCTGTTGGTATAGGCCATGGTATCCATTCAGAAGAACTTGAAGCAATTGCCTCAAACACGAACCAAGTTTTACAAGTCAACACATTCGAAGCCTTGTTGATGAAGTTAGAGAGCTTGGTGAAAATGGTTTGTCCAAGTATGTATTCATTCTTTTTAACCCTTTGCATATTTTAATTGTAACAAATTAAATCGTTTTAACAATGTAGTTAAATTGTTCGTACAAATTATATATATACATATATATATATATATATATATATATATATATATATATATATATATATATATATATATATATATATATATATATATATATATATATATATTAAAAAGAGATGTTTTATTTTTCTCATTTGGTCCTTTCAAATACCAGTTGTGATAAACAAAATTTCATGATAAAATATCAAAACGTTTTATTTGTTTACAAATTTCAAAAAGAAGTTTTAATATGAACTATAACGTTCAGATGTATGGTATAAATTCGAATCAGTTCTTTTATTCATTAAAGACAGTTTATTCAGTCAATTTAATCAAGACGTCCAATTTCTGCATCGTTTAAAATATATATGATTCATATTTTGTCTTTAGAAACAAATAATTTTCAAAGTTTCCAAAATAGTGTATTGTCATTGGTTATATTTATTTTTATTATTTATTTATTTATTATAATTTTGATTTTATTTTTGTTTTGAAAGAAATATCTAAAACTGTATGACATGATAAAACATTAAAAAGTTATATGACAAAAAAAAATAGTTGAAAAACTATGATATAGCAAATGCAAGGAACAGAAAGTTAAAAAATGTTGTATTTTTGTTTATTTCAGCAACAACTACAACCACGACTACAACAACAACTACAACTACCACCACTACACCTGCACCGACAACAACAAAGAGCAACACTCCACCTGGTAATATGATTAACTAAATAAATATACTGGTAGAAATTAAAACAAAAAATTGAAATTACATGTATTATTGCCAATTGTATTAAAACAATATATTGCGATAACACACATGCGCGTTTTTGTGTCAGTGTGATAATTACATCCGTCATTCCAAGATTTCACGAAGCATATGCACATAGGGCAACTGCATGTCCCTGATTTAATATTATTTTTTATTATTTTTGCATGTAAATATAATCGAAATTACGTTAACATTACGAATGAAACGTTCTTAAAAACTGCATATCTATTTCGATTCTTAATTTATTTCTTATCTACGGTTTTTAGGTTGCAAGGCATTTATAGACGTAATGACAGTTGTAGACGGCTCAGACAGCATCTCTGATCCAGACTTTATAAAGCTTAAATCCGTATTAACATTTTTTGCAAAGCGACTTCATATCGAGCCAGATGGGGCCCATATGGGAATAGTGGTATACAGTACAGGCATAGCACTAGAGTTTGATCTCAGCTCTAATTTAACCGCTGTATTACAACAGATTGACACTCTACCGCATCCAAAGTATGGCACAATGACCGACCTTGGAATCAAGAAAATGCGGGAATTGTTGGAACACCATACGCATGACCATGTAAGGGATGTTCCGAATATAGGCCTTGTCATAACAGACGGAAATTCTAAGTTTCCCGATAGAACTGCCGCAGAAGCAGCAGCAAGCAGAGCAGCGAACATAACAATGTATGCTGTTGGCGTCGGTAACATCAAAAGAGATGAGTTATTATCAATCGCATCATCGCCAGATCATATATTAAAAGTATCAACATTTAATGCCTTACTCGGTCAGCTTGAAAAACTGGTAAAACTAATTTGTCCAAGTAAGTTTAATTCGCTTGCTATTTTAAAATTGTAATTATAAAATAAAACACAGCCAATGTCAAAATCACAGCGCCCCCCCTAAAAAAAGGTAAAAACTTTGAAAACTATTTTATAATATGTTTATCTAATTAAAAATCTAGAAATTGTATTCTGCTAAAATATTTTGCGCTAATTATAAAGAAACAAGTAACATCAAATTTGTAAGAAGTATCTTATACTTTTCCTATATATCCCAAATCTTTGCTCAAAACTACTTCAGAAACTTTAAAATCATCATAATTGTCTTTTTATGAACCACACCACTACTCTAGACTTTATATGTCTATTCCGTACCAGCGCCGACCATTCAGACTTTGATAGCTATCTTCTAACATTTATCTGGTTTTTTAATACCCGAAAAATAAAACCAAGATACCTGAGAGACGATAAAAGCAAACTCTCTCTCTCTCTCTCTCTCTCTCTTCTCTCTCTCTCTCTCTCAACTACATCAATTTTCAAGTCTTATCCAGCGGAAATAGTAGGCAGTATTTTTGCTGTCAGAAAATGTACCATTTAACAAAATTTTCAGCTGCCTTAAATTGTAAAATTTGTTTAAAACTAAGGTTTGTTCCCTCATGCAAAGCATTCCTTAGCTTGATTTGGATTAACATAATTTTGGAACTTTAGATTCATTAATTTCCAACTGTTTGGCTTATGTTTTTTATTATCAAACTTTTCGGTCTTAGTGTCACTGATGAGGAATGAATTTCCGAAATGTGCACATCTGGCACATCAAAATTCAACTGGTATTTGTGCTATATATATAAGAAGAACTAAAGTTACCTGGTCATATTTTAACCAAGGCATTTGCATTGATGACTGATAGGTAAAAGATACTACTACTACTAAATATCTCAAGACGTGCAATCTGGCTAGGAGAAACCGTTACATACAGAGTGGATATAAACATACATTGTTTTATATTGCATTGGATGCAGATACATGTATTTGAAAGTAAAGAGTTTTCTTTATCGTATTTTTTCGATAAAATTGCAAGATTTATTGGTCCGGAATGTAAGAAAAAATCTATTATATGTAAATTGTATCTTTATTTTCAGCCACTACTACCACCACGACTACAACAACAACTACGACAACACCACCTCCTACCACAACGCCAGAACCACCACTTCCACCGGGTAATAAAGCCATGCATAGAGATAGTAAGTATAAATAATAATAATGTCATATTAGCCTTGTCATATTGTTATCATTGATTTTTTAACACATCTTTAGTCTAAGTTCAATAGACCACTGGTATGTAATAGATAGATAATTCAGTTGCCTATAGCAACCTTTTAAACAAAATATGATACATATAACTATAAAATGCTACCCATTACACCATTCTTGAACTTTTTTTATTATTTATTTATTTATTATTTAATTTTATGTAGCACGGAATTAGCTGTTTCTTGAAGGATTGAACTAGATAAGCATACATTTTGCGATTTGCTTTCTTTGTGATAATGCGTGGTATAATAAAAACTTGCCAAAACTATAATTCTTTCAAAGTTTGGATGTTTCTAGAAGGATCAAATGTACTTTTCATTTAAGTAAACCTACCATTCAGTCTCAGTATGTAATTAATAGTCAACAGGTTTGAACAGAGAACGATTTCTAAGCAAAATGTTGAATATAAAAGGCTACTACTTATTCTAGTGCAAGGCAGAAGATTAAGATCTGGTGTAAATTTAAAGAAAATCTGAAATTATCATCATCATTATCATTATTATTATTATTATTATTATTATTATTATTATTCAGATCCTTGTGATAACTGCACCATGCTCCATGGCGTGGGATATGCCAGACATCCTGATGACTGTGATAAATTTGTACAATGCGAGTTTGGTATAGATGGATCGCCTAAAGCTTATTTTCGTCCCTTGTCCAATAGGACAGTATTGGTCACAAGACGTTCTTACTTGCAGACCAGCAGAACAAATTGAATGTCCATTTGGTAACAATATTTAGTTTTTTAATTTGACTGATAATTTGATGTTGTTTAATGTTATAATATTTTTTCCTATACTATCGAATGTTCATCATCTTTAACTATTTCGAAAACCTGCATAGCTATTCAAAATTCGCTGGCTCCATTTTTGCTGATTTTTTGACAAAGTAACTCTATTTTCTTGTACCTAGATGATATTGCAATAACCTGTTATTTCCAAATGATTTAGTCCCTAATAAGTCCAATTTCACAAATTTCCGCAAACTTCTTAATCATAAAATGTTTGCGAAAAAGCCGAGTACAACAAAATCCATGAACAAAATAATTACAAAATATTTACGGTAAACCTACAGACGGTAGACACTGTTGTTATATAATTAATTCTGGTTCATATAACTTATTTTCGAATTTTTATTTGCATTAATAAGTATAATCATGTAAACGAAATTGTTTTTTCTTTTTAAAAGAAAAATGTAGACTTCCGGGACTTATATCTTATCCAATGACCGATCAGCCGAACTGCAGAGCTTACTGGAAATGTAATTTAGGAAAATCAACTGGCATGTGTTGTCCTGATGGCTATAGGTACACCCCATACAGAAGCTGTGAGAAAGACAGTACTTGTACCGATCTGTGTCCGCCTCCACAGATAAGGGCTGGAAAGTGTGACAAGAGAGAAGATTTTGATTTTCCTACAAAATTTTTCCAATTGGTTCCTGGAAATAATTGGCAGACTATGGACTGTGCCCCTGGAACACGATATAATCCTACCGACTGTGAATGTTCCTATCATACAGCGTACAAACCTACAGCACGTGCGTGTTTTCTCACACGTATATTACAGTAAAAATACTTTTCTATAGATATATAAATCAAGTGTCAAAATGATGCATTTTTGGCGCCATTTTAACAATGAAGTAGCACCGGAGGATCCTGGGGGGAGGGGTTGCATGGCAGGTCAGCCCAGCCAACGGAAAAAAACTTTTTCACGGGCTTTATAAATGCCCGGTAGATCCCTATATACATGTATATTATCAAAGTAAACATCATGTGCTCAATAGTCTCATTATAAACGAGTCTTTAAAAATTTGTGTATTATTATTTTTGAAAAAAGGCACACCTAAAACATACGGGTTATTGATATGCATTTCATTTAAAAATAGTTTTCTAATCAAATAAAAATTAATTAAATCAAAATAGAAAACAAATAAGTTCCTTAGAATAACATGTGCAATGGTTAAGTTTCAGGGATTATCTTAGTTTCCTTTTGTCTTCAATAATTATCTTAAAAAATCATAAAAGATAAAATCAAATACTGGGAAATAGTCAAAACAACCACAAACGTGAGGTTAAATACGAACAAAAAATAGAATCAAACCTAGATATACACCTAGACATATTGTGACCTATTGTAAACGCTAATAAAAATCCCTTACTCTGAACAGGTACTTGATTTTGATGAGTATTCGAGTACTTTTATATGTCAGAATATGTCAGTTTCAGATGTATTTTGTTATATATTAAATGGATAAAAGAGTCGTGGCTGCTTTACACCGTCGATATTTGTAATATTGAATACTACAAAGTGAAGTTTAGCGGAACAAAAATATGAAATAATTCATTGAGTCGATTGTTCTACTATATAGAGTCTGTCACCTTTGGAGAAGGTGGGAGATATCCTTGTATCCGATAAAGTGACAAGTTTTGTCAAGTGAACCAACAAAAATTCTCACACAAGGACCTTTTAGAGTGGGATTCGATACTAAGACTATAGGCTTTATAGCCGCAAAGTGACTTTTTTCGTTATTTCTTTAATTATTTTATTTTATCCTAACAAAATAATATGTCTTTATGTAAATTAAACATTAGTTTAACTAAGCTTCTTTTTGTTTTTCAGCTGTGTGTAAACCAACAGTTTACATACCATTTGATTTTGACATTAAGGACCATTCCGGAGAACATACTTATATTGAAAATATGGGAGTAAGACTTACTGGGAATGGACTGGGTTATTTTGATGGGAATTCTCAGCTTTTGATACCAAGATTTGCCAATATGGACTTTAGAGATTTGGTCATAAAGGTCGTGTTTCGAGAGGAATATGGCACATCTCACCATTTCGGATGTTTAATAAGTAATGCCTGTTGCCACGGAACGCCCTCTATTGCTGTTTTAAAGAGCTCACGAAATGTGCATTTTATGACAAGAGTCGAATCAAAGAGAATTACAGCTATGCATGTACCGAAAGTGGTACGTATTTTTATTATATACTAAGGCTTTTCATAACCTTGATTTCTAAATGAATCCGACTTACTCAATGCCAAGTAAACGTTTAGAGCCGGTGTGCTAGCACAAAAACGGCTCGGAGTGCTAACTAATACATATAACTTGCTGCACTGTTCGGGATAGTCATGTGTTACTTTTTACAATGCTATAACAATCACCGTTGTATGAAAATAAATAGTTGCTAGTGTTTTGACTACTTTCATGTCTGTTATGCATGAATTCCAATTTATACTTTTATTTCTTACAAATTCGTTTTTCCCCTATGTATGACTGATTTTAAAAAATGGTTATGTGTTACTAATTCCAAGAAAATAAACAACAATATGAAATATGTGCAATGCAACAATTTATTGATAATTTAAAAAAAAAGATTGAGAGTTTATATTTAAAATTATGATTACGTCAATGTGGTCAACAACAGCTGATGGATAAAACAACAACAACAACAACAACAACAACAACAACAACAACACACACACACACACACACACACACACACACACACACACACTGTCGTCCCAAGCTTATTTTGAAAAACATGTACTTGACTGTTGCTACATTAATAGTGGGCCATAGACTACAAAAGTGTATCTTTAATGCATTTTATATTTCAGTCTCATGATTGGAACAAGATGTATTATATACATGACCGTAAGCGTTTACATGTTCAGCTGTAATGGTATTCCTATTAGTAGATGGTGTTACGGTAAGTATGCGTTATGTAGCTTACTATACCGAAAAAGACTAGGTACTAACAGATTAACGCAACAAGTAGGCAAAAACAAGTACTTAGTAAGAGACAATGTAACAAGAGACAAGAACAACAAACAACAGCTAATGGAAATAAAAAAGCAAGTAATAAATTGGCACCATTTACTACAAAAACTGGTAAATCTCTAGACTTCAGACTGACACTTGGTATACTGACATAAACGTCACCATTGATATGGTTTAAAGTGGTATTTGTACGTCTACCTACCATTTATATTGTACATAATCATCACTCAGTATTTCTTGTATAGTATATTCTTAGTAGTTATACTCTGTTCTCTCGTGAGCAAAATAGCGTGAACACTGCAACCGTCCATTTAATAAAAAATCATCTCATTGCATCGAGACATACATTTTACAAAATTATTTGTAACCGAGGGCGTCTTAACAAAAATGTTAAAGGATAAAGTACATTTTAACATCAAGATATATTCAGCCTAAGAGAACGATTTGTATTTACTTTGTCCATTTCTTTTATATTAAGGTAAGGTTGACGCTATAGTAGATTCAAACGCGGATGGAAACATAGGTACAACTCACGGAGCATTTACTATTGGTAAAGGTATCGGGTTTCCGGGATTTAGAGGATATATTGACGAGGTAAGATACTTATAAACATTCAGGGCATCGAATATGGAGTGAACCTAAGCGAAAGTTAACAGCGTCTCTTTAACCGCGTAGGTTTTTTTTACTGGGTGATGTTTTCGAACATTTGTCAGTTCCGTTTCCGCAAGTCGGCTGATTTCTTCTGTTGTATCAGTTTCGATAATTGTACAAGAACAAACTGGTTTGAGATGAATAATTTTTCTTAGGACAAAAACGAGTAATTCACTCAATAAATCAAGAGTATTAAGCTACCAGCCACAAAGTCAAAGTTAAAATCATGACTGATTATAGAAATCATCAATTGTTGTTTGTCGAAGAAGATGATTTTTATGTAGACGAATAACGTTACGTTTGACCGTAGTATTTCTGATATGCGAACTAAAAACACGAACGGTTAAGCTTGGTAGGTGCTTAATATATCAAGACTCACATAGCTGTTTAAAGAAGAAATGTGATGAAAATACTAATTTCCAAGAATATCGTAATTTTAAATGATACTGTTCGAACGCAGGGTATTTTTTCACAAGACAAATAATGTTTCGTAGAAACCTCTGGTTGTTAAGGTCAATGGGGTTGGACGAAGTGTTCTATGAGGATAAGGTCATTTTATTAAACAGTAATACTAAAATAAAATTTCTGAGAGCGAAATATCTAAATAGAAATTGGATTTTGTTTAAAGGATAAGTTCACTAAAACGTTTGAAATGTCCATAACTTAAGCTAAAAGACGAAGTCTGTGGCCATTTTGTTTTTGTTTTTGAACTGAACATTTGCGCCTCAATTGTATTTGGAAGCAAGATTACTTAAGTATAATCTATGATCGTGCGTTGAACCTATCCGTCCGCCCTTTTAAATAATGTATTTGTTGCTTCAAAATATTTATTTGTTATTAATATAATAGTTACATGTTGAGAGTCAAAGAATATGATTTGGAAACCTGATGTATTATTTGTTTTTATTATAAAAATATTTTATGCAAAATAAAAGACTTTTTTTCTGTGTTTTAGATTGTAATATATCTCTGCAGACCAAGTTTTCTTTAACTGAACAATATGAGGCGAGAAACAAACAAGGAAACAAAGTCAAGATGGGCTTATATTCCAACGTGCAATAAAATGAAATTTTATAATAACACGTCATGTTTTATCATATTGATATTATCTATGTCAAGAAAGAATGTTGAAATAAAGTCTAGCTGTCAATGGTTTGGTACGAGGTTAGTGTTGTAAATCAGGGTGTTTGTTTCAGGTCTCATTTGAAATCACAGAACAGTTCGGGGTCATGCTGGAATTGTAATGAACACTTTTTATCATTACTTCCAGAATGGAACATTTTTTACATACTAAAAACATACTTAAAAATAAATAAAGTAGATTTTTAAAAAAAATGACTATCATAAATAATCTTTAAATTGCAACGAATAAACATGTACATTATTGATTAATATATGATTGATGATAATATAAAGTCAAGGCCTTTTAAAACCAGTTCTTTATTGCTGTATGTTTTGCTTATGAAATTTCTCTGTAACTGTTTTCCTAGACATGGCCATGCCGAAAATATTGTCAGTAATAATAACATTTTACGCTAACATTTCATAGTTTTTGGAACGATAAACATCATTTCATTTCATGTTATCAAAACAAAACTAACTAATGCACTAATTACGAAATCAGACCAGGTGAAGGAATAAACGTATATCATAAATCGAAATAAATTTATTGTCGATAATGCCTATTGCAGAGTTTTCTAATGATTCTGTAAACCGTTATCTTCAAGAAATGGAAAAATAATCAGCATAGTTTTTAAAACAAAGTTCAGATAGTTAATTAAAAACCATAAAAAAATAAAAGTTAAGTTTTTATTACAAATATAAATATAACAGTTTGGAATTATAAAAAACAAACAAAACTTTACATGCCTTATGACGCCATACAACATCAACGTTAAACAATTATCGACGTTTTAAACTAATACATGTATATTTTTATTATAGAGTAAATGCGTCGCTTTGTTCCGATCCTGTTGGGTCCAACTCGGAAAAAACAAGTTCGATTATATTTCATTATTCAGAGTCAATTACATGTTTGCAATAAAATGTATTATTAATTACGGTTAACATACAGAAAATAGTAATACATAAATGTTTATCAACTGTTTACAATACCAAAACTTAAATACATCTTTTCATAGAATTGGTACATTAAACAAAAAACAATACTAACACTGTATCTTTGAAAGGATACAACTCCTAAATACCTCAGCTAAAACTATAGCGATGACATTATCATAAACTGTTCGAAATCACATGCAGGTAAAGTACGATTGGAAATTAATAACCGGAAAAATTACAGAAAAAGTACGCGTGGCAGTATTGAATAAAGTCTCAAATCGTGAGATTTTAATTAGAAGCTTCGATTCCCCTGTATTTAGGTCAAAGAGATTTCTAAATCTTGTTCACCATTGTGCTCGACAATGTTTGTGACATGCTGTTTATGTGTTTCAAGCTTAAAAATGCATATTGTGACACATTCTTTTATCTATACGTTATAATTATGTTTTTTTAAAAATGAACTTATCTTTCCTGGAACAGAGCAAGATAACATTACATGCCGCGTCCTTCGTATGGATAATGGGTACACAGGGATATTATATCAAACCGGGACTCCGTTAGGTGTACAAACTTTACTTGCTCACCGCAGCCAAAAACACCACAGTGGATCGTTACATAGTTACGCACCGTGTTCAACAATATTCCAAGCATCTCAAAAAGTGTTATCATAATTCGGGATTTATATTCTTGTAACAAAAAGATTGTATAGAAACTAGCGATTCAAAGACTTGTACATTGTATATTATACACCATCAACAGAATACATATTTACAGCTGTAGACTATAAATTCGTCAATATAACCTTTAAAATTCTTGGTTCCGTGATTAAACCCGATCTGTAATGGCGCATTGTTATTATTTATCCTTCCTAAAGCAAATCTGTAATTCTTTAATCCGTTTGAATTTCCATACAAGTTATACCTATCATGGCGGTATTCTACGCTGTTCCAATCACATGACTGAAATAAATTAGATGATATTAAAACGACAATAAATTGTGAATATAGCTGGATTGCTTGCTAGGGAAAACTTGCACATGGGGACATACAAAAAACCGGTAAGATGAACAACCCCAGACAAACCGGGGATGGGTACATGTAGCTATTTGGTTAGTATGGCAAGATAATGGTTTTATTCATCAATTATTTTTCAGCATGATTTTTTTTTTTTTTTTTTTTTTTTTTTTTTTTTTTGTAATTATTCAAAATAACACATTTTTAAAAACACTTTTATTTCAATATGTTCAACATTGCAAATTAAATGAACTAAAATGTAGCAAAGGAATTGAGTTTAAAGTAAAACGTTTTTTCCCCTTGATTTTATCATTTTACGTGTTTTCTCATTACTCTTTTCGGTTTTAGAGATATTTAAATTATTTTTTTCGGTTGCTTAGCTTAAAAATAAACTGAAAATACATTTAGGACGAAACATTCATAACATGCAGTTGAACTTTATTTTTTTTTTCTTATTTCAAATGCAATCTAATTTCTTATAATGTACCTTTGAAGCAATTTTCATTGTTGTAGCCGGTTTCTTTGACGTTTTTATTGAATAATGCAAATAATCTTTTGTTGATGTCAAGGACACAGTTGCTGGTGGCGGATGTTTACACATAACACAATCACTGTTGCTGAACAGAGCATGCGCCGAAGTATCGCCTTTTCCGATTTCCAGATATTTCATTTGGATTACTAATTCCGCGTATTTATTCATGATTGGTAATTTTGGTATAACGATTTTGGAATGGCCATCAAAATAAGCAGCACCTTTCCCTGTAAGATGAACTCCAACATTTCTTACCAACACCTGGTTTCCTGACCAGTCCAACAAATCCGTGTCAAACGGCAAAAATAATTCTTTTTTACACACTAAAATTTAAAATTTAAAAATCCGTTAAATTGATAATTTCCCGAACATCTCAACGCTTATTCATTTTTATGACCTGTATATATAAAGACAGTGCATATTACCATAAAAAATATATATCAAGATCTAAAATAATACCATTACTTTTAATTACTTGTCAGTAAAGATTTTAATAATGAAAAATCACTCCCTTAAAAATCGACTGATCAGCAGTTCTTATTTATTTTTTTCATGTTCCAAATACTTAGCAATTTACTTAAACCTTAATGAAACGGCCCTTGCACATTATCGGGATCTCATGGGTAGGTGAGATACATCTTGTACTTATGTACAGATTCTTATTAAATTCTTTGTCTTTGCAGAGGTTTTTATCTTCTTTTCATTATTTTTTACAAAGCATTATTTTAGCTTATTCGTTATTTAGCATTTATAATTGAAAAATTGGCTTATTTAATGATCATCATAAGGCTTACCTTTCTTTGATTTATGTTTAGTGTTTACTTGTTTACAGCCGCAATGTCTCTTGTCATACTCTGTCCCCGACTCACAATGGTGTGGACCAGTCCACCCCATACCTTCAACGTACATAAGGTACTTTGATTTATAGTATCCATATGGCTTTGTCAGGCAAACATTTTTGTTGTCTTTATCCAAAGGGCATTCTTCAAAACATTTATTGGAGTACCAGGAACAAGATTTGTCTTTTATGCATCCAACATTGGGTTCATAGATCTGTCCTTTTGAACAACAATGGGGAACAGATTTGTGGTTTACACATTTCCAGTATGCCCTTTTGTTTCTCATGTATTCATCAGTATATATGTAGGAAACAGTACCTGGAATTTTACATTTATCTGAAAAAAATACATATAAGTTTGACTTTCAAAAAGACCGTTAATCATCTCTATTATTTTGAAAAAAAAACACTTTTAATAAAATGCAAGTGATAACATAATGGAAAAAAAATCATAAATAATTCTAGAAACGAAAGTATAAATGCGTTATTTGCACGTGCATCTTTACTTAATGAGCTCAGCAAATATCATATAAAAATAATAAGTAAGAAAGAAGAAAAAACCCATAAATACAAAATACCAAAAATACCTACTTTTACCTTAAAAATGATAATGCAAAATATAATACTTATTATTACAGTTAGAAATAAGTATCGATTTTCGAAGTACATGACGCCATAAACAATAGGCCCAATATGGCCCTAATTTGCTCACCTGAATTTAAATGTAACTGGTATGTCTTGATAATACCTGGTAAGTCATAACATGTCGCCTCAATAGAAGTGGTTTCAGAGAACATTATTTTTATTGTTTTGGTTATTAGCTATGTAGGTCACTGTGACCTACTTTTGGTAGCCATGGCAACCAGAAACACAAATGTGAATGGCAATTGTCTATAGATGCTATTGACTAATATGAATGAAATGTGACCAGTAGTGTCTGAGAAAGTCTTTTGATGGATGGATAGATGGCAGAATGCCTATCCATAACAAAACCTCACATGAGCAATTTTCAGATCCAGGAATTAAGACTTTACAGATTTTACACATTAATTAAAATATTTTTTTTAAAAAACTGTAAAAGTCAACTGCAAATTTTAAAAAAAAAATTGTTCAATTAGTTTAAATTATGTCATATAACAGTGATTTTGTAAAACAAAAAAACTTATTTCAAGGTTTTAAGCTTTATCTCCATATCAGTATCACTTGTATTTCAAAAATAATAATTACACTAAAAAGTTAAAAATTCATAAAATTTCTTCCATGCACCATTGTAAGTCATAAAATTCAGTAATTAAAAAAATAAATAAATAAATAATAAATAAAGTGACCTCACTGGAGTTTGAACCCTCGACCCTTGGGTTGCTAGAATTGAAAAAGAAAAAGGTAGAAAAAAAGCGAATTGTATTTTACAGAATTTAATGAAAATTGTCAAACATATGTTTCTTCACAAAAAAATGATGTTTGGAAAAATATTCACCTAAATTTATTCATTATTGTAATTTTGGTAAAAAGTACTATTTACAATGTATAAAAAATAAATGCAAAAGCGCGTAACCTAATTTTCACATAAATTATTGAAATTCACAAACTTGGTATAAAAGATGCTTTAGATGCCAAATATCACATCAGACTTTATCTCAGTGAAGTGGTTTTGGAGAAGAAGATTTTTTTTAGGTTTTTACCTATGTAAGTAAACGTGTCCTACATTTAGTAGCTATGGCAACCAAAAACAAAAATCTGAAAGGCAATGTTCTATAGATGCTTTTGACCAAGTTTGAACAAAATGTGACCAGAAGTGTCTGAGAAGAAGTCATTTGAAGCAATTGTTGACGGACGGACGACGGAGGGTCTGCCACTATTGATACCATTACCTCACATGAGCACTTTGTGCTCAGGCGAGTTGAAAACTAAAAAAAATTACCATTAGGACAGACACATTGATCGGTTGGACGACATGACAACGTCAACTGGTTCCAAAATTTGCCAAATGGGCAAGTTTTTATTTGATGGGTTATCTCCGGTTTTCTGCCATAAACATTTTTACGATAACATTCTATGTATAATGCACACTCT
This sequence comes from Tegillarca granosa, assembly GCA_029721355.1. Classification (NCBI taxonomy): domain Eukaryota; kingdom Metazoa; phylum Mollusca; class Bivalvia; order Arcoida; family Arcidae; genus Tegillarca; species Tegillarca granosa. The sequence continues at coordinate 32,588,802 of CM056601.1, read as the reverse complement.
TCTGGGTGTGACACATAGCAGATATTGTTACTGTACCATATACAACTTTCACAAACATCTACAAAAGAAGAACGAGAAGAGTGAATTATTCAATTAATTAAAATCGTTTTACGCTTGAGACAAGGAAACAATTATTATACTATATAACTACCAATACTTCACTTAAAAATTACAGTAAATTCATAAACAGAATGGTATTAAAATAGCATGTATTTCTATTACAACCGAGAGACAGCACGAATAAAATTTGTAAGACTCCTCTTGTTTTCTTACAAAGCCATTTTTTAAACAGTAATAGTTATATGTAGCTAAACGCATTTTGAAATTAAAAAAAATGTTTTGAAATGAGTATTGTGGTAATATTTGTCGTATTATTTAATGGTTACCTTTTTTCGGTGGTAAAGTGGTAGTCGTTGGAGGCATTGTGGTGGTAGTCGTTGTAGTTGTTGTTGTTGTGGTTGTGGTTGTCGTAGTAGCTGAAATTGTTTACAAAAATGTTTTAATTTTGACATAATAATTATAATAATAATAAAATAATAATAAGAAGAAGACATCAATGACTGAATGGGCACAGGATTTAATGTCAAAATAATGCCTAAGAGATTGTTGGAGGCTTTTATTTTTTAATTTTTATAAATTTATTTAATTCTTTTGTTTTTCCTATTCATTAAACTTGCTCTTTTATAGTGAAGATTATAATTATAAAGTCAAAAGCCCATTTACTAACCAACAACTTTGCATTTGGGTTGTACAATACATTTAGATTAGCTTCAGCTTTAGATTATGGATCCACTGAAAGTATTTTAACACAATTAATGGAAACCATTTTGTCATTACATCATGTATCCGATGTTTTTACCAAATTTCGACGAGTATTAACATTCTAATAGATTGTTGGAGAAAAGTTTGAGCAAAACAATACTAAGGACTGAAAATGTATGATTTTTTTTTCATAAAACCTTATTATAGCGTCTTTCACCGTCTAGTTACGAATCAAACTTAGAAAAAATTCTATTTTGATAAAGTTTGTCAAAATTGCCAGTTATTACAGACACTCTAGTGTTTCTCTGCCATCCTGGAACTGATCTTCTTTGTAATATATAAAAATCTTGACGGAAGTACAGAATATAACACGAATCCAATGCATATAATAGTACGAGTTCATTAAAACATAACGTAGGATACTCACTTGGACAAACGAGTTTCACAAGCTTTCTCTATTGAATTTGCCAATTCCTGAAAGGATGAAACAGGTAAAACACGGTCTTTACTTCCAGCAATTGCTTCAAGTTCCTTCATCTCAGCATGCTTTGAAACACCAACAGCAAACATAGTGATTCCAAGATCTCGTGTTAGTTTTGCTTCATTCGCTGTCAATGTAGGATTTTTCGAAATTCCATCTGTAAGAATAATTCCAATCTTTGGTGCATCTCGTTTCTGTTTTTGAAATATACCCCTCATTACGTTTATTGCTTTTTCAGTGCTGGTTCCCTCCCTTGCATGGGGAAGCTTCATTGCCATTAAGCGTAACATGTCTTTATTACTTGATAATGGTACAGTTAAAGTTACGGTTGTACTATATACGACAATCCCCATTCTTGCACGTCCTTCGCCAATATCTATCCTTCTTATCAGATCAGCTATAGAATTCTTAAATAATTCAAAATTAGGCGCACTTATACTATCAGACGCATCTACACCGATAACAAAATCAGTTACTTTTCTGCAACCTAAAATAAAAAATAAACAGAATGAATGAAGGACAAAACAAGTCAATTTAACCAAATAAGATACAAAGCGATGTGCAAATTAGATACGCCTTCTTTTCTTAGTATCCGTCACGGTGGCTCTTGGAACTAAATGTATTTGATAACAACATATTTTCAAATGCTTTCTTTCTATCAAAATTCTGAACATTATCTAATCATGTAAATAATATATTTATAATGTTTACAATATATATAAATTCGAAATACGTTATTTGTTCGTCCAAATTCAAGACAATATTAGACCATCATCTTTTTTCTTGAACCAACTGAGGTATATTACCAGACTTCAGTAATACGATCGATCATTGCTAAGTTTAAAACTAAAAAAGGCCCATTTTAAAAGCGTTCGTGAATGTAAGGTGTCATTCTAAGGATTAATTGTAGTTCTTTCTGTATTGTAGTTTATTCTTTAATGTTTTTTAAGCATCATAAAACTGTCTGCTAAATCTAAGCTACTTTTTTGCGTCTTCAAATTGCGAGGAACACTTTCATATCCTAGTGTAAAATTTATTTTAAAAAACACTTTAAAATAATATACTTATAATCCCAAAGCCATTAAAGGCTTTACAATAGGTAGCCTCAATTTGCTTTTACATTTTGGTTTTCACTTATTTTTATGTTTTTGGGATGTGTACTTTAAGGTTTTATATATTTTTTTACATTTTGTAGCGATAAATTGGTTTTTTTTCCAAAGTAATAAAATTAGAATGGATTTATAAAAAATGTGATTTTACCTTCCTGCGAATCATCATAACTATACACCAGTTCTAGAACCACGACCAAAAACACCGTAACTCCTTGAACATTTATACCATACATTATTGTTTAAACTGCTTGATTCTTAAACCTGAAATAAAATTGACACTTCACTGCTTTTATAGGCATTGGAGATTTTTTTCTTCTAAATTTCATTAATCTGTTATTGTTTGTAATAGTTATAGTTGTTATTTTTTCTTTAAATTTCATTATTTTGTTAATCGGTTACGTACATATATGAAAAATTAAATAAATACCATAAAAATGCATACTATCATCAATCACGTGGAAATTGTTTATTAGTATACTTTCATGTGCATACAAAGATTTTGACAGATTAGGATGATAAACAATATATTACTTATTCCTGATTTTTCAAATTAGTTTGATGAGACAATTTCTATTTACCTTTTGTATTTTAAGATAATGCATCATTACACTATATGGGTTGATTTTTTTTAAATAATAAGATGTGATGGATTAACATTCGTTTTTTTCAGGATTGATAATTTGTCTCGTTTTGTTAATGATTTGTAAAACAACAGAAACACATTAACGTTCAAATCAAAATTGGCCTTCCTTCTATTTTTAAGTACTTCAATCATTTCTATTAAACAATACAAATTACTGTCAATTAAATTGTTCTGAATATATAACAAAACAAATCAAACCTATTAATTAAACTATAAACAATTCTTGAGTCATAGTCTTGAATAAAGTAATGCGTTGGCGGAGTCTATTTGATATTGGTACTCGCTTACCACTTGACAATAAATACACAAGATGTTACCAAAAACAGTCGAAATTTTGAACGATGCAATGACGATGAATACAGTAAAGGTACAGTAAGTTTTATATTACTAGTCCAAAAGGAGAGGCCTGCTTAACCACACCACCAGGCTTTCACCATAACTTAAGAAGTACATTTTGGCGATATTGTGACTCGTAGATTGTTAACAGTACGTCCCTATAACCATCACCGCTTGTATATGCATTACCGGATAAACCATATTGTTTCAACACAACTTCTACACAAATCCATGTAAGATACTTTGAGAAGTGTTTTATTTGTTTATATACCTCCTTAGGGGCTACGTTCTATAAATCAATTCAAATGGCTTTAAAATAACTGTTGCAGGTACACGTAACACACTTGAAGGTGATTTGCATGTGACACGTTAAAAACCTCCATATCAAATAGCATAATAATAATAATGCTTTAGTAAATGGACAGTACAATAAAAAATACCCGTTCCTAATTATATCACCAGGCCCCGGTTTCACAATCATTCCTTAACTTAGATTTTCCTTAACTTAAATTTAGCAAATTATGGCAATCTCTTTCTGAATTAAAAATAAACATTTGTGATAAAACTAAATATATATTTTATAAGCTTGAAGTAATCTTCAAAATGACACCTTAAATTACTGAATATCTCACCAATTAACACAATTGATAGGGTTTCAAATTTGCCAGATTTTAGTAAAGGAAAATCTTAGTTAAGGAATGAATGTGAAACCGGGGCCAGGCCTCGTCACAGCTGCCACGAGATTTGCGTTGTACAATCGTGGGATAAGCTAAATTTTTTATCGAAACCTAAGGGATCTAAAAAGGCGCGCCTACAGATCACAGTTCCTCTCGCCGCCTATGTTCTAATTTCACTCTAGCAAATTCAAACTGGGATTGAAGCGTAAAACACTATGACCCAACTTATAACTCGCATTAAGGTTTTCACATCCGATTTTTGAATAAAATCCTTATAAACGCTGTTTTGATTCGTATCATCGATAAAATATTAAGCTAACTATATGGAATTTAAATAAATGTTGCTTCGGCTAGCTGAATGTGAAATGATTTAGCAATTTTATTTAAGAAAAAAAAACTAAAGTTGCAACATTTTTGCAAAAGTTTATTTCTTGTTTAGTAAAGACTTAAATAGCATTTTTTGTCCCCCGCTTTCACCGAAAGGGGGGACGTTAAAATGAGTTTGTCCGCCTGTCCGTCTCGTCTGTCCGTCTCATATGTCCGTCTGTCCGTCTGTCCGTCATTCCGTCCGTCATGTTTGGTTTCCATTTAATAACTTCAGTTACAATTAAAGGTTTTTAATGAAACTTAGCACAGAGGTAGCTTATCACAAGAACTCTCTTGGGATTGATTTTTAGGACACTAGGCCAAAGGTCAAGGTCACTGGTCATTTAAAGGTTAAACGTTCAAGATTTTTTTAATGAAACTTGGCACAGAGGTAACTTATGACAAGAGCTCGCTTGGGATTGATTTTTGGTCACTAGGCCAAAGGTCAAGGTCACTGTGACTATAAATAGAAATCAGTTTCCGGTCATTTAAAAGTTACCCAATCAAGATTTTTGTCTCTCGCTTTTACCGAAAGGGAGACAAAGGATATACAATAGTTCCAATTTCCCTCTTTGCATTTTATGCTAGGACTTTCCATATCACCCCTCGTATACCATTACAATTATAGAAGTCTATTTCATTTGAAAGCGGGGGACATAAATTCTATGAATTTTTCTTGTTCCTTTTCTGGAACCATCATACAACTCTTGATATACCGCCAAAAATAAAATAGGAATTGATTAAGTACAGAATGCACCACGTTGTCTTGTCAAATAGAAATAGCAACGTGTTTATTATCGTAAAATTTAAAACATAATAATAATAATAATAATAATAATAATAATAATACTAATAATAATAAAAAAAAAAAAAAATAATAATAAGAAGAAGAAGAAGAAGAAGAACTCACTTCGTAGTATCATAGTCCTGTTCTCTTCAAATCCAAATGGGACAATCATCATTTAAGACAACCAAAAGTTAATTAACACCATACCGGAATAATTCACCACCTTTACTTAAAACGAACAAACCTCGTTGTACTGACCACCGTCCGAGTTCACTCAGGTGTATTACTAATCATCTGTTTTAAACTTGATATAATCATAGTAACCTGTCACTTTTATTAGCATTTTTATAATTTATGGCTAGTACAAACTTAGGCGAAAACACAATGTCCGTCAGCCCACATATATACATATATTAACTAACTGCACTAAAACAGTGCCACTTTTTTGTTTTATAAAGGATTTTGGTGGATTTAAACAAGGGACTTAACAAATTTATAGAAATCGTTTAAATCTTGTAAACTGTAAATGAAAATCCAACTTAAGTATATATAATGTGGTTAATTCTTTTTATCGCCGACCCCTAAAATCGAGTAAACTTTAGGCTTTCTTTAAATTATATCTATATGCTTAAAACACTTAGTTATGTTTTGTATAACATATTAAATTATTCATTGTATCAATTTTTAAACTTTTATAACTTTGATTTAAATAAAAAATTGATTATTTCTTAATCACATGAAATTCAAAAAACATCTTGTTGTTGAATGCACAAGGTTTTCAGAAAATTCACAAAGCATCCTGTTGTTGAATGCAAAAGTTTTTTTTATTGTTTTTAAAGTAAAATGAATTGAAATAAAAAGACGTTCTGCAAATGTTGCTTTGGAAGTTTTGAGAACCTCGTGTTTAAAATGAATTTCGTTGGGAGAAAAAAGATCGTGGATGCATAAGTTATTACAAAATGTAAAACTAAACTAATAAATGATTTATTCATTGTGTAGATAGGATTTCCCATCCTGTTTCAAGATATTAGGCTTGAAAGCTTTGTAGCTCCACAAACAAAGCGTGCGGCTTCGATATTAATATTTTTTACTTTTTTAATGTGTTTCAGATATAATGCCCCAAACAACATCACCATATTCAAGTAAAGGTCAGATATGTTTTTCAACACTTGAGCGGTAATATAAATTTATATTTTAGTAATATAAATATTTAGAAACTGGTCTTGGATAAAATGTTTTATATATGTCTATCCAAATATAAGTCAGAAGTAAAAGTAAAGCCTAAATGTTTGTGTTCGTCGACGTATTTTATCAATTAATGTTTCATTCATTTAAAGGTAAGGCTTAGTTGTTTGTTTTGGTACATAGATTCGGTTTTATTTGAATTGAAAGACACAAGCCATGTTTACCCCATTTATCATAACGGTGTAAGTCGTTACAGAGCATATTTGCAGAGGCAATGCGGCTATCAGCAATACAATTAAGGGTTGTGTCGTCAGCAAAAGTCTAATTTCACTATTTATTTTTAAAACAGTGCCGTTTACAAATAAAAAACAACAGTGATCCAAGTGCGGAACCCTGAGATATCCCAGCCTTTATCTTAAGCCATCCCGATATATTATTCTTTGCTGTAACTCTATTCCGACGATTTGAGAGATAGTATTCTAACCGTAACAACAAATTACCCGATATGCCGATTGCACGTAATTTTAATAATAAACACGTATGCCATACCCTATCAATAGCTTCAGTTATGTCGCAAAAATTACCCCAACTTCTTTACCCCAATATAAAGCCTTAACGACATCATTGGATATATTAATCAGTTCATGTTCGAAGCATGTTCGAGTAATAAATAAACGATCTTTATAAGACCAATTTTAGCCTCAAATAGTTACTGAGAAATAACTCTGCTAAATTGAATTCAAAGTATTTGTTGTAATAAATAATTTGTGCTACATGCTTTGCATTTCATTGTTTAAGTGACTTTAGTAATCATTTTGACAGACATTTTTGGACAATAAAGTGTTATTAACACAGAATTTTCACTGCATTTGAACAACTTTCAGTGTGTGTGTGTGTGTGTGTGTGTGTGTGTGTGTGTGTGTGTATTTGCGTTAAATTGATGGCTACACTATTTTTTTGCTACTTTCCATAAAGAAATTTCAGCTGTGTGAATGATCTTGGATACTCTCATCCAACAACAGATAAATAAATAAATAAATAAATAAATAAATAAATAAAAAATAAATAATAAATAAATAAATAAATAAATAAATAAATTTTATTTTTCAATTTGTCTATACATAAATAATAATTTCCATTTGCACACAACACATAAGTTGTAGACACAGTCAAATACATTTGCACACCGCACACAAATCACAAAATGTCGAAACATGCATACATACATTTTCAATAAAACAAAGACACAAAAGCTACAAAAGAAGTCAAATAAATAAAATAAATATTTAAACATAAATATATAAATTAAATCACAGATAAAAAATTTAAAGTCTAGTTATTACGGATTTCAGATAATAATCTATAAATAGTCCGGGCGACAAAGATACACACTAACTTCGTCCATATACCCATGGAAATTTTTAAATCCTTTGGAAAACCCAATTTGTAAAGCTGCTTGACTTGCCTTGATGCTTCCAACGGCGAAAAACTTATCCATCATGTTATTTGACAGTCCTTCCAAATTAAATTTGTCATGGATATAATATGCATCATTCCATGTCCCGGTCTGTAACAAAAAATGTAAAATCAGAATTAGTCATAAGAAAATAAAATAGCTAAACAGAGTGGATATTACAACTACAAACGTCATCAATAACAATGCAAAACATATGGTAGATGGATAAGGAGATAAGTGTCTTTCGAACTTTATATCAAACAATATCCAAGTATGTGATAGTAGCTCTTATCAAAAGCTGATCAAAAACTAAAATGAGTTTTCTGTACTTGGGAAAATATTGAAGCATTTTTCAACCAGGTTATTTTGAGAGTTTAACAATGTACAATTCGAGAATTTTATCCTTCAGAAAGATTTTGTTTTCTTTGTATCCTGAACTCCCCCGATATAATCCGTAAGATAAATCATATTAATTATCTATTTGACCGGTACGATAGCTCAGCTGGTAAAGTTGTCATGTGCTGATTTTGAATGCATTATTTTAATAGAAATTCAAAATCAGCACATGATAGCGTGCTCGCTTTGTATGTGGGAGGTCAGGGGTTCAAACCCTGACCGGGTCTTACCAGGACTTAAAAAAGGTAGTGAAAAGAAAACATAGGGGTCCTTCGGTTGAGACCTAATAATTAAAAACCGATGCCTCGTGTCAAGGCAGGCGTGCAATATTAAAGATCCCTCTCTGTACATTGTCTTAAGTGCACTGCAAAGATCAAAACGCCACTTCTGTCACTTCATCTATAGCTGGGGACGTCTCTATATAAGTGAAATATTCTTTACTGGGACGTAATACCCCATTTAATCGCTCAAAAATCATATCTTTTTTATAAGATTATTTACCATAAATGTCATATCCATTTATTTTGGAATAAAAAAGACAAATTTTAAGTTATCTAATAATTACCTGATACGGAAGATGGAATGTCGACACTGATCCGGAATCACATTTGGCCATGTAGTGAACGTGCTGTCGACTTTTAACCAGAGCCATTGTAGCATCTTGGTCACAGCAATCACCATTACTGACCAAAGCCGATAAACCTCTGCTTGGAATGTCCAGAAATCTTACTTTGACAACAATTGTGTTATACTGTCCCATATTAGCAAATCTTGGAATCATAAGTTTGGCATTCACCATTGAAGTAGGCTAGACCTGTACCAGTTGTCGTAACATTCAAGTTTTCAATATAATTATTTCTTTCTGAATGGTCATTGCAATCGTTCTCAAATGGTATATAAACTTCTGGTTTACAAACTAAAAATAAACAAAAACGAACAATAAATTTAAGTTTTAATTTTAACAAGAAAGTTTGTGATTCAATAATCTGTGACAAATTTATTAGAAAAAAACATTAAATAATAGCCAATGTTACAATGTAAATATGAATAACACTCAGCAAAACACATATAAAGAGAGGCAAAAGAAAGTCTTAAATAAAACCATATACCATGAATTATAAAACGTTCACTGTACATGTTAACCGAGAAAACATCTACAACACATACGTACGTGTGTATATACACAGTTCACCACTATGGTAGCTTAGTTGGTACAGTGCTCGCTTCGTATGTGGTAGGTCGTTATGTTTGGCTTAATACAAAACAACTTGTCCGATTATAGTGCGAGTTTTTCATGTCACATATAAAAAATATAATGTAGTAAGTTTTATTCATAGGTAATCTTACCTTTTCCTGGTAATAATCTGCATGGAAGGTACATGCGCAGTCATAAGGGTTAAAGTGGGTTCCTGGAGCACATGGTCTTTTCAACCATCCATGACCATTTACATATTGTAAATACGAGGCAGGGTCTGTAAAATCCGGTTTAGATTGACATCCGGTATGATGCAACTCCTCTCCGGGACACGGATCTTTGCAGGTTGGATCCGGAACACATCTATCATATGCTTTGTATGACATTCCTTCCGGACAGCACATCTGTTTGGATTTTCCCAAGCTGCATTGCCAGTAAGAACTACAACTTCTGGTAGGATAAGATAAAAGCCTGCTAAACCTGCACTTTTCTACAAGAAAATTTTAAATTTATTTAAAAATATAAACATTCAAATGAATGATGTAAATAGCTTATAAAAAGATTGCACTGGAAGAAAGTATACCAGTGGTTGCAATGTTTCTAAAGACAATTCAAATTTAGTTCTCCTGTTATTAATATTTCAAATCCAGCCAATTCCAACAATGGCCATGAACCCCAACCAAAAGTACAAGTGTGTTTCAGTAACATTTAAATTCGAATATTGCATCAGTTCAACAAAAGATAACTATTTCTTTATTCAAGTTCTTAGTCTACAAGTTATTGATATAAAAAAGCTACTTGCAAACTCACTCATTGTGAAATAAAACTTGAAAACGATAAGTTTAATGATTCTTTTCTTTTCTAAATAGTTCATGTTTTAATTATAATGTAAAGCAACTATTACCTGTGGGACAGTTGACCTGGTCAGCAGGAACACATGACAATATGTCCTGGTTCCAATACTGGTCAAATGGACATTGTCTATATACTGAACGTATTTCCTTGTTGTCTGGACCAAAGTAACACTGTGTATACTTGTCACAATCAGTAGGGTGGCGAGCATAACCAATACCGTTCGACATCTTGCAATTATCACAAGGATCTATAACCAAATAAATGATAACATTTTAATTTCATGGCTTTTTACTGATAGCCGAAACATTTTCCGAACATATACATACAATATTTCGTGATTATGAAAACTGAAAACCGCTACAAAAATAACTATTTTATATTTTAAAACACTCATTTTAACTATAATGCATTCTCTGCTCACTATTATATTTTTCTGTGAAACAACAAATTATAATTGATTTACATCAAACATTCTTTTTTATAACATATACACATTATAAATGCTCACATGGTCATGATGTGATAACATCAACACAAAGGGTTTCGAGCAATCAAAAACACATCTTTAAAATGGAATTTCTAATGTTAACTTTTTATGTGAATTCTGGTAATACTTAATCCATTAATCAAGCAAACCACTAATTGTTTTTATCAAACGTCTTCTAATAACTGATTAAAAAAATATTACTGAAACCTATTACTTAGTACGCACAATATTTAAATCGCTGATCATATGTTCAATCATTTTTTAAAACCATGAAGTATAATAAAGTTTTATTGCTGATTATAAATTACCTGTCTTTGGTAGGGGTTTAGGTGGTGGTGGTGCTCTAGTTGTTGTAGGTGGTAGTGTTGTTGTAGTCGGCGTTGGAGTAGTAGTAGTAGTTGTAGTGGTGGTTGGTTGTGGTTGTCGCTGAAAAACAAAAACATCAAATGTTATATAAAAGAATATAAGTACTTGCAGGTAATTAAACTTTAACATTGCTTGCGTAAGCCGTCCAAAGCAAACTATTTATGTCTCTATTGTCGGAGATTTTCGAGGCTTCATTTATCAAAATTATTATAAAAATAATGTACTAGTATTTAGAGCTGACTGAATAGATTCTAAAGAAAATAAATACAATTTGTAGTGTCAATGGTTGATTTTATTGGATAGAATGGACCAAATTTGTCTAACCAGATTGTCACGTGTCTTAGAAATATGAAGTTTTTAGGTTGACATTAAGACTATGATATAAGTACGAATCCGAAACACTGTTGCTTTGTTAAATTGACTTAATGCCTCAGCTAACATAAAAGTAAAGTGTAGAGACATTATGTTTAAGGCCAGTATTAACAGTGAGTTCTAAAATGGTAGGGGAAACTGGTGTAACGTTGGAAAATCACCGATCTTGTGACAAGGGAACTCAAAAACTGATACGAACAAAGGCAGTAAGAAACGTAGTTAGATAAGAGACTTAATATATATTTCTAGCGTCTCTTATTTTGCTCTTTGTTATAAAATGCCCTAGAATGCCTTGCCTATTGTCAAGTACTTGTTATTAAACTAATCAATTAACTTATTCTTAATTACTTACTTGGACAGACTTTATGTATGAGTTTGACAATAGCGTTTTCTAGCTGCTTGAAAGACGAAACGAAAATAACTTGGTCTCGCGATGAAGCTATGGCTTGTAGTTCTGACATCTCGATCAAGTTGGTCACGCCCACCGCAAACATATTTATTCCTTTTGCTTTAGCCTCTGCAGCTTGATTTGCGGTGTCTACAGGATATTTAGATAATCCATCTGTTAGTACCACGCCCACTTTTGGCACATTCGTTCTTGGACTGATGCCAAATAATCTAATCATTTCAGCTATACCCGCATCTGTGTATGTACCCTCCCTCGGCTGATAAAGTCTTCCGGCTTCCAGTTCTAAATGATTACTGTCCTCTGTGAGTGGCACAGACAAACTGACATTGGTACTATACACAACCATTCCCATCCTAGCTCCATTTTGTCCAATATTTAACGTGCGGATAAGATCAATGGTTGAGTTTCGGATTAACTGGAAGTCAGATGATCGAATGCTGTCAGACCCATCGATACAGATGATAAAATCGATCAGTTGTTTGCAATCTGAAAAGCGATTTAAAGCTTGTATGAATATAGTTACTAGGAAAATTGAATATAATTTCTATGCGCAACTAACATAGATTTCGAATCAATGTTTTACATAAAATTAATATTATTAACTATTTGATAAACAAAAGAGGAAACTATAAAAAAGAAAAAATATATAACATCATGATATTTGAAAAGCTGGAATAATTCTGGATTTTCGGTAAAAAATAAATGAGACATTGTCATTTCATCTAATGTTTTGGAAGGCAGCGTTTTCGGGGAAAACTTAATAATGTGTCAGTAATAATATTCAAATGACTATCTTATTTATGAAAAGTTTTTTTTTCTTTTTGGGTGTTGAAATGTTAAAGACAAATGTTATGTTTTACTTCCAAGTAAATTTAGGAATTTAATAGAGAAAATATGGAGGGGACATTATTTCACAATCTGCTTTGCAATAAATTTTCTAGATAAAATCTAGAGAATTTTTTTAATCATTATTTTGTAATTTTTCAGATAAAAATAATATCAAAAAATAAAATGACAATTGTAAAATATAAAAATTTAAAAAAATACCTGGATTTCCTAAGGTTGCGCTAAAAACAATATTCGTTAAATAAAACGTTGTTAATACTGTTTGGTATAATAAATTCTTTTTCAGCATTTTACAAGGTAAAAATCAATATCAAAATGTTAAAATAAATGTTCTCTCTTTAGGTAAGAATTATAAAATGAATCGGTCGCATATTGTTGGCTTTTTATATAATTTGGACACCTTCGCAGAATTTAATTTTAGTCTTGGACAATTACATATTTTTAATAATGACGTGAATTTGTGGCAAAATCTGGAGAAATTAAATTGAATATTATTGGATAAATGCAAGAAAAACGACATCATGTCATAGACTTGATTAATCACACAACGTAACAATCACGGTTCAGTAGACAAAAGTTTAATTCATTAAAAACCTTACCTTTAAGACGTGTCAAGGAACATGACAGGAAGATAAAGTTCACTGGTTTTTATTTTATTTTTTAAATTATCATTGTCACACACACACACACATACACACACACACACACACACACACACACACACACATATATATATATATATATATATATATATATATATATATATATATATATATATATATATATATCACACACACACACAAACACACACACATACACACACAGATATATATTATTATTTTGTGTGCAAAATAATATATTTTTCTTTATCGATAGTTATTGGAGATGTATGTTATTTATTTATTTATTTATTTATTTATTTATTTATTTATTTATTTATTTATTTATCCTGTTTTGTCTACTTCATTTTTGTCTCTTTCTTATTTCATTCATGTTCCACCTGACATACTTTCAGTTTAATTTTCCCCAAAATATGAACCTTTCAATTCCATGACGTCATATTTAGGTGTTAATCTTCAAAAATTAAACGGTGTACATGATATTGCACATATACAGGAAAAGTCTGGGCGCCACAAATATCTGAACGTCGGTCGTTTCAATATGTCAAAATTTAATTTATGTGAATGCATAGATAAAAAATTTGACATTGTTATTTATTTCATCCGCTTCTATTTTTAGCAGATTACAAATCCGGTAACATTCCAGATAAACCATTTCCTTATGCCTTTTTTGCAATTGCAAGAAATCACATACGTGTGTGTGTGTGTGTGTGTGTGTGTGTGTGTGTGTGTGTGTGCATGTGTGTGTATGCGTGTGTTCTTATTTCCGCTTTTTATTTATTATAAATTTTAAATTTTTCGTGTAAATTGTACATGCAAAATTATCTACATTTTATATGAAAAAAGAGCATTTTCAATGGTTAGAACAAAATACGAAAGCCTTGGTTTGGTTTTGGCAAAGTCTGGCTCTGTGAGCAAAACGTTTTTCTTCTTTAATGAAGCGGATTCCTTGATATGATATGCATATGTTTTACTGTTTTAGATCTTTTAAATTACGTCATTTTGTCATTTTTTAACTAAGCATGCATGAAACGGAGTAAGTAAGGTTATTTGGTTAATATTTTTCTGTGCAGAAAAACAATGTCAGTTAAACAACCTAATTTCTACATACTCAAGTATTCAGAAAGACAATTTTTCTACTGTAACATTGATGGAAATATGATTTGACATCTATTTTACGCAATTACATAAATATAGTTGTGCTTAGTGTCATATACCACTTATTGAATTTAATGATAATGTCATATACCACTTTTTGAATGTATTTTTATCATTAAATTCAAAAAGTGGTATATGACATTAGCATCAACAGTAAATAGGCGAGTTGTACATGTATTTTTTGTAGCGGACCGGGCCCGATAAGTTTCCAGGTAGCTCAGTCTATCGACAGAGCATTCCCGCTAGTATTGGGAAGGTCCCGAGTCAGAGTCCCGGTTTGGCCGCTGCGTTTTTTCCTTTCCTGTTACATTTGGGGGATCGTCCGACCCTGGGAAGAGGCAGACCAACAGGTTGGTCACAGGGAGGGAACCTGTTAGTTTTGATTTAAAGTAGTTGAATCAAAAAAAGGGAAGGGGGACTGTAGCTCAGTCGGTAAAGCGTCCCATTAGTATAGTATAGGTTCGAGTCCCGGTTTGGCAACTGCATTTTTCCCTTTCCTGATACATTTAGATTATTTTGTTTGAAAAAAAAAGTCAATCTTATTTATTGTTTGTCTACTTTTATTGTAATGCCTGGATTTTGAATACTCTTATTCTGGACACACATATATATACATATATATATATATATATATATATATATATATATATATATATATATATATATATATATATATATATATATATATATATATATATATATATATAGTGTGTGTGTGTGTGTGTGTGTTTGCGCGCATATATATGTATATTTACTCGAGATCGTTAGTGTAAAAAGTATGTGTAAAAGACTCTCGTTTTTACCAAATAAAAGTTGTTTTAATTTAATTAGCTATAGTACCTGGGAGTATTATAAATCTATTTACATAATAACATGGTGGCATTGTACCTTTAATAATACATATTGGTTACAATTTAATTAGATATAGCACCTTAAAGTATCACGTGTCTATTGATAAATAAAAGGACATTGTACCGGCTTAATGTATAAACAAACCGCATTTTATCCTGTACGTCACAACGCACCTGTAAATCTTTAATGTGTATTATATTCTTGTTTATCATGACAATAAAGAGATGTTTTATTGAATATTTGTTTGATTCATTTAAAAGAAAATTATCCTGATTTTTTCAGATAGAAATAATAATTGACGAACTGAAGCAAGGTCGCTGTTTAAGGCAATTAATAGAAAATGAGTTATATTTCTTTTATTTAAATGATTTAAATATTTGAAACTTTATCACAATAAGTATCGCAACCACTACGGTAGTTCAGTCGGTAGAGTGCTCGTTTCGTAATTGGGAGGTCGGGGGTTCGATCCCTGACCGTGTCTAACCAAGCACTCGGCATTTAGAAACGGGGTCCTTCGGATGAAACCTAAAAAAACGATGCAGGCGTGGCACGTTAAAGAACTCTTCCTGTACATTGCCATAAGCGGACTGCAAAGTTTAAAATGTTTGCCATTTCGCCTATAGTTGGTGACGTCTTGATATAAGTGAAAGATTCTTGACTGTGACGTAAACCCCCATTAAACCAATCAAACAACAAGCGTCGCTGGTGAATCAAAAACATTACAATTGAATATTTTAACATACTTTTATCTGTTGAATAGAATATTAACAAATTTTTGTTTAATATTGCCTGAAGTGTCTAATTAGAGTGTGATGTGAATAATTAGTGTTAAGAACAATACATAATATGTATACATATAAACTTCATGTATATACAATTTTATATTGGAGTTTTTCCCTTTGTTTAAGAGGTGAGTAATGTTAAGGTGAAACCTCATTCATAAGTTTAACGTATTGTGGCTTAGATGTGTGATGTTTACTCAACTTCCTGGTTTTGCCAAAAGATAATGTTTAAATCAAAGATTATCGGAAGTGCAAGTTTTTATCCACTAATTTGGATCCAATTTTCGAGACACGGATGGTAAATGTCATATTAAAGTGTCTGAAGTAAATCATCGGACTTTATTTTGTCATAATGTCCGGTGTCCATTTAGAGTCGGTAAGTTTAATTCAAAACCATTGTCCATTTTATGATGACTTGTTACGTAGCTTTTATGTTTGTAATTTACAAAATACGTCTCACTTAACTGCAACATTTTTCCAAGTTATAAATGGCACAGTGAGATAAGAATAAACTATTGCCATCAATTTCCAAGATTAAGATTGCTATGCCAAGGTACGCATCTTGCATACACGAAACATGTAAAATGTTAAATTCGGCATGAAACCATGTGATCTTACAAAGTCTGGAGTTATATTTTCTCATTCATTCCTTTTATTTTTTAATTCTGAATTGTGTTTGCTATAACATGATAAGAAGATGTTTTATTAAGTGCATCTAAACTGGTATTTGTGTTATATATTTTCAACTTCAAATATTAAACATGAAAATGTTTTTGTAATTGAAGCTAACTTTGGTTGTAAGAATTTACCTATTTTTCTTTAAGCATTCATGGCTTATTGTAAATTTGGCTTCATGTCTGTGAACGCTAGAGGACGTATAACTGCACTTTCTGATAGAGCAGAATAAACATCTCCAATATATTCAAAAGTGGTCGGGTTTTTGACCGATTACACGATCATTTGTACATGATCTGTTGTGGGCTATCAAATAATTAAATCAAGTGAATTACAATATTGATATATAACAAAACAATATATTTATACAGTAATATTTTATTTTTTTAAAAATCACCAAAATGCAGGTTGTACGTAAAATAAATAACAATGAGTAACAATTAACAAAGGAACGTAACTACATATGATGTGTGTATTTACAGTCGCACTTTAAAACAAACACCACAAAGAATAATGAATAAGATTATACATATGTTGATTTTAAATAGTTCATACCGAGCGGATTTTCAAAATGATCGTTCATTGAAAACAGGACAGATATAAACCGCACAGCACTGTCATCGTAAAAGTAATGTCCAATAGATAGGATTTTTAATATATATATATATATATGCGATTTTAGGAATGTCAAGTCATCAGTATGCCATGGGCTACTTTTAATTTTTTAAATAAAATCGTGACATGCAAAAGCAGCACCTAAAATGTAGTCATGTAGTATACTAGACGGAGACAGTAGTATCATATATCTCCAGTAGGATTCAATAATCAGTCCTGTTTTAGAATCTTTTACACTTAAAATGTTTTTGTTAATATTTTGATATGTCGTTACTTTTTTGTATATTTAAAATATAAACTTTTGAACGTAATAAATCATGTAGTTAAAATTACACACAATTTTAAAGGACAAAAACTGTATTTTATTTAAAATTCAACATTACGTATTTCATCAATAAAATGAATATCTAATGAGACAAGGAAATGAAATATCGATCTATGTCATAATTCTTTTTTAACTTTTTTCATTTATAGTCAAAATCGTCATATCTCAGTAAAAACAAAATCGATGAAGAAAACACAAGTGATTGAACTAATAGATGAACCCGGAAATAAGATGTTTTGTCATGGCATCACTGTGTATATATTTAGAACTTCATGTACTTAAAATTATAACTGAAATAAATTAAAAATATTAAATTATTTTATCCATCATTTACATGAAGTGTCATTGAACAAATTTTATTTATTTATTATTTATTTATTTATTTATTTATTTTTATGTATGTTAATTCAAAAGATGATTTGTATTTCTTATTTCTTTGTATAATTTATGTAAAAATGTCTTGTAATAATGGCGTTATCAAGCTAAGTAACGAGAATCTATGGCTTTGATTATCAAACAACTCGGTTAGTTATGATAATTGAAACAAATAAAAAAACAGAAAAAACTGTTGTTTAACCGAATAAAAATAAATAGAGCCTGTGTAAAAGGCTTTTTATCGAACTAAATACTTTGTGGGACTATAAGAATTTTGGTCTACACAGATATATTGCAACTTCGTCCATAACACCCTCGAAGTTTGGAAATCCTCGGGCATATCCAATTTGTAAACCAGTATGTGTTCTCGTCACTTTTCCATACGACCATTTTTCGTCGCCAATTTCGTTAACATGACCTTCCAGTTTAGTACCATCGTGTATGTAGAAAACTTCATTCCACTGCCTTTTCTGAAAACAATATATAGGGACGTTAATAATACTGTTTGAACATGTTTTTTACCGTCTTGTTGGACTGTTTTATTATTATTTTTTAAACAAACTGTATTATGTCGTGGTCTTGGTTGCATACGTATTTATATAATAGATCCCATTTCTACATTATGCCGAATATGTATGACAGGTTTTAAGGCTTCCTTCGCTTTACCATTGTATCAATGTTTCCGTTTGGTTTAAATAACCGCTATTTTTACTTAGGAAATAAATGAAATATAGATAGTTTACTCTGTTCTGTTTACTTTTTTACTACCTTTGTATTTTGAAGTAGTTTGTTTGAGTTTTAAATATTATGCTTTTTAAGAGAAAATAATCAAACGACAGGTGCTAAACTTACATTTAACACAATGTTGATTAAAATTGTTATCAAATAGCTTCTAGATGGAATAATTAACATCAACATATTTTTCTATTTGTCAACAAGTAATTAACATTTTCATTTCATTTGTGTTATCGTTGCCTATTTGACACAATTCTGCTTGTCTTCAAATTAGAAAGAGCAACTTTCTGTATTTTGTTGATTAACTTACCTGAAGTGGTAAATGGAAGGTTGTTACTTTCTTTTGTTCTGTCTTTGCCATGAAATGTACGTTATGTTTGCTCTTGATGAGCGCCATGGAAGCCATGTGCTTACAACAATCGCCGTTACTGACAAGTGCCTGGAAGCGATGACTTGGTTCATCAAGAAATTTGACGTATATTACTAGGTCTTGATACTCTAAATTTGCAAATCGTGGTAAAACAAGGCGACTGTTGCCATTAAAGAAAGCTAATCCATTTTTAACTGTGACATTAAAGTTTTCCACGTGGATTCCATTACCAGACATGTCACTAGTTCCGTGGTCAAAAGGTAGGTACACTTCAGCTTTACATTCTGGTTTCAGGAGAAAATAAAAAAATAAGAAGGTTTCAAAAATGAATAATCAAGTCAATAGAAATCATTGAATAGAACATGTTCTAAGGTATGCATAAAAGCCGCTCGATATTCAAACCTAAATGTAAAGAAAAGCAAAAGATGCAAGCAAGTACTTCAAAAAAGTGACACGTACTTCAAAGGAAATATTTAGCACTATCTCATTAGAATATTATTTTAGGCAAATTTTACATTAATGAATACATGCCTATTTGCTACTAATACAATCAAGAAAAAGCAAATGCTCCAAAATGTAGAAACGTACTCGACTTTGGACTCTCGATTCAGTGATCATTCCTTTGGGCCCTGACAGGTTGTTAGTTCACCCAGTTGGATAGATTAGGGATTTTAGGAAGAAATACTTGGTTAAACCATTCAATGGACTATCATATTATCATCGGAATAAGCCGTGCAATCCCGATGGGGCTATAAGTTCGAATTTTAATTTAACTAAATAAATGGTATCATAATGCTGAAGTGTTCCCGTCATATTTTACCTTGTCCTTCAGAAATCTCTGTATGGTAGCTACATTTACAATCCACAGGATTGTAGAATGTTCCAGGGGGACACTGGCATCTTCCTCCAACCCCATCCGGGAATATACTGCTGGAAATGGGATGGTTGATTAAATATAAGTTTTGAATCGCATTCACCATCATGATTCATGTGTCCAGGGCATGGATCTTTACAGGTTTTATCCCGAACGCATCCTCCAGTATGATTTGTAGGCGTAACCTTCGGGACAACACATGGCAACAGACTTGCCAAAACTGCATTTCCAGTATGCCCTACAACTGTTGACGTCACCATACGGATAGGATAATAACCCATTTACATGGCACTTCTCTGAAAGTAAAAATAATAAAAATATCGTACAGCGATGTAATTACACAAAGAATATAATATGTTTTTGTAAAACACCACAAAGGTTATGTAGCGTAGTTTACATATCAAAGATGAAAATAAAAGTATTTTACAAAAATAGTTTTGATCGAAAGAGTCGGATTTTAATACTATTGATATAAAATTGTACATCAATCAATATGTCTAATATTAAAAATTCAGTAATGATGCATTTCAACTTTTTATGTGTGTTGTTGTTTGGGTTTTTTTTTAAACAAATAAAACTCTTAAAAATTTTTATATCATCTTACCATATCGACAACTGACCATTTCTGCCGGCCTGCAGGTCAAAACGTCCTGGTCCCAATACTGGCCAAATGGACATCTTCTGTAAGCAGCCTTTATTTCCCCATGTTCACCGAAGTAGCATTGTGTGAACTTATCGCAGTCTTCGGGATGGGGATTATAACCAACGCCATTTATCATTTTACAATCATCACATGGTCCTGAAAATAAAAGAAGCCTTGTAAATTAATCTAATTCTGTAAAATGAGACAACACTTAAAATAAGAACATCGCAAGTGTTTTCTAAATATGTGATGATAATAAATTATGTGAATTTCAGGTTAAGGTCATCCATCTCTGTAGCAGTATTTGTATGCTCAAATGAAGTTTCTTTCAAATTAGAATGTACTTCTCTAACTTTTTTTCATGCAAACATTAGCCTTGAACATTTGTAACAAGATAGTTTGCACCGGGTTTGACGATGCCACCGGCAACAACGGTCACGAACACTTTTTGTTTGCTACGTGTCGAATGAATTACCGCTCATGAAAATTTTGATAAATTATGCAGTAGCAATACTCAAGAGAGCATATTTCAAAAAGGCTTATAAAATGCCAGCCAATATTAAACATATTTGATGTTAATATAAAATAAAACACAAAAATACCAGTCCATGTTCAAATTTTCAAAATGACGGTTTTGAAAAGTATTAATCATTTGCAAATCTTTGCCCAGAAATAAGGGATTAGGGATTTATGAAAGGCGATTTTTTTAAGCAAAATTCATACTAGTAACATTAAAATATATCTTATTACATGATATTATTCTATTTCAAACACAATAAATAAAACAAATTTGTTACATTTTACATCGTCAATGAAAATAAGAAAGGACTTAGACTAATGCAAAAACATAAAATGAAAAAAGAATTTAAAAATCAACCTTTATGTGTATAATTTTGTTAAAGAATAAAGATAAAAATTCCGTAGATAAATTAATGTTGAAGGTCAAAAATGATTTTTTGAAACGATTTATAAAATTTTGGAACTTATAGAAAAAGACATCAAAATTTCAGTACCTACCTCTAGGTGGAGTTTCTCTAGTGGTTGTTGTTGGAGGAAGAGTGGTGGTAGTAGTTGTTGTAGTAGGCGTGGTTGTTGTAGTTAGGTGTAGTTGTTGTGGTGGGAGTTGTAGTTGTAGTAGGCGTAGTAGTGGGCGTGGTCGTTGTTGTTGGCGTTGTTGTAGTTGTTGCTTGTCGTAGTCGTTGTCGTAGTCGTTGTTGTGGCTAAAATGTTTAAATAATCAAATAAAACTTCATATTGTTTTTATCAATAAAACATTAATTAAACTATAAAAATGTTGCAATTATTTTGTCAAAAAACCCTAGTATTTACTATACCAATCAGTAAAAGTTGAATCTAAGTGTAACCTTAACTTGTCATCTGTTGCATATGCATTTTAAATAGGATTTCGCTTTCTATGTTATTAAAACAGTCAATACCGAGTATTTAGACTCGGTAGGTGGGTATTATACTGCCCCAAATATCCTGTTCCATTTTACGAGTATTTGTACGTGGGAAATATACCGCCTAAACAATTCAGTTTTTTAATTCTCTTGAGACAATGTAACAACAAAACTCAACTTTCCCATCACTGAATTTGAATTCACAATTAAGAATATTCTTTTTTAAAGCAGTAAATAACCTTTTATGTGAGTACTTTATAACTATGATCTTTTGTATAAAGAATATATTAGAGAGTAATAACTGTCAAATCATTATTTTATAGGAATTAGATATGGCAAAATCTTTATGTCGCTAAATAAATTTCAGCAGAAATTCTGGCTGGAAAAGTGTCACAAAATAAAGTAAAAAGTATAAGTACTGAAATTTTCTAGTAAAAATACTTTAATCACTTACTTGGACAAACAATATAGACAAGTTTCTCTATCGATGCTACCAACTCATCAAAAGACGTGACTTTCAGAACTTGTTTTGGATTTGAAGCAATTCCGTTTAACTCATCTTCATCAATAAGATCTGTCACGCCAACAGCAAACATGTCGACACCTAATGCTTTGAGCTTCTTTGCTTCTTTGATGGTTTTCTTTGGATTTCTAGAGATACCGTCAGTTAGAACTATTCCGACGGTTGGTACACCAGGACGATGGTATTTTTGATTTTTGAACATAAGTCTCATTGTTTGAATTCCGAGCTGTGTCTCTGTTCCTTCTCGTGGATGTGGCATATTTAAGGCTTGCGTTCTAAGAGCTTTTTTATCATCTGTAAGGTCAAACCTAAGCGCTATTTGAGTACTGTAGACGACGATTCCCATCCGGGCATTATTTTCTCGGATATCTAATTTGTCTATGAGACCTGCTATAGCCTCTTGTACTTTAGGAAAATCTTTCGCTGTGATGCTGTCCGAGCCATCGAACACAAACAATGAAATCAATCATGCCGCGACAATCTGAAAAAGAATCCGGATACAACATTTTAATAATTTATCGTTATGATAAATTTCTGTCAAGTAATATTTTCAAATTATTTGGAATTCTTTCATTAGTTTTATGATAATTGTGTAATAATTAAATGACTGGTCAAGTGATTGCCCTTTATCCACACGCAAAACGAGTTAAATGTTAAATATTGATCATACAGCACAAAGTAAGAGATGATTTCTTGTTGGTAATAATTTTAGAAGGATTTATCCCCCTTCGACTTTTCGATATCTTTAGTTCTTAATTGCTGATAAAACTTTAAATCTTAAGTCAGAACAAATAAAGTAAGTGACAACGCGAGTCGTTAATAAAAACAATTAATCTGAGATAAATGTCTTCTTTTAAGTCTTCAAATGTAAAGTGTACCGTGAAACTTTGGTTCTAAAATAAAACCTGGTATATGATTTTAGTACGTTGTTTTAACACATAAATTAAAAAACGATAAAACCGAATTTGCAGTTTGTTTGTAACTGTTGTTCGTTATTGTAATCTGTATCGAAAATTTGTAAATTTGTTCATGCATTTGTTCGTATTGTTTGCGATTGAGTGCAAAATAAATTGCAATGTTAAGATTATAAAAAGTAAAATACATGGAGAAACGGTTTGTAAACTACTTCGTCAATTAAAATCAATGAAAAATTAGAAACACAATCTACACGTAACCTAATTTAAATTTATAAAGTAATAAATAATAAAATTAATATAATTCGAAATTCAATATAGATAAATAAATGGTACTTAAAGGTATGCATTGGACATGACCAGAACATTATAACAAAACAAAACAAGCAAAAAGGCTCGAGATAAAGTCATGTATAAACCACGCTGAACAACTCCCGGATTTGGACAGGTACTTTATAGTGTAAAACAATGATATTTGATGTCGTGGTTGATTTAAATTGATGTAGAACATCGGGTAAAACAATCCCGTTAACTAAAATCGCTTACCTTTTCTCCTAAACGTCTTGGCATCTAATCTCGAGACAACAGTACATAATATAACCAAGAATGTGACGATTTTCATCTTTGATGGCGGACTTAATTGTACTGACTTGTCTTTTTGTCCGTGTACCTTATTATACCGTTAAGCTTGTTTTTAAATCTTGTCTTTCAAACTTTAGTCTTTTATAGTATTTCTTGGATCAAATTTGCATTTTTCAGATACATAGTTAAAATTTCCGCATTTTACTATTTTTTTATAATTTTTGTGTATTTTTTGGAATAACCCTGCCATATCCTTGCCATTAGGAATACTAATGAAGCTTTTTTTTAAAAAAAAAAAAAAAAAATTCCCGACATTACTCATGTACGGCACCATAATCAAACCATGTGTATTCACAAATTTGATTTGCAGCAAATATCAACAAGAACAGAAAACAAATAAAGTATGATTTATCATTTATAGAAAAAATAATTTTCAAAACAAAAAAAAAAAATAGATTTGCGTTTGATTATAAAATATTTGTATGATATATATAGATATCTCATCAATATGCATTACATGAAGAAGTGATTTGTCAAGATAATCACAAAGAAGGGCTTACAGTAGTTCCTGAAACAATGATTTTCAGTGATTCCTGAATTTAACTTTTTTATATCCGTATTACTGAGAAGTTTGGTTTTTTTTCAGTGTGTAATACAAAGTAGGAAAATAAAGACTAATAACTTTACTTTTTTCAATAAATTCATTTTAATTTTAATTAAAGAATTGATAATTGCTTCACAAAAAAAATATATACTTTGCATTAAATATATGTACATATATACATATGCAATTTAAATAATTTTGTATTTTTACCGAAAGAAATATTTAAAAATTCTTAAGGTTTAGAATAAGGATTTTGTTTATTTTTTCTTTTCTTTTCTTTTCTTTTCTTTTCTTTTTTTCTTTTTCTTTCTTTCTTTTTTTTTTTAATAATTCTTTTTTTTATTTATTCTTTTTTTCAAATTCTGCACAGGACACTTTATTCAAAGAGTGACAGACAAATTTTTAAATGATTCAAATGAGCCGAAAAGTTACGACTCCTAAACCATACTATCATGTAACACTTTATGGAGTTAATTATTATGTAATATCTTTAATATTAGTTTAAACAATATTTTATTCAATAAATATAAAATAACAAAATAATAAATAAACATATATAACTTTTAAAAAGGAACAAGCCAGATGCTCATATTAACCCGTCTCCATATCTGTAGTTTACATTTTTGACCGATGTAGATATATGTATTTTAAGCATGTTAATGAGTAATATAAGTCAGTGTACCTATATTTCATAAAACAATAATTCTGTGTACCATAAAATATCATTATTGATATTACTGTTTAGAAACAGGTTATTGTTTCAGAAGCGTTTGGTGAGTTCAATATGTCTTTGAACAGTTGAAAAAAAAACATAGTTTTTTGCATGGGAAAGTAAAATTGTGTCACCATGTTACAATAATTCATTACAGATGTTATAACTTTGATTAAGTTTTGAGATGGTATTGTTACGAAAAATATGTATTAGAAATAAAAAATAAAAAAGAGTTATATAGTAATATAATACCATAGTTTTCCGTTATAAACAGTGTTTCCTTAGTAACAATTAGTGATCTTAATATCTTGTAGTTATTTTCTTTTCTATTATTATTATTATTATTATTATTATTATTATTATTATTAATTAATTAATTAATTCATTCATTCATTCATTATTCATTCATTTTTTTTTTTTGCTCAATTCTTGACTGTCCTCAAAAATAAAATACATGTTTCTGTTCCAATTTAATTTTTCCTATAAGAGCTAGTATTTGTTCTAAAGATTTGGGTTAACTGTTGTTATTGTTAGCATTTATTATGTTGTATGTGTTTATTCATTGCACACACACATACACACACACACACACACACACACACACTGTAGTTTTTTTTCTTGACTTAATCAACCTTTTAAAAAACAGCGTCAAAATTTTAATTGCAAAAGAAAACATAGGTCAACATAATCATTAGGGGTATTAATAGAATCGTGGTAGAACCAATCCGTTATTTGAATTAAAAGTTCGTTGTACCTCGTAATATTTATTTATTTGAGTCTCATCATACATACAACATATAAAACATTATCACACAGATAATTTATCGGAATAACTTAAAAGATCAAAATTAAAACCATAGGTAAAACCAACATTTCTTGCACCCTCAAATAAAACCTCTCGTATCGATTTTTACTTATCAATCAATGATGTTAGTGGTTTAAAATGGATTCAAAACAAAAATCATTAAAGTGATAAAGGTTTTTTCTACCAGATGGTGTATGGTTCAGGCTACAAAGTTCATCAATTAAAATTTGACCAATTCATCCTTGTGGGATGAATATTAATGAGTCTGTACTTTATGTAGTGTTATTGGTATTATTATTGGTACCATACAGACTGCAAACAAAAATATACTGAAGATACCATCAACAAAATGTTAGAGTTTTTGATAGACAACATATTTGTTGTGTTTGGCAATATTATCTTTCAACAAACAATCGGTATACCAATGGGCACAAACTGTGCACCTTTACTTGCTGATTTGTTTCTTTATTCATATGAATCAGAATTTTTACAGAACCTTGTCAAATCTGGAAAAAAGACTGTCGCTAAATCATTCAACTACACATACAGATATATAGATGACGTTCTTTCTCTAAATAATCACAAATTTGGAGAATATGTGAATGCCATCTATCCAAGTGAGCTTGAAATAAAAGACACGACGGATTCTCCATGTTCTGCTTCATATTTGGACTTATACCTCAATTATGACACCCATGAAAGGTTACATCTGAAGCTATACGACAAACGTGATGACTTCAATTTTCTATTGTCAACTTTCCGTTTCTTTGCAGTAATATCCCTGCTTCTCCTGCGTATGGTGTATATGTTTCACAGTTAATACGGTACGGTAGAGCTTGTTCCCACTATGGGAACTTTCTGCAACGAAGCAAATTACTTACAATCAAATTGTTGACACAAGGATATTGCAAGCCTAGGCTAATCAGGGCCCTTAAAAAGTTTTATGGCCGTCATCACAATATTGTTGATAAGTATGTAGTCACTGTATCCCAACTTATACTGGATATATTTGACTTACCATAGGTCTTTGTTCCTTTCATTCTCAAAATTGACTTACACGTGACGGGTGTAGCTAGCTAAACAGGAGGTGCTTACCCTTCCGGAGCACCCGGCCTCACTTCCTGGATGGAAGTTCACGTGTATCACCTATTTTGCCAGTTTGCAAAGTTTTGACTTTGTTTTTTGGGATTGTGATATGGACAAGGACTGGTATGTTTGTTTTATTTTTATTTTATTTTATTTTATTTTATTTTTATTTTATTTTTATTTTTATTTAAATCATAACTTATAAGAATGTAACAAAAACTTACATTGTTGTTCTTTACGTCGAAAATTATAAAGAAAGAAAGAAAGAAAAAGAAAATATATGTGTGCTTATATGTTCGGTTCGACGACCTCCCTCTTTATTTTTTCTTTAGGTTGTTTTTAACATTATATACTTATCATGTCAACTGAATCATAAGTGCAAAGAGAGAGAAATGGTGTAAACTTTTTTTAACCAAAACTATATGATTTAACAAACTGTCGTTGTGTGAAATTAAGTTATCACATAAAAAATAATTGATTTTAGACCTTTTGTACTGATTTCCTTGGTTTGAATAAAGTTCTCTTGGGACATTTTTTCTTTCTTTTTTTTTTTTTTTTTTTAAATTTCTTAAACCTATATTGTTCGAGCCCTTGCGTACATTGACTGTTGCCAAGAGCGCGTTTTTCAGTTACATATTTTTTTTCTTTTTATCGTGGATTGTTAAATAATTTTTTGAACTTTACTATGCATGAATTTATTAAGAATAGGATTTTTATAAATAAATGAACTAAAAGGTCACTATGGCATCTACTTACAAAAACTTGAGGGAAGTGCGAGTCAGGGTTAAAGGGCTAATAACTACGTCAGAACGTCAGGTTTACCTGGTTTTTTATGCATTTATATCTTTTATTATTCTACAAGGATACGGATATACTAATATATATATATATATATATATATATATATATATATATATATATATATATATATATATATATATATATATATATACCAGTCTATGAAGGTAAATTGCACTAAGCACCATCTCCTATTACACAATGGTTCAGATAAAGTTGTGAAAACATTCGTACAGACAATATGTCTAATACAACCTTTTTTTTCTTTTAAAGGTGTAAAAAGTCATGTTAAGTTATTAATAATGATTTCATCATGTAAACACTTTATTTATGAGAATATGCAAACCACAATTATAAATAATACATTATAAATTTACTTTTTTTTAAAAAAAAAAAAAAGTTTCAGGATATTTTAGTTTACTGCCAGATAAATATTATATTTCCTTGTTAAATTCTCTGCAAATTGTCATCATTTTCCACTAGGTTTTCGGAAGGATTTTTGTCGTTTTTGCAGTTGAGACCGGTGATTTACAGACAATATCTGATGTGTCAAATATTTTATATACCCCTGGTGTTTTCGTAATCTTCAACTTATTAAAGAATATGCACTTATTTATACACGTACAGGTATATAAAATAAATAAATAAATAATCCAGAAGACACTTGTTTGTATATTCATTAATATAGCAATCAGCGGAAAATGCATCGTCTGGTTGGTTCAATGTTGTTTTACGTCACATCAACAATTTCTACTATTTTTGTAGAGACCAATTGTTAATTAATTTAAACACAGGTAGTGCGTGGGTGGGCAAGGATTTCTATGACGACCTTTAGAGTACTAGCACACTTGCCGAAAAGTAAAATACGAGGTCACTCAGCAGTGAAGTCAAACGAAAAGGGAAAATCTTATTTACTTGTGGTAGACCGTGATCGAACCCATTGTTAAGACGTGTTTGCAATTGCTTTGTAGCCTGTCATACGTCTTAACCTAATTGGCCACCATGTACCCTTTAAGCATCACTTGGATAGAGCTTTCTTTGTAATAAACATTACAAAAAACCTATAAATTGGCCAATTAGACCAATTCGTGATTCTCAATTTCTGATTAATGGGCCGACAATTCAGTAGATCACAGGCAATCTATGACACTTGTTTTAGCAGTAGGACGGCCAGCTTCGATATTGTTAGTAGCCGATAATTTTTTTTTCCAAATTCTTATCACCAAACATCGCAGACTATATAGACTATTATAATTAGTAATTGTATGTTCTCAATATGCCATAAAATATTATATTATCTGTATTCACATAAATCGTTGATTTGTTTTATTGAAGCAGGGGCCATCGTGTCTAGTTTTCAAAGTCAAGAGTCAATAGCGAGGCCTAAAATTTTCTAAAATGTCAGAACCAGCATTTAGGAGAACTATCGATGAAGTCCCGTGTTTCGATGAAACCTAATAAACACAAAAAGACTAAAGGAAAGTAGTTGGTTAACAAGTAGACAAGTTAAAAGCTGAAACATTACTCTGGTTAAGCAGATCGATTCCTTATCATAACAAACATTTTTTTTATTTTTAGAACTTTCATATAAATATACTTCATATAAATATACTTCATAAGTAATGTTTACGTACTTCTCTGTAACTTTATCAATGAATATCAATTTATCAATAAAATTATCTTAATATACATTGCCACTTGATTTATTATTTTTTTTACCAATCATAGAAATATTTTTGGAATGTCAGATCTGCATGACCCAGTCCGGCTATATTAGTCATCTATTTACGTTAAAGCGGCAAAAAAAGAGGAAAACGTGTTTGTTGATGTATTTCAGCGGTTTAACATCTAATCTTTGTTAAAAATAAATCTAAACTGTCATGTGTTAATTACGGATACTGTAAAAAGAAAATTTGAATTCGCAGTAGAAGCATGACGCAAAAAAGTACCATTCAATTGCATTTCTACTAAGTGTGACCAAAAGTATTTGAAAAAATTGACTTGCTGATAGAAAATAGACAAGTCCACCAAGAATTTCCCGCAACAAAACTCTGTGATGACTATGTACCATATAAACAACTAAGAAAGCATTTGAATTAAACGAAATTAATAAAATGTATTCCGAAAATAATCAGAGAAAAACAAGGGAAAGCTTAAAAAGGGGGATGAAGAAAGAAAGAAAGAAAGAAAGAAAGAAAGAAAGAAAGAAAGAAAGAAAAAAGAAAGAAAAGAAGAAAGAAAGAAAGAATGAAAGAAATAATTTAAAAAAACGCGTAACAAACACTGCACATTAAAATATCAGTGAAACTCGTCAATCATGATATCTCCGTCAACAAACGAATTTATTAAAGCGGATAGCCATGCCAACATTTTTGTCCTAATATCCGTTGTATATGCCAGAGTAAAGAGTAAGAAGTCATGTTTATCTTGTATTTATTACTTTGTATCACATTTTCTTATGTTATTGGTGATTTTGCAAAGTTTGTTTTAAAGATATTTAAAAAAAGTTAAATACAATTTAAAAACATTTTCTTGACAACAGCCAACGTAATTAAAACCACGAACCATTGGAAAATATGATAAACAGTCAAACAATACGATATAAAGGAAATGTAACCACACCGCTCGACGGGGGAACAAATGAAAATATCTACTTGATTTTGGACGGGTATTGTAGCAGTGCTGTAGTTGCAGTACTATTGTTGAGCTCTTAAATATACCACTTATTTAACAAGTGATCTATAAAAGAAGAACTCAAAACCCCTATTTTAGACAATAATTTCACGAATTTAAATGTCTCGCCTGGTCAGTTTTTGATCGAGTAGAAAATACATTACTTTAACATAAACTTTCACATTTTGACACGCCGCCTCCGCCTACACACGGGAAAAGTATCACCTAAGTCTCGCCTTATGGCAATGTCAGGCTCAACAAAAACAACGATCCATGTATGTAAACTGCAATCAAAAAATTAAAAGAAACAAAGAATTTTTATTTCTTCTTTATTATCATGTTTCAAAACAACTCAAAAATAATATCCTGCAGAATAATACTACGCTTTAAAGAAAAATTAATTAGATAAAGAAACTGTTTGAAAATGCCTGGCCCACACAGAGGGGTTAGTAACCTACACGCCTTCGTAGAGCCTCATAATTGACACGTATCGATGGTACATGTACTATAAAATTGTATTTTCAAATGTTATTCCAAACAGTATTGTCCATATTTTCTTGTCACAATATCATTTATATCTGTTTCAAACAACAAAAAATGTTCACTTATAATTAAACAAATGATACCCAGCAGATAGTCGAGTAACTGAAATGCAGCTGAAATGTACATTTTAAAAACAAAATTATAAAATGATTAAAATAATCATTCTAGCTTTTATTTGTTGGTTAAAGTCAATAATTTTATATGTTCTAAAACCGAATTCAAATACTGTACACGTAAAAGATTAAAAGGTCATGTATCAAACATTAAACAGTAAATGAATCGCATTAATCAACAATCTTACTTTTAGTTTAAAATGACTTTCACAAGCATATACATAAAGTTTGTAAAACATACAAATAGGCATTTGATGAACAAGATTAATCATCCTAAGCTTCCTGAAAGAAAAATTATAAAATCCACACAAACGCACCACTTTAATGAGGGACCATAAAATCATAAAGTAGTAGACGGAATAAAGTAGACTTAAGTTTCCTATTTGTGTAATTTACGACATAAAGTTACGGGCAAAAATGATATATTTATAGACATTGTCTATTTTTTATTATGTAACCACAAACATGTTTAATTAATTAGATTGCAAAATGCCGTGCAAAAATTGCTAAAACTGTTTAAATCGTTTGTAAGAAACTATAATTCCTGATTTATAGACATATATAATATATATATAAACAACTGATCAACAATTTCCGACTTAGAGCGGGCACAGGATTATACTGACGTGTTGACCGGCACTAGATACTCAGTTATAGGCCTTATTAATTGTTTACTGGTACTGGAGAAGTAGTCGATCATGTGTAAAAGTTATCAACGCACGACAAACAACGAAAAAGAAAAAAACCGATCACGATCGCAATAGGTTATGGTGAACGTTCATTTCAGGAGGCCTTAAAAGAAAAAATCCTTTTTAAAAAAATAAAAAAAAAAATAAAAAACGTGTGCGCATGCAAGAAATTAACATAATTTAAAAGTGTCATTATGATGCGAAAATATTTTTTTATTTTAACAAATGCAAGTCGAGGGGTTCATTTATTGACAAAAAAATAATATATAATTCAAAAAAAGTTGATTAAATTAAAAAAAAAAAAAAGAAATTCAGAGAAAAAAACAGACACATACAAAAAAATAATAAATGAATAAAATTAAGAAAATAAGGTGAAAATTAAACAGGTTATAAATGTTTCTTTTGTCGATTTTACAGAAAATAAACCGACATGTACCAATGAAAATATAGCATTCAAATAAAAAATACTGAAAAAAGGTTACTTTGATAAGTACATATATATGTCATTAAATGATTAAGCAATATAAGGTCACTTATTTCATGACGTCACACAAAAAACTTAGGTTTTTTCCTTTCAAATTTGCACGCTGTGACAGACACTGCCAATGCCATGAAAGCTGGCTTATGTTATATTGATACATAATTTGTGATCGCCAAGAACATTATCAATAGACATTGTACGTGGTAAATAAGGGACGACCTTGTTATATGTTTAAATTAAATAAAGACTGCTTTCATGGTTGTTATAGTATCTCATTCTTTTTAGGTTTTTAATTTTTTTTTATTTATTTATTTATTTATTTTTATGTTGTTTTTATTGTTAAATGAGATCATTTGTGTGAAACTGTTATCACTGTTTCAGAAAACCTCATGGTCGTTTGCAGTTAAATATCAAAAGATTTACAATAACTTTTCAAGTGTAACAATAAATTGTTAACTGTCGGAACCGTTACATAGCAACGTCTTACAGGTGTTCTCTTGAAGAAAGTAATAAATTTCCCATCAATATATGTTCAGTATATTAGTTCATATCTATTCAGTCTTTTTCTAAACGTCTAATATATTTTGTTTGAAATCTTCAACCTAATCATCAAGACTCCCTTTTACCATGTCTTAAAACATATCATTTTTCTCGAATTTTCTGTGTTTTGAGGCTAAACAGATGCCAGAACACATTGCCTTGTGATCAACAAAATATACATACAGCACCTTACCGACCTGTTCTGAACATTGTTCATCAACACCAAATAGATTGACCATATTCTTGTCATTAGCCTCGCCGATTGGTTTAATTGTGTGGTTTCCTGCCTGTTTCTTTCGTTTATTGTACAGCGCTCAATTGTCACATAAAGCATCTAAGCATACTGTACACCTAATAGTTGCCGTCTCCTTGGCTACACGGATCACAGAGTATATCAACTTTTACCTCCTCGGATACCGATTCTGATCTGTCCATAAAAGGTAGGATTAGATGATTGGCTAATATCACCTGAGCTTATTTTTCTTGTGATGAATTTGATCAAGCATATGGATATTTTGTCTGCAAACTGACCCCAAACTTACTCT
The DNA here is from genome assembly GCA_029721355.1 of Tegillarca granosa. Taxonomy (NCBI): domain Eukaryota; kingdom Metazoa; phylum Mollusca; class Bivalvia; order Arcoida; family Arcidae; genus Tegillarca; species Tegillarca granosa. The sequence goes on along the minus strand of CM056601.1, from coordinate 32,555,039 downwards.
TCACCTACCTGTGATAACACATAATTTTTTAAACACCTTGGCAAAACGTATGAAGGCATGTTATTCATTAAGAATTTGTGAATCGTTTAAAACATACTGGGAATAATAATCCCTTCTTTTTGACGCAATATCACTTTATCGATTTAGGACTTGTAATAGTCGTCTGAAATAGAAGTATAATAAAATCAAATAAGGAAACCCACTTCGCTAATGTCAGACACTTTTAGTCTCCGTACCAATATATAGTTAAAATACTATTCCTCTTTTGAATAACTATTTATTTAATCTCTGTTATTGTTAATTGTTGTGTGCATGATTTTGGTAAAAATTCACAAATGTTCATGACATTGCCATACTTGCAAAAAGTTGCTAATTTTAAGTTTTGAAAAGTACAACAAACTGAGCACAGTATTGCACATTGAAGGTCAACGGTCACCACCATTATTGCCTTCTTTATTTTCCGTGTCTTATGGGTTGAGTTGTCAATTTCGGCGTGTCTTACTGCAAAACAGGTTTGGTTATGGCTCAACATGTCATTATAATCAAGTTTGCCTAAAATATTAATTCACATCACGTTCTACTACATTTTAAAAAAGAAATTTGCGTCAAGCTTCTGAATCAATCTCCGAACAGCTGCTATTTAACTCTCAGGCGCAGAATATTCGTGATATGCAACAAAATTAACATATTTTTACATCTTGTTTATTTTTCAATATTTAAATTTGATAATTTAATTCATTCATTTAAGTAAAAATCAACTCGATCGATACTCTACCTGGTTTTCATTCAGTCACATAAATCATATATATGGTCAAAGCGAGGTAACTTGTCAATTTATCTTTATTTGCGCTACTCATAAATAGGATGAAATCAAACTCGACTTATTTAAAAAAAATGAACTTGAATAACAAATATCTTGATTTTTGGGTTTCGGTAGAACTTTTATTCAAGCTTTGGTTAAAATTCGAGAATTTTTCTTCTGAAAAAAATTATTTCTTAAAAATTGTACCACTTAAAAATTATTTATATTTTCAACTTCTATTTTTATCTTTTCAACGTTATTAAAATGATATCTCAAAAATAAAGCCAATTTAAATTAATAAAAATAACCTTCAATTTAAAAAAAATACTTTATTAAAATGTTGAAAATGAATTATAGATAGATTTATATACAACAAAAAATGATTGTAATATGATGTTTTGTTTACAGGAATTTGTATAATAGACACGCAATCTACTATTTAAGTGGTCTTGAAATCCGGGAAGGACAGCTGTTTACTAAATCATGTTTCCACGAGTCAATAATTATGTGAAAATTAAGAAGATATTATAATATTTGTCAAAACAAATGGTACCTTTATTTAGTATAAAAGCGTTATTATTTTGCTGTAAAATATGATTGGTTTCTGTCGAGCAGGTAAGATGCTGAAGCTTATCCTATTGGCAGTCATAATTTCTGTCTATACGGCTGCTAAAGGTTGGTTGTTAATGATATTATTTAGTGCCCTAATATGCTGTATAACGTTTTTTAACAGTGTTAACTTTTCGCAAAGAGACAATTTTTCTTAAGCTCAAGGATTGATCTTTAATAGAAACACAAGTTCTTGTTTATGAAAGCTCTCTCTCTCTCTCTCTCTCTCTCTCTCTCTCTCTCTCTCTCTCTCTCTGAATAGAATTTAAATTTGAATCTCAGCGATTTCATGTAATTCTCATTCTTTTTGCTTATATATGTAAATGCTTATTTAGAAATTTTTAGCTTTTTAGAGGCAACAATTACACATTAACTGTGTCATAAAGGCTTTTTTTTTAAATTTTATCGTTAAATACATTCAAAAAATGCTTTATGACAACTGCATTACCTTTGTTAATAGTTCTGGAAACCAGTTATATTTTCTGTCCGGGAAATAAGTTCTGTCCCGGGAAATTTGAACAAAACATGATTCATATTACTTCATTTTCATCGAAACACTTGCAACTGACAGCTCCGCTGAAGAACTGAGTGACCATCATACAAGATACTGGAAAATGTTTGCACAATTAATATATTGCTAGAATTATTATCATTATTTTTTTCAGTTGAAGTTTGTAAGTCAGTGAACTGTAACAGTTTTGGTTTTTTTTTCAGTTGAAGTTTGTAAGTCAGTGAACTGTAACAGTTTTGGTTTTTTTTCAGTTGAAGTTTGTAAGTCAGTGAACTGTAACAGTTTTGGTTTTTTTTCAGTTGAAGTTTGTAAGTCTGTGAACTGTAACAGTTTTGTTTTTTTTTTCAGTTGAAGTTTGTAGGTCAGTGAACTGTAACAGTTTTGGTTTTTTTTTCAGTTGAAGTTTGTAAGTCAGTGAACTGTAACAGTTTTGGTTTTTTTTTTCAGTTGAAGTTTGTAAGTCAGTGAACTGTAACAGTTTTGGTTTTTTTTTTCAGTTGAAGTTTGTAAGTCAGTGAACTGTAACAGTTTTGGGTTTAGATATAACAGATGTAAAGTGCCCGGATCCATGTATGTCACTAAAATCAAAGTGACAAATAAAAAATCTCATAGTGCGTGTACGCACGGACAAACGTATGGTAGATACGTCGGTGATATCTGGGTAGATGATGGATGCCGTGCAACGTTTAAAGTTTGTTTTAAACCAGGTAAGAAATCTCAGTTATTTAGCTTTCTTGCAGGAGGACTTTAGTCACTACAGTTTTTAGGCTAGTGTCTTTTGCCCTTCTACCCCACTCTTTTATAACTTATTGTGTTGATTTTTATCAAAGTTGATTTATGTGAAAATATAACAGCGTTTTACCCACGGATTTACTTTCCCGCGATTTTGCTGCAACCCTTGCAACGGGGTTTACTTGTATTAAACAGTCGCTGGAACTGAGGAGAGCACTGAGCAGGTTTACTCTTGACATGCGATCTCTTCTTCAATATACTTATTATTAATTCCATTCCAACAGTTACATGTACATGTATTTGTATTTATGTTAGTGTTATACATTAAATTTTTTTATTATCATTATCATGTACAGAATTTTTAATATATTATCTTTAGTTAAAAATTCAAAATTTTGCACATGACCCTATCATTATCACTAATTTAAATGCGCATTTTATTAATTAATTATTTTTATTTATTTATTTATTTATTTATTTATTTATTTATTTATTTTTCCAGGCAAAAGCAGGGACATTGCGTGCGACAGCTCAAACTTCAAAAGAAAACAATGCTTCATCGGGTCTAAAGCCATTCACTACACCCTACTCTCGCATAAATCAAATTCTCCGTGCATACCCGGACACAGTTATGGAAAGGAAGGGTCTAACTTGTATGTGGACCATGGATGCCGAGCGGTATTCCGAATCTACTATCGTTTAAAAAATAAAACGAAATGCCAATAAATAATTATACATAAACATGTTTTATTATTATTATTATTATTATTATTATTATTATTATTATTATTATTATTATTATTATAATAATTATTGACGTTTGACATTAGGCCAAGATTTTTTTTCTGACCTTGCCTACCCTAAGTTACTAGTACTGTGTCTTCCTTAAAATTTCTATCGCAATTTTTTATTTGCGTTTTTAAAGTTGTAAAGTCTGCTATAGACAGAAATTACCAATTAATGTTTGAACGTTCTGTTCCGAGTGGAGTGAAATCATGATATCTCCCGACAAGATTATTTCACTTTGTTTTATGATAAATAAATAACTGGAATACTTTCTAACTAGGATTATTCCCAGAAGTATTCGAAGCCTAGACGATGAGGAGCTGTGATCCGTAATTCGGCGCTTCCAATAGACCACTGGGCTACAGTATAAAATGAATCCCTCGACGGCATAAAATCCAATTAGTTGACAAGCTAGAGGGTTTTAATTTTATCTATCCTTTGATTTTTTTATTTAACTTATTTTATATGATACATGTATTCGGTTTGAAATGCATGTGTTCCAAAGCCCGTCAAAATTATTCAACTTGTATCGAGACGGACAAATGAGGAAAAGTAGAGAAAATATGAGTACTCTGGTCTTTGGGTTAAGACCTTAAACAGCAATGATCCATGTCACGATATAGGCGGTGCACGCCAAGGAACCGTGACTGCAAATTGTTCTGCGAATGTAAAAAAAATCTGTTATTTCGCCTACAGCTGGCGACGTTCCGATATAAATGATTCTTGACAAGGACCTAACCCCCCTAAATATCTTTACAGTGCTTGTGTACTTGCCCGAAAACATAAACATAATGTTGTTTTATGTCTCATGCGCAGTTTTTCATCTATTTGCGACATCATCAAGTTTATGAATCTTGATTTTAACACTTAATTTGTCTTCATGTCGACGGGGCCTCGGTGGCTGAGTGATGTAAAACACGGATAACAACGCCTATTACCCAAATCCCAGTCGGGCAAATCCTAGTGTGAGAAGTTTTTTTTTCACTTGCCGAAAGTCGGTGGTTTAGTTCGGGCACTCCAGTTTCCTCCACCATCCTAAAATCTTATATAAATCAAAGAATTTTGACTGGGACGTAAACACCATTTCTTAGCAAAACTCATCTGTTTCAATGACGGAAGTATGATGGAGGAATTTTTACGTTTTAAATGAACATTGAATATTTATTTATTACTTTACGCTTACAAAAGAGAGAATGTTGAGAAAACAGATAGATCATTATGTAAATCATCAGTATCTTACTATTCACACTAGTCTACCCGATTGAATTTGGAACCTAGGCTCAAAAAGGTGTTGTTTGACGTTAAAAAAAACGTTGAGTGTCATCCTGTGCCTTACGCCGTAAGTGTTAACGTTTGGAAAACTTCAAAGCGGCTTTGCATTTAGATAAATTTGTAACGGCGTCATTATAAATAGCTGATTGATAATTAACTTGCTTAACGTCAAACCAGCTATTCGCGACTAGAGAAAGTGCATTAGAACAAGTTTGTGCATGCGTGAGATGTCCGAGAGTAAATTATGCTCTGTCTTGTTATAGTGCGCACTCAGAACGACTTTATGTTAAGATGTTACCCCATCGAGTCAGTATTCAACAGACAAGCATTCTACACCCCAGTCAGATAATCCTGACATTGGGTGACCTGTCCTTTCATATCAAACGCTAATGAAGCAGCATCTCATTATTTTTAGTCTTATGTCCCAGTCGGGGTTCGAATTATTGACCGTCCGCTCTCGAGGCGGACTTTCTACCACTAAGACAACGAGGCACTTAGAGTTTTCACACACACCCTACATACGATTAAAATTTATGTTTATATTTAACAATATTAACAATATTTATACGAGTGGAGTGGAGTATTGTAAGTCAATTTTTTTTGTCATGACTTATTTCGAGGCGGTAAGTTCCGGGATGGTAGAGAAACCGTAGTGCCCGGAGAAAACCACCGACCTCCGGCAAGCGAACTGACAAACTTTCCCAAACTAGGATCTGTCCCGAGTGATATTCGAACCTAAGCGGTAAGAGGCGCTGTGGTCTGTAATCGCGCGCTTTAGACCACTCGGTCACAAAGACCTCACAATATTTATACGCTATGTAAGATAGATATAAAGGATCTATGTTACGGTATTGCCTACTATAGTTTAAGGGTAGATTGCAGTGGAAGAGAGTATAGAAAACGAATCCTTTCACTTACATTGAGACGATATGTTATTGGGTGATGGAGGAAACCTGAGTTCCCGAAGAAAACCACTGAACTTCAGCAAGCGAACTGAATTTCTCGCACTAGTATCTGCCCAAGTAGGATTCGAACCTTAGCAATGAGAGGAGTTGAAGAGGATATTATACTTTGTTTTTGTTCTATTTAACAGGCTTTCTTTATTTTGACCCCAACCTCTATTCAAAGTAGAATGCAGGTTAATTAAACGAGCCTACATCTTTAGAATACGTAACAGTACATTTACATTCCCATCTGAGGAAACTAAAATGATCTACAGCTAACGGAGCTTTTATTTATTTTTCCTAATTAACAATACATTCATAGACAAAACGTATATGGAAATAAATTGTTTTTATTATTATTATTATAATTATTTTATTTTATTTTATGTTTGAACTGATCAGTTGTTGTTTGGTATATATATTACAACTCGTATAAGACAAACGAAGTGATATTACCTCTAAAAGGGTTTTGTCAACGACAAATAATTATAATACCTAAATGAGCTCAGGCCTCCCGATACGCGTTTATAACGAACTCTTGATGGAGAAGAGGGTTTTGTCAGCTTCGGCTTTATATTTGATTTTCAATTTTTATATTCACATTGATTTTCAAGTTAAGATAATAAAAAACTTTAAGAATTTTTTTTTTTTTTTTTTTTTTTTGGTGGGATGTATGGTTATATGATTTTTTATGTAACAATTACAAGTTCCTGGCCGGGTAGAACCAGTCAGTCGATTGATGCTAATTTTTATATTCATTTTATTTAGGGACATTGAAAGTTTACATATAGAAGAAAAGTTGTGGCAATGGAACTTTATCGAAGGAAACTAGAAAATGACAACCACGATTTAGTAAGGGTGGGCTAGGAATGCAAAGGATATCAAACATCAAGTACAAGATGTCTGCCTCCATAGTGTAAAACGTTTTTCTTGAAAGTTTTTTGCAGATGAGTGATTTTGTATACCTTTTTGCAACGGTTCTTTGGTAAAAAATGATCAGAATACTTAGAAAATTTGGAGCAAGTCATCGTGTCGGCCTGTCATCTAGGTAAGAAATATTTAATTTTAGCGTTGAACGAATATTATGCAACACCTGCAAACTAAAAGTCAGACTGATGAAAGATGAAGGAATAATATGCATACCGTTATTTCAGTCAACAGTTGTCTCTCATGTAACTTGAGAGTTCTTAAACTAGTCTTTGGTTGTTAATTTAATCAATCTTATCACGTCTGATTATATAAAATTTTATCCTAAAATTGGAAATCGCTAGAATGAAACGGAGGTGGAAAATGAAATGGCCAAACCGAGACTCGAACCAGAGACCCTCGCAATACTAGCGAGAAGCCCTACCGACTGAGCTACCCGCCTCCTATCAAGCCCGTTAAGCAATATTTCTCCCTCACTTCTTGGGTTGGACAAACACCTCAACTGTATTGGGAGAGTGAAAAATACAGATTTTGGGTTCTACAACGTAGAGGATACAGATACAGTGACCCAACTTGGACTCGAAAATGGAACCTTCCCAATACTAGATGAACACTCATCTGACTGAGCTACCCTGCAACCTATTAAACCGGTTTCTGCCACACCTTTACATAAGATTGGTTGTAATCTTGTTTACATAACATCAGCAATTTCTGAGCTATTTGCAATCAGGGCAAGGTCAGTAAAATATATGGATTAATCTAAGAACTAATTTACTTAATTTAGGTATGTGAGAGTGTGTATTGTTTTCTGTTTATACAAGCACACACTAAGGGCAACTTATTGTTAAGGTGCTGCTGTTAGGGAAACCATGTTTGTGACAGTGAATTATGCAAAACTTTAATAGAAAATCCAATCTATTTGAATTACGGTAAGTTTGGTATTTTTCACTTACTTAAGTCTCCACATAACTCAAAAATCATTATGCCCATCAGCAATTAATTTTCTGCTAAAAAGAAAAAGTTTCTGTTACTGTGTTTTAACATGTTGGAAATGGTGATGTTTACAATGAAAGTGATGATTTTGGTGACACATCACATTGTATTTGCAAACGAATCCAACATTTGCCTTGTTTTTCAATATGTAAAATCCCCATAGCAGCAACTTTTTACTGTTTGCAGAAATTTTCTATGGTGAATTGGATGTAAGTTTCAAGTTCCTGTTATGACTAGACTAAAATGAAAAAAAAGTACAGAACTTTACACAAGTTTATTGGATTTTCTATGAAAATTAATCTTAATTCACTGTCAAAACACAATGAGTCAAACAGTTGTTCACCAAGTCAACATGTCACAAACAAGCATACCACTCCCCTTGTCAAATTATCCCGGTGAACCATTTGATACTCTGTCTTTCTAATGCTGAACACCAGTTATGGAAGCAGTATCACAAATTTAAAGTATTATCATATGACCCTATCAGAGATTGAACCCCAACCTCTACTTAAGATGCATATATATAAGGTGCAGATTTAATTTAGTGTGACAGGTTAGAAAATTGGATATGGTTACCCTGAAGAGTCTTGTCACTGATGAATCAACTATATCAGAGGGTTTATTAAGCTACAAAACAAAGCAAGCATAGAGCATGTACGTGTACAGTGTACCGGTATATACATTTACCTTTTCAGAAAAATAGCTTAATTATCATTTACTTGAAATGATTTGATATAGAATAATTATTTGGTTTGTTTATAGGAAATGGAATGTGATTGGAAATTGTAGGGGATGTAGTAATAATGTACAGGATGCAGTCAGACAGCTACAACCTGATGATAAATTACATGGGTATACTGTAAATAAGGTATAATTACATCATCAACTTGGTTATAAATTACATGGGTACAAAGTAAATAGTATAATGATAACATCAAATTGGTGATCATTACATGGGTACAAATTAAATAAGGTATAATAACAACATCAACTCAGTTATAAATTACATGGGTACATAGTTTCACAAAATGCAAATTTCTATCAAAGTGACAACAAAAATAATAATAATAATATAATAAAATTGGCAAATTTTTTTTCCATTAAAATATTCTATATCATGCCATGTGAAAATCATCAAGTATGTCAATTAAACAATTCCAGTACACATTAAGACCCCTTTGCTACATGACTTAGATTTAAGTGACAAGAGGCTGATTCTCAAACTTGCAGTCACCTTATCTCTTGATCAGTAGTTATAATATACCAGGTACTTAACCCTTTTTATCTATCAAGATTATAAATTGCAGAATTTTCGGCAATTGTATCCATTTATTTTGCTAAAATTCATTAATATTAAACATACTTGATATACATAAAATTTAGAAAGTAGTTGAATTCTGTGTTACTCTTTTTTACTATGTACATGTACATGTATATAACTTAAGAACCTTTAATTGTACTAATTGTGTGTAAGTTTCGATGATGGTTTATGGTTATGGTTTATTCATTCTGTTGATTTACATTTAACATTTTTTACATTTAAGGTAGTTGAAATACCTGAATTTTCCTTGACAACTGTTGCATTGAAGCATGATAAAACAGGTGCCCAACATTTACATCTTGCAAGGAATGATGACAATAACACATTCAGGTAAGAAATTAACACCTGTAAAGCATGTATGCAGACTTGGTTTAGTAGTACTTTCTTTATTATGAAAGTTAATGGTTACAGGTTCAAACCCGAGCCATGACTGAGATTTTTAAGCAGTGATTTTTTTACATCTTCTAACATGGACCTATTAACATCTTGTTATTATTAAAAAATATCTTTGAGCGCTCTCTCAAAATGATACATCCGTAGAGCTTGAAAAAAAAGTTAACCTCCCGTGGAAGCTAAAATTTTAAATTATAACTGCTTGTCAACTATATTAGCTAATGTCTTAAAACCAGGTTAACAAATTTAATAGAATTTTACACCCCTCCTCTATGCCATTATATCAGATCTCTGACTGAATGTCATTTGGTTTATAGGTAGCTAATTGTCTTTCTTAAAACATTCTGTGCATGTGCATGTGTTAATGAAATTCACAGTCAAGCTGCTTGTTAAATATGTAATGCCTGAAATAAGACTGAGCGGTGAGAAATCATGGCTGGTCTTCTTTATAAGGTCAAACTTGACCTTGATTTAGATTAAGTACAGATTCACTTTCCTTTTTTACAGTGTTTTATTTAGAACCACACCTATGGATAACACTGGAGTGCCACACATTTTAGAACACACCACTTTATGTGGATCTAAGCAGTTTCCTGTCAGAGATCCATTCTTCAAAATGTTGAATCGCTCACTAGCTACATTTATGAATGCCATGACAGGTAGGTACATGCATAAAACTTGAACATGTACTCAATCTTGCACAATGAAACATATTTATTTGTTATACCTTATAAATTTGTTTTTCTTATGAATGCATTGATATTACTCCATGTGATATTTTGCAATGCAGACCAGGGGCTCCGGCTCCAGCTTCACTTTGGTCCATATAATTTCAGGGTGCATGCCCGGTCTATAAACTGAGATAAAGCCTGCAACCCAATGAAATATTTATTTATTTATTTATTTATTTATTTATTTATTTATTTATTTATTTTATTTAATTACTTTTTTCTATTCAGGAAAGAAACATTGAAGTTTATTTATTTATTTATTTATTTATTTATTTATTTATTTATTTATTTATTTTATTTAATTACTTTTTTTCTAGACAGGAAAGAAACATTGAAGTTTATTTATTTATTTATTTATTTATTTATTTATTTATTTATTTACATTATTTTATTTTATTATTTTTTTTTTTTAAATGGTTTATTGAATAATGAAGTCAGTGTTTGTTGTAGCAAATTGAATTACTCTTATATTATTTTTATAGATGTAATATCACTAAGTGTACATAAGAAGTGTTAATCATAAGATAATGGTTAAAATATATTTTACCTTGAATTATTTTTCAGCTAGTGATTGGACATTGTATCCATTTTCTACACAGAACAAAACAGATTTTGAGAACTTGATGTCCGTGTATTTAGATGCAGTTTTCTTTCCACAGCTCAGGGAACTAGATTTCTGGTAAGAGAATTATATATACAATTCTAAAATTTTAAAATCCCAGTCTGAAAAAAGAAAATCACCTTTTTTGTATTATGTACATGGTATATTTGTCTTATTTTGATTATTTTGTTATCTTAAAACATTTTAATTATGTTTGAAATACAGAATTAACGTGTGTTAAAAATACAAGTCAGGTATGCTTTAAGAGAATTTTGGGCAAGCAGTTCTATAGTCAATAGTTTTACTAAACCCTACAGTCAATTTTTCCTTGCCCAGCAATGATCTTGTTTTATTACCCTGCCACACTGGTGACACAGGGATAAGGTTTTGTGTTATATCCTCCCATTCATTGACAGATGTGTGCCCCTCTCTCTGTCCATCAGTCTGTTTTCAAGAAAATTAAATTTAGATGAAAGGGAAAGATTCAGTGAAAAATACAAATGTTTTTTTTTTACTATAGCATAGAGAATGGTAATGAAAAAAATAAGAGGGGAATAATTTATTTTTCTTTATAATTGTGCACAGATGTTTGCACCACATCACAGCATGGGGTAAATGCCCAGTTGGATGCCTTTTTTATAATGTATACTAGCGGAAAAAAGTAACTGTGCATGACTGAAATGTGAGGTTATAAAATAATTTGAAAATGCAAAAGCAATGAATAATTTCGTATTTGTTTATTAGATATTTCTTTACAAATTCATGTCATTGAAAAGGTTACAGATACTGTTATTTCATACGCAGGGGACTAGAAATATAGCAGATAGTAAAAGTCAGTTCACAAGATCAGTATCGTGTGTGACCACCATTAGCATTGACACAGGACTGACAGCGACGCCTCATAGAGTTGATTAAATGCCTAAAGAATGCTTGAGGGATGTTGTTCCATTTCTGGTCTAACGCTTGGGACAACCATTGCAATGTAACAGGCTGATTGGGCAGATGATGTAATTGGCGTTCCTTTTCATCTCATACGTGTTTAATTGGAGAAAGGTGGGGTAAAACGGCTGGCCATGGTAACACATTGACGTTATGCTGTGCCAGAAAATCCATTGCAACCCGTGCAACGTGTGGTCTTGCATTATCATGCTGAAAAGTGACGTTACGTTGCTGTCCTTGAATGAATGGGATGACATGGGTCTGTAGGATTTCATCACGGTACCGTACACCAGTCAAATTCCCGTCGATGACTACCAGAGGAGTTCTGTCATTCGCTGTGATGCTACCCCAAACCATTACCCTGCCCCCATCCGAACGAACGTCATTCCACCACACACCCATTATGGAAACGTTCTCCAATGCGCCGATACACTCTGGAGCATCCGTCACTGCTGTCCAGGTGAAATCTTGACTCATCGGTGAACATAATTTGTGCCCAGTCTCGTCGATTGAAGCCTAAATGTGTTCTGCACCATGCAAGACGAGCTGTGCGATGACGTCGTTGTAGAATTGGACGGATTGCCAGACGTCGTGGGCGAATATGTCTTTCCTGTAAACGATTCCGTACTGTTCTGGGGCTGATTGGGCGTAGTCCAGGAATGCTCCGGGCAGTAGTACTGGCAGTTTGGAAACGGTTTCGGAGTTGCACAAGCCGGATATGGTTGTCTTGCTGACTTGTTGTTACACGTGGACGTCCTGAATGAGGGCGGTCTCTAGTGGTGCCAAACTGTTGGTATCATCTCCATTAAGCATAAACAGTGTTTCTGTGGACACCAAAATGTCTAGTGACAAAGCTTTGGGTCTTACCAGCCTCAAGCATACCAATTGCGTGGAGGCGATCATTTTCATTTAGCCTAGGCATTACACTATGGAAGCTTTCAACCGAATAAACTTGCTTTTCTGGTTTTCTGGTGTCCAAACAAACAAACAACAGTAAATCATTCCTAAAATATTGTCACACTGAAATGCCGGGGGACAATTGCGTGAAAACCGACCTGTGTGCATGAAGCTTAAAAATCACGGGCAATTGATGCAATGACCGAGCGATATGATAGAGGTATATACACTTACCATTTGTGCAAATTTTAAGATTTATACATTCAGTAATAATAGCGAAATTATAAATTTTATTGATGCACAGTTACTTTTTTCCGGTAGTATATATGCAATATTTAATAATCTAACAAAGCTTCTGTGAAAGGTCTTAATCTCCATATTGAACGTGTAAATTATTTTTTATTTTAGCCAGGAAGGTTGGAGATTAGAACATGAAAACCCACAAGATCCAAACTCACCACTGGTGTTCAAAGGAGTGGTCTATAATGAAATGAAAGGTGTATTTGTAAGTATCACATTCTTATTTATGTCTTGCAAATAGTAGTAAAAGTATTACCTGTAAAAGCATAATCACTTTCCAGGTCAAAGTTCACATGTTCAACTAAATTTGCAAGTTTTGAGATTGTGATTTAAATGTGGATTGGTATGTTTATGTTTGATACAGATGTATTTAATACTTTTTCGTCTCCAAGTGAAGATTTTAAAAAAAAATTTTCTGGTAAACGAATTATCATGATTATAGGATACACCTTTGTGCCACATGATACATGATATAAGCTAACATTTGTGTAAAGCTCTTTTTAATAGTTATTATAAGGAAAATGTTTAAATTGGAAAAGTGTCAATTTTCTGAGAAATAATCAAAATATGAATTCCCATATTAAGTCAGAATAATCATTCAACCAAAACATTGAGGGGCTTCACATGGTTCAGAGAAATATAAAAGAACTTCAGAAATATCGGTATAAGACTCAGTATTATTAATGAACGGTTTCAATATGTTATAATAATTTTGTTATACTTAATTTAGTCAAGCTCACAAAATATATTTATGCAAGCTGTACAGAACAAGCTGATACCCGATCATACATATGGTGTTGTGTCAGGAGGAGATCCAGCATATATAACAGATCTGACATGGAAACAGCTCAAAGAATTCCATTCCACACATTATCATCCCAGCAATGCAAAGTAAGTATGCATGCTTAATTAAACAGCTTTATCAAATATTCATGTTTAAACTGAACACAATTGACAAAACAAATACCTCATAAGTCAGATACAACAATGTCACTTTTATTTGATCATGCTCACTGCAATGACAGTGTGTTCTGATACAATGAATGGATTGACCTCTTAAGTGAGTGAAATACATGTATAAGATTTTACATTTCAATCAAGAGTAGACTATGAAATATCCTACTCTCACTAGTTTCTGTCAATATCATTGGACAGTCCTGGTCACGTGGTGACCTAGTTAATATACATCATATCGGGTCAGTACAATTCCATATCTAGCCAGTATGAGAGTTATTTCCCTTGACTTACGTCAATGGCGACTACCCTCACCCGATATGGATTTTACTGACCCTGTATAAACCATATTAGGTCATCAACTGACCCTGTAACTAATAATGTCACCAGCTGTAGTAAAAGTTGAAGAAAGCTTGCTGTGAAAGCTAATTTTTGTCCTGTAACTACATGTACTTAATACAGTGTAAAAGACTTGCTTAAGGTTCTTCTTTGAAGGACTCAAGTGTAGGTTACAATGGAGTAAAGTAATAGAGTTTAACACCTTTTTCTAATTTTTTTTATTTATTTAGATAGTCAGTTTTGATGGTAAAGAAAGCAGTAGTGTTCAAAAAATAACATATTTGTTTGGCAAGGAAACTGGCAGACTTTCCCTCACTAGATTCTGATTTTGAAGCTATAGAAAAAGAGTTGCTTTTTTCCATGAGTTAGTGCTTGAGACCATTTTACAACCTGGACCCAAAAATGTGGGCAAGAGATGAAACTAATCTTATGTACATTATTTTATTACAGATTCATAACTTATGGTAATTTCCCTTTAGAAGATCATCTTGGGTACATAAATACAAACTACTTAGAAAAATTTGACCAAATACAAGTGGACACTGCTGTCCCAGCTCAACCAAGATGGACAAAACCAGTATGTTAATAATTTTTTTCTGAATTTTTTACTCTAGAATTTCTTTTTTATTGATTCGGATGAAAAATTGATTAATATATAATTTGATATGGATTTGAAGTTTATATCCTTTTTGTCAAGATTATATATTTCAAATTGACATATGATTTTAATCTTTTTTGGATGTTGACATCAATTTGATATTACAGATATGACATTGAAATATGATTTATCAATTTATAACAAACATTCCTTGGGTATAATTTAAATAGTTTTTCTCTTCATAAAGTATTAGCATGCATAAAAACAAACATCATGCTTTGTATGTTTATAAATTAGATTAACAAAAATAAAAATGTGAAAGTTTAAAGTTTTGGATTGGATTGCATATTATTTGCCAAGTTGACATTTTTGTCAAAAATGTCTGTAAATCAGATACATGTAAAAACGAAAATCATTTAAATTGGTCATTTTAACTGCACTTAATCACAAAAAGAGAAATGTCATTAAACAAGCTTATATTTATATACTTTACAAATAGATACTGATTAACACTTTGTTTCCTTCTTAAAATTATTTTCATATTTCTCAAAGGAAAAATAATGTGACTGTGGGTTGTGTCCAAAAAGAGTCATTATGTAACATCATTTCATATTATGTTTTTGTATCAGCTTATTTAAAATCCACCCTGTTCATAATTATATGATGATTTAAACAGACCCTTTTTGATGTATCAGTTAAGTTTGTCAAGTTTTTCTTGGTGTTTCTTCTTCAGAAAACAGAACATATAACATGTCAGCCAGACCCAATGGCACCAGATCCAGAAAAGCAGACGACAATTTCTGTCAACTTTCTTCTTTCCGAGTATGTATTAATCATTTCTTACTCTTAAATAAAGCTCAATAAGAAATGGTAAAATGGCACCTTTCTGAAAGTTACAGGAAGTAAAATAAAATAATAACCAGTATATTGTTTTTATTTTTGAACAAGTTTTATACATGCTGTCTTTTGTGCGATTAATTTGTTTTAATGAAACAAGAGAATTCTGGAAAAATTTCAAGAATTTGGTGTAAGCATTACTTCTCATGAAAAAATGAGTGTTGTAATGATAAATTTAGAGCTTTAATCCTGACATTTTGATTTTAGAAAGTGTAATGAGGTAATTATCATGTACTGGCTATACCTGGGCTGTGTTATTATGTTCTCATATGTTGTCATTTATATTTCTATGTAACAATCTAACAGTTGTGTTCTTTAATAGTATTACAGACATATTTGAAGCTATTACATTGAAGATAATAAGTAATTTATTGACAGAAGGAGAGACATCACCATTCTACCAGTCGCTTATAGAATCTAATTTAGGATCTGATTTTGCACCAGTAACTGGGTTAGTTTTATATTTTATTCAGTATATTACACTCCTTCCTTAATCTTATGCTAGTCAAGGTATGAGTCTCTCTCAGGCATATCCATTTGTGAAAAAGATTGTCACTTCATGTACAAAAGGCAAACAGTTTTCTCTTGGATTTCTGATTTCTTCTCCCATCCATGAACTGACAGTCTGATATAAGTAGAATAATGATGGGTGCCTAAACCACCATTTCTTCATTTTACTCTTGTTTATATATATATACAAACGTGGAGTGGAGTGAATGGTGTTTTATGCCCCAGTCAAGATTCTTTCACTTATTTTGTGGCTGTCAGTTCTGGGATGGTGGATGAAACCGGAGTGCCCCGAAAAAACCACCGACCCCCGGCAAATGAACTGACAAACTTTCTCACACTAGGATCTTTCCCACGTGGGATTTAAACCCAGGCAGCGAGAGGTGCTTTAATCTGTAAGCATGTTTTAGACCACTTGGCCACTGAGGCCTCTATATATATATATAGGTTTTTCCTGCCTTTCATTGTTAGAAATTTGCAATTCACATAAGTTTTGGTTTCAGTATTATGACTGGATAAATAAACTGTAATTTATCTGATTTACACATAGTTACTTACTAGCCTAATTCGGTCCAAATTATAGTACCTGTTTTAAATTTATGGTTATAATATCTGAATGATACATATATCTGCTTATTTTACTGTTACTGATCATTCATAAAAATATTTATGAAATATAAAAAAATATACATGTATGTTTTATCTGATATGATCTTAGACTGAAAATATATACAATGTACATGTACCAACAAAAGTGTCCTTGATACCTGAACCGTGAAAGTTAACTACATGTATGTACCAGTATTTGTTTTTACGATTCATGAGGCACAGGACAACAACAAAAAAGATTAGTTCTTATTGATGTTTGCAGGGTTTTATAACAGTTCCACATCTTTTGAATTTTTTCCAAATTATAGGTATGATGGAAACACAAAGGAAGGAGTGTTTTGTATTGGATTACAAGGCATACATCCAAATGACATTGATAAAGTTAAAGACATCATCTTTAAAACGTTTGATCAAGTTATCAAGTAAGTATTTCAATATTACTTTTTTTTTAATTCTGGTCTAACTTATCTGAACAGGGACTTGTAAATTTGCAAAGATTTTAGACTTAAATGTTTTTACCTTTATATTAATTTATTAACTTATTAAGAGGGGTATATAATTGAACCATGTTATCATTCTTTTTACAATATCTTAAGCATTATTCAAAAGTTTCAGGCAATAGAATTAGAAGACTAGGTATTTGAGCTTTTTGATGATATGAATTGATAAGGAGGCACTACTGCAGTTAGATATAAAGGCTGTATGATTTCTGTACTTACTGTATGAGTATTTATTATGGCTATGTATTAATATTGGTGCTTTTGGCATTAAATTAATTTCCAACAATATTAATACATTTGAGCATTAATTTTAGCTTACCTGTCTAATGGGAAACATGACAGCACCAATATTAATAATTTAATACAGGATAAATGTTTTGAGACCCTCTGTAGCATCAAGTACAATACATACTAATATGAATACTAATACAGTATGCATTATGATGATTTTACAGGGAAGGTTTTGATCAAAAGAGGATAGATGCAGTGTTACACATGATAGAGCTAGGACTGAAACATCAGTCCAGTAATTTTGGTCTGAATTTAAGTATGGTAGGTGCATATTAATTTTTATTAATGATATGAATTAAGAATTAGAGTAAATTTCATTGTCATTTGCCAAGTTGTCAAGATTGAGAAAGAAGTTTTAACTCAGTCTGACTTTTGCCTCAAAAAAAAAATATCATCCAGATTATTGCATTTTGTTTTTTCCTTTGGTTGTTAAGTTAAAAGTTTTTTTAGGAAAATGATCTAGCATTCAATATGGCCACTGTTACTAGACAACTTATTAATAACTGTATAATTACACGTTTATTAATGGATGGTTAGTTTCAGATTTTATTTTGAATTTCTAGCCATTTAAATGGCATAGAGGCATAGGAAACTCTAAATATAAAAGAAAATATGCATGGCCATCACATGTTGCTATATGGATTGATTAAGTTCTAATTTTATATCTGTCTTTTGTCAAATGCCTAACTATTTAAAATACATGTATATAACTGTTAACTTCTTATTTCATTGACTTATTATTTGGTGAATATATAAATTTTTTGCTAAATTTACCTACATGTACTATAGTTCTTTAAAAAATCTTCTCTGAAACTCATTAGACAAATGAAACAAAGTTAAATTTAAAGTTTTGCCAGTTCATTCTTTTTCTTAAACTAGAGCTTCATACACTGTATCAAAAATTTTGCCTGCATGGTTTTCTCTGAGCCAGTATAGATTTCCACATGGTTTTTATTAAGTCTTAAATGTAATGAATGCAGCCAGTAGGGCCTTACGAGATATATTAGGCTTTTTTGTTTATGAAATATTTCTTTATAAATTACATGTTCAGGCCAGTTTAAGCAATGCTTTCCATCTTGATATATTTATCTCTTGTTTTTCTTTAATAAGATGTCTGGTGACCTAAATGTTTATTTACATTTTGACTACAGGTGAATTTTGTCTCTAGGATCAGTGGTACTGTTAGTGAATCATGCTATGTAAATACTTTTTTCAGTCAATAGCATCATTATGGAACCATGATGGTGATCCCACAGAAAGCCTTAAGATAAATGAACTGGTAGAGAAGTTTAAACAAACGCTGAAAGATAATCCAAAATATTTACAGGATAAAGTCAGAGAATACTTTAAGGTATGTGTGTAAAATAGAGAAGTTTTTGTTTGTGTAATCTAACTAGTCTGCCAAAAATCATCACACCCTGCCACTTAGTATACTGGCATTACATCTTTAATTGCCATGTACATGAACCTATTCTTTCCATCTTACTTATTTTATGTGATCATTATTTTACAATTTGTGGAAAACTTTGATTTTCAGACAATAAATTTTTTTGCCTCTATCTCGGGAAAATACTTATTAATTTTGATAATATTCTAAAAAAATCTAAGTTTGATGGCAAGAATAGGTGTTTACACAATGACAATATGTACATGATGGCTATTAGTTTAATGACAGTTTTATATTTTCATTTCTGCCATTCTTTGGAACTATTTGTCTTTTAATCCATTCCAAGAAATAGCTTATTTTACCCATAACAAACTTAAATGATATTTAAATAACTGATACATAACCCCCACCACTTCATATCAGACTTTGATGACATCACAAACATTTCACAACATTAAATTGGAATGGCAGATTATTAAGTACAAACTGTTATGTACTTTATATTATTTTCATTTAGGAAAACCAACATTTTCTGACTTTAACTATGAGTCCTGATGAGAAATTTGAGGAGAATCGTAAACAAGAGGAGACAACTAGGCTTAATAAATTAATTCAAAGTTTGTCAGAAGAAGACAGAAAAGTTATATATTCAAGAGGTAAGAACTTATTTATTCTGGATTCATAATAATCTAAATTTTTATTCTCAGCATATATACATGTATGTATAAAAGGGGTGATTTTGTTTCTGACACCTGTATTTTTTGTTCATCTGTCTGTCTTTCTGTCACTCTTTGGTGTTTTAGCAGTAATTTGATATCTTTAATATTGAATGATGTGTCATGATAAATTTCAGGTCATGTTCAGACAATCTAGTTAAGGTTTCTTAACATAAACTTAAAACATTTTTTGGCAGAGTAAGAAATGGGTTTTGCCATCCTGCCTTTAAATGAAAAATCAAGTAGTTACCAAAATCATGTTTTAATATGAAAAATCAGCTTATGCCATCCTGTACATATATGTTATGTGGTGTCATATACATTGTATGTAATTTGATGGTAAACCATATTAAATGAATATGCCCTTTAAAAATTGCATTATATCAGTTACAAGTTGTTATAATGATATAATCATTTACAAATGTCAAACATAGTAAAAATAATGCTTGTAAATGCACACACATTGTCTTTATTTTCCAGGGGAAGAATTACTCCAAACACAGATGGCTACAGAAGATTTGTCTTGTTTACCAACATTGCAACTACATGAGTTAAATTCCAAAATTAAAGAGGAAGTAACAGATTCTATACAAGAAGGTAAAGTACATGTATTAAAAGAAGGATAAAAGTAGAAATAAAAGGGAATCTTCTATTGTTATGAGAGTAATAATGACAGGATTTACGCAAGAAATGGAAAGTTACAGCACCCAAAATGGGACTTTAAGCATCTTCCTTCCTGATACTGATAGGCAATTCTAGTGAAATACCTTGCCTTCTATCAATCTAAGTTTTACCCTTATGGAATTGTTTTTGCAACAACATATAGGTTGAATCGAAACTGCATGTATTTAACTACCTAGCAACTTAATATAACTCCAACCCAGAGCCTCCCAATATTATCCAGATGCTTTACAAGCTTAGCTACTTAGCAACCTTTTATATCTGTAAAATGCAATGTCTCTTATGAATACATTAGTTATACTTAGTTGCTTGCAGTGAAATCTATATAGTACATGTATGAATGATTGCGAAATAACTTACTGTTAGAACAACTGTAGCATCAGTCAAACCAGAGCTTGTCCCTTGTAAGATGTTTTCATGGGCAAAGTATGTTTCCTTCCCTACCCTAGAACACTCAGGACAGATCTCAGTGTGAGAAAGTTTATCAGTTCGCTTGCTGGTACTCTGGTTTTCTCAACCATTCCAGAACTGACCGCCTTGAAATAAGTGAAAGAATCTTGACTGGGCGTAAAACAACATTACTCCACTCTACTCCACTATCCTAGAACTGATAGCCTTGAAATAAAATGAAAAAATCTTGACTTGGGCATGAAAGAACATTTCTAAACTCTATGCCAGTCGAACCAAAGATGCATGTATTAAGCTATTTGGGATATATTATTAGCTGTGTTTCTGGTACACCATGTATTTTTCAGAATTTTCTATTTGTAATTACATGTAATTACACAGAATAAAAACATCTCTCTCTATATATAAAATGTGGTTTGTCTTATATTTCCAGACAATGTACCAATTATGTTTTCTATGCAGCCAACAAATGAAGTCAATTATGTTAGAATGATATCAAATCTAAGTACATTATCTCCTGAGTTAAAGTCTTATGTACCTTTATTTTGTGACATCATTACAAAGTAAGTATTTTAAGGAATATATGTATCTTTTCTGTTATGGGTTGTTTCCGACTCTTTTGCTTCTTTAAAACACTAAACAGACTGACTGACCACAATGTATCTAATCACCAGAGTTAAAATCCTGTTTAAAGATATACTAAAGAGAGAAAGTGCATCATATCCCTTTCTGAAACTTGGTGGTTTTTCCTGGAAACATCAGTTTTCTACACCACCAAGGAACTGATAATCTCGACATAAATGAAAAATCTTTACTAAGGTATAAAACATCATTACTTTCAGGGCTAAGTGTAATCTGTTTTGACAACTTATGTCATGGAGTCATAACTTAAAGCTGCATTAAGTTTTCCAAAGAAAAAAAATAAAACGGTGCTAATCTAATAAATGATGTTCTTAATGAGCAATGTTACATTTGGTTCAACAATAAAAGCTCGAATAAATACAGAAATTACAGTATTTACCCAGCAAGATGCAGCATTTGGGATCTAATATTAGAACATGGTTACGTCATCAAAACCCGGGTCATTTAAACACAACTTTCAAAATGTTGAAATACGATAAATTAAACACAGAACTTCGTTGAATTTGTCATTTGTGACTTAGTAAGGGAAAAATAACACCATTTCAAATTCATCTGGATATTAATGAAGGACAATTAATGCAATCCGTCATGTTTCACTTTCGATTCTAGGCTTTTCCGTACATCCGTGCCCATGCTCCAAGCTCATAATTACCATCGTAGAACACTGACCAACCGGTCAGAGGATTCCGTTTATTTACAACTAAAAGAAATGAAATTTTAGAAAATGAATGTCACGGATCGTGGTTAGAAGATATCTACTTTTAAAAAAAATATTTTTAGAAAATCAAAAAAAATTTAGAAATTTGGTAAACTTAATGCAGCTGTAAGTCATAGATTAGTAATGTTTGAATTATATTAAGGGCATGCACATGCATGGTCTGAAGAAAAAAAACAACCTAATTAACTTACTGTTACATAAAATCTGTTGCTCAGAATGTTGCAAGAATATTTACAATTGTAGTGGTCTTTTTGAAAAAAAAAGTTGCTGGTCAAAGGTCCATAGCTTGTCTTGGATAATAAACAGTGGAACATTCCCTCTCTAAAAAGTGATAAGGTTTAGTATACAAAAGTACTTAGGGACATTAAAGTAGAACAGAGTTTAGAACTACTTCCTTTCACCAAAGTGACTTAGGTGTGAATGTCTTTTTCCTATAAATAAGAGGTGTTAAGAGGTCCCCAGCTTTGGGTTGCCTTGCTTACACATGGATTAATTGTTCTGTATACATGTACTTATATCAATTTGTATATTTTCTTCCTCAGAATGGGTGCTGGATCACTTGGTTATAAGGAGCTATCACAAGAAATAGATCTTCATACAGGAGGATTAAATGTTAAATCTCATATCTCTTCACATCATACACAGGACAATGTTTATGAACAGGTAAAAAAATATTTAAAATATTTACTTGTCTGTGGAAGTGAATTTTCAAGTATATTGAGATGGAATGTGAGAAGAAAACCACTTGACCTTTGGCTTGTAAAATGTGAGAAAAGCCTTGCATAGATATCTAGCTACTGCAAACTGATTCACGATTGGTTTCAAATGGTAATTTTTATAAAAAATAATTGGATTTTGAGAAAAAAATATTGTTTGTTCGTAATTCAAGTTCAAGTATTGTTTTTACTCACAAAAATCATCTGTAAATAATTAATTAGCATTCTGCAATCTGATTGATGATTTCTAGATGATATTCAGATATTAATTACTTATGAAATTAAATTATAACTTATAAAAATAAGTTAGGATTCATTATCACGTGATGTGAACCATGACATTAGTTATCAGTTCATAAAGTCTTCTGTGACCTTTATGTCTACATGTAGAGTGCTTATCAAAAGTTGCTAATTCTTTAAGTTAAAATGTTTGCCAGATGATTAGCTGTTGATTTAATCCTTAACCTCTCACTAAGAGCCAGCAATCTACATGAACAGACAAACCCCTACAATGGGTTAAATTAAGTTTAGATTTTTTCTACCTTTAATGACAGATAATAATTATAAAACTATGTTTCTCTAATTTTTAGGGTGTCTTCTTTTCATCTTACTGTTTAGACAGCAATGTTGACAAGATGTTGGATCTTTGGACACAGATATTTAATACGTAAGGATTTCATTTTACATAAATACATGCACACGTTGATGTTGTGTCCATCAATTGCTTTTTAAAATGGAACATTTTTTATATAAACATAAATAAAGAAAATTTATGAAGCTGTAGAGATTTATATTTAAAAATAAATAATGAAGCTGTAGAGATTGATATTTAAAAATAAATTATGAAGCTGTAGAAATTGATATTTAAAAATAAATTATGAAGCTGTAGAGATTGATATTTAAAATAAATTATGAAGCTGTAGAGATTGATATTTAAAAATAAATTATGAAGCTGTAGAGATTGATACTTAAAAATAAATTATGAAGCTGTAGAGATTTATATTTAAAAATAAATTATGAAGCTGTAGAGATTGATATTTAAAAATAAATTATCAAGCTGTAGAAATTGATATTTAAAAATAAATTATGAAGCTGTAGAAATTGATATTTAAAAATAAATTATGAAGCTGTAGAAATTGATATTTAAAAATAAATTATGAAGCTGTAGAGATTGATATTTAAAATAAATTATGAAGCTGTAGAGATTTATATTTAAAAATCAAGGTCATTTGTATCCATTTTAAAAAAAATTCTTTTTATTTTTTTAATTGATTTGTTGTCATTAAACTTGCTAATTTACAAATGTTGATCATGATGAAAAATAAGAAATAAAATGCCAATACTGATAAAAAAAAAGGTCAAGGTCATAAAATCAAGCAGGTAAGCTTTGGTCTAATTAAGTTTTTGTTCATAAAACTGAATTTGATTTTAGCTTGTCTGAAAGAAAAAAAGAGCTCATACACTGGCATAAACATTAATGTAAGTTAATACATCTGTTGATGTGTTAAGTTATGTTGTTCTTCCAAAAGTTTTTGGTATAATAAGAATATACAGTATTGCCCAGCTTTATTTAATAAAGTTCTAGAATGTTATGTTCGCAAGTACATGTACTATGGTTATCTCCTGATCATTGTTGTCACTGTTTTCTTTGTTGTATCCCTGGATGACTCAAAATTACTCAAAATAAAACTTGAAGCCACATGTTGAGTACTGGTAATTGAAAATTTTATGTGTTTAATGCAAAAAAGTATCCAAATTTGATATGGTAAGACATTTCAAACAAAAAAATTCTTTTCATGTATGAGATACTCATAGGTACATGTATATGAATTAAAAAGCTGTTCAATGTTACTAGGAATAGTTTTATAATATCCTAAAATTTGACATAAAATCTGGTTCTGCTGGGAATGGGATATTTAACAAAGATTTTGTGTTATCTCCCTTTATTACTTCTGTATTTTTGTTTTTACAGGCCTACATTAAATGAACATCACAGATTGATGACACTTATAAAAATGTCTGCAGCGGAAATGGCTGCCTCTATTACTCATGCTGGCCACCAGTATGCAATGACCCATGCTGCTGCAAGCATATGTTCTGCATCACATCTTCATGAACAGTTTGATGGTGTAACACAGGTATCTGTATGAGCAGAATTAAATTTCTTCTTCTATAAAGCTTTATAAATTTATCTCAATGCTTCCTCCATCAGATTTCAGTATTGGTAGTGTTAGTAACAGCCAAGAGAATAATATTATCTATCACTACTGGCAGTACCAGATTGGGAAACCTTTTCCCAAATTCTAAGATACAAGTATTTGGTCCAGAGTGAGGCTTGCCAAGATTAGTCTGGATTTATGGAACCGAGATAAAGATTTTTCTTTTTAGCTCAAGAAGTGACTGGTTCTATTTCTTGTACCACAATTTTTTTCTATGTTCAAAACCAAGAAGATCGGTTTTGATAAACTTTGTGTTAAAAAAAATGTAGACTTCTTACTCAAGGGTTGTAAGATGACAGTACACATATCCTTCAAAACTTTTTCTATAGATTTTTCTCTTGGGGATATAAGAATAATTGATGTGCATTTAAACCTGTCAATATGTGTCAAGACATATTTGAATTAATCCTACTGTCCAACCATTTAGATTTTTTCAATGTTGTTGAATGTTACACATTTTAATTTTTTTTTTTAATTTATCCAATTATCCAATGTTAAATTCAATTTTTTGCAAAAAAAAACTATACCTTATTTATTTATTTATTTATTTATTTATTTATTTATTTATTTATTTATTTATCTATAATTTTTATTAACATGTATTTGTTTGTACTACCTTGATTTTAATCCCAAATAACCTTACTGTAATTTTATTTTGTCAATGCATTAGTCTTCATTGATATCATATACACATTGTATGTATATTGTTTTGAAATTGCACTGAAAAAGATATATATATACATATAAACCCAACCTTTATGGCACTTGCTATGATGGAAACTGGGTAGCTTTAGAGAAATATTTCTTGTTTAGCAGAAATCATTTACTTGAGGCAAACTTTGAGAAAATCCAGCAGTATTGGTGTTTGACATTTTCTATGTAAAAAGTTATACTGAGCAAGAATTTAGTGCAGAATGGCACAGAAAAAATTATTAAATGTATAATCAATCATTACTAGAAAACGTATGGTGTTTTCTATAATTCCAAATTTAGTTGTCTGATAAAAAAACAAGAACGACACAGAGATAAATCTTTTTATAAACCCAGATTTTTTCCTTAATAACAGGTTTCAATGATGAAAAGTCTGGCAGAAGGTGACATTGGATCAGAGGTCAAAGCTTTGGAATACCTAAAGGAAATAGCAAATCACTTACTCAACAAAAATAATTTAAGGTACTTTAATTACAATATACATGTAAATGTAATTTCAAGGAGGGGAATTTGACCCTTCTTTGTACTGTTTCTTGTCTATCTTTTTCTGTATTGACACACTGCCTGCATCTGACACTATTGAAATAGAAGTACCCCTACTGTTCAAAAAAGCAGAAGCATTAGAATTGTTAATGAGAAGTTTATGGATTGTCTAGACTGTGGTGAATTACAGATGTTGCATTTTCTCTATCAGACTATGGTGAATTACAGATATTGCATTTTCTCAGAGTGTGGTGAATTACAGATGTTGCATTTTCTCTATCAGACTGTGGTGAATTACAGATGTTGCATTTTCTCTATCAGACTGTGGTGAATAACAGATATTGCATTTTCTCTATCAGAGTGTGGTGAATTACAGATGTTGCATTTTCTCTATCAGACTGTGGTGAATAACAGATATTGCATTTTCTCTATCAGAGTGTGGTGAATTACAGATGTTGCATTTTCTTTATCAGACTGTGGTGAATTACAGATGTTGCATTTTCTCTATCAGACTGTGGTGAATTACAGATGTTGCATTTTCTCTATCAGAGTGTGGTGAATTACAGATGTTGCATTTTCTCTATCAGACTGTGGTGAATTACAGATGTTGCATTTTCTCTATCAGACTGCGGTGAATAACAGATATTGCATTTTCTCTATCAGACTGTGGTGAATTACAGATATTGCATTTTCTCTATCAGACTGTGGTGAATTACAGATATTGCATTTTCTCTATCAGACTGTGGTGAATTACAGGTATTGCATTTTCTCTATCAGACTGTGGTGAATTACAGATATTGCATTTTCTCTATCAGACTGTGGTGAATTACAGATGTTGCTTTTTCTCTATCAGACAAGATCTTTTTGTTTATTTTTATGCTTTCTCTCAATAGTTTGTTTTTTATCACACACATTGTGTTCCCATGTTTGATGAAACAAAACCATTGGACAAGTGACTTCAGTATTAACTAATTAATAACAAAGATCTGAATTTTTATCTTTGATACTTTAATCATCGACAGTCATCATTAACAGTCACGTAAAATTTGAGAATTAAAAATTATTAGGAATATTTTGGCATCAGGTTGGAAAATTTTTCTAAGTGATTAAGCAGGGTTGGACTTTTTGACTATGCAATTATGCGGGTATTTTTCAATAGAATATATAGGAAATGGTTTTGGATTTCAAAATCCTATGTGATTATCTGAAATATGCTATTATACAATATGCGATTAAGTGGGTTCAACTGTAGTTTTATTCTCAAAAAGTAAGTATTTTTTTGTTCCTTTCATTTTGTGTAAAGTTTTCTAAGTTACTTTGCCCTTGCTAAATTGTGTAATTTTATCACTGCTGTTTTCTTATTTCTTTTTTAATTTTTTTTTATTGTTTACAATATATAGAATTTCAGTAAATGCAACACCTGAGAAGATGGGTGAAACTCTAAAGAGTGTGGAAAGTTTTGTCCGTGGTTTGTCTGGTGAGATGAAATCTTCAGAGATAATGACTACAGTTAGTTTTTATTTTTTATTTCTGACATTTGATTTTACAAAACTGAAAAGGTTAAAGTTTAAAACTATTATAAGAACATGTGGAAGCCTATGCTAAAAAAGGGAAATTAATGAAATTTGCAGGCGTTTACAATTCAGTGGTTCAATATCTTGTTTTTACATACATGTATAAGAAGAAATTCAAGACTTACATGTACATGTATCTCATTGTCTTTATTATTTTTCTTTGCTTGGAGCATTGATTGGAACTACAACCTTTCATTTTTTGAGTTAGCATTTTACCATCACCAAACTTGGCTTCACTATCACCTATCATCAGCAAACTTAGTATTTTATTTCACCTGATCACTAATTTAGCTCATTTGTAAGAATGTTAATTTTGAAGTTGGATGATTTTTTTTTGATTTTTTACACCAGTCCTCAAAAGATACTTATGTCATTGTTTTTATAAGTTTCCTTATATTCTAGAATGTAATAAATACTCTTAGCTACTCTTATCTTAGATCTGTAGATCAAAAAAAAAAATAATTAAGATTTAAGTTTGATTTTAGGATAAAATAATAACTGCAACTTGTAAATGTTCAATCACTATAAACTGTGCATTAATGTACGTAATATGTACTCTGTCTTTACATTGCAGGATAATCATTTCACTCCTGTTCAGACTCAGACCCACTTAGAATTTCCATTTTCTGTAAATTTTATGGGAAAAGCAATTAAAACAGTTCCTTATACACATGAAGATTTTCCATCGTAAGTATACTGCAATACAGTATTGGAAAATTCATGTCATATAGTAAATCATTTGTTGGTTGTCAACTTTATAAACAATAGTATTTGGCTTCCTGTATAAAAGTGCCTGTTCAGAGTCTGTGGACTTTAAATCGTGTTTATTATGTTCAATGGAAAATTTTATAATGGTTTAATTTTATGAGAGGCAACATTTAAATTATTATTGATGTATGTGCAAAGGGAAAAAGTGATTCCTATTTGACCCTAAATTGCCACTATACCACTTTGGAGGGCCACACTGGCCACCAAACTGCAACAGGAAGGAGAAAATCACAGGGTCAGACTTGTGATTGAACTTTGGACATCCCACTCGATAGGCAAGTTGTCAGCCAACTAAGTTACTACACTGCAGATGACAATTAGTCAGTTGCAAGTAAGTTGTATTGAAATAAAATACATTACCGGTATATGTATTTGCAAAATGAACATGAAAATAAAAAGATTTAGAATAACTGATAGTATAAATAGTCATTATGAATATAGTTTTTGCCATATTGGTATGATGTACATGTATTATTTGAATTGATTTACATGTAATAAATATTAAGTGACTTTTGTTTCTTATTTATTTGATTTCAGTTTACGAGTCATTGCTAGAATACTATGGGCTAAATATTTACATAGAGAAATAAGGTAATACTTGAACTACATGTATATGCAGTCAGTCATAGACGGGATGTAAACTGGCCTCCATAAGCAGGTTGCTGAAATATTCAGATTCATATTTTAGTTAGAAATGACATGAAAAATCTCATTCTTAATATACATGTAATAAGCAAAAAATGATGATAGTGATAATAACAAATAAAATATATGTTTTGACCAAATAATATGTTCGAGTTATTCCCCTTATTATCAAAATAATTTTCTACATGTATTTACCAAAATTCTGTAAGTTCTTTCACTATATTAGCAGGATTTGTGCAAACATAACAATAATACATCATCTTAATAATTTTCCACTTTCTATCCACTTTCCCAAAATTAGTTTCTGTTTTTTATCTTTATTTCTTTCTATCATATTGCCAAACTCTTGTATACAAATGGTGACAGTTAATTGAGATTTATTTACCTTCTCTGTGTATTTTTCAGAGAGAAAGGTGGTGCATATGGTAGTGGTGCTGTTTGTGGTAATGGATTGTTTAGTTACTTTTCCTACAGGCAAGTATTTCATTACTAGTTGCATGAAATCATTGCAATAAGACATTTATTTTTAAATCACTCTAATCTAGTGAAAAATTTAGATATTTTTGGAATTTTTTTTTTTTTTTTTTTTTTTTTTTTTTTTTTTTGCCAAATATTATCCATAATACAATTATCTTCTCCTTGCTTTCTTATTAAGTTATATTTTTCTGTTTTATAAATAATTTGTTAGTGTATAATCTAGAAATACATGTACATAGCACTTCCTCTTTCTTTGAACTTTTTGAATGGTTTTTTTTTTTTTTTTTTTTTTTGCATGATTTAATTTCAGGTTTTGTCTTGATGTTTTAGGGTTTTAGTTTTTTAGTTCAAAGAGAGGACAATACTTAGAGCTTTGAACTAAACATACATGTGGTTTTTATGAAAAGTACATGCATGTTTGACCTATCAAGGTCTATCTATAATACATAAATCGTTTGATATTTTATTCAGAGATCCTAATTCTTTAAAGACATTAGAAGTGTTTGAAAAATCTGTGGATTGGTTGTTGGAGAACCAGTTTACAAATGAAGACATAGATGAAGCTAAGTTAGCAGTATTCCAACAGGTCTGTATTTTATCTCTACATGTACTTCTTTTACTAAGGCTTCTGTGTTAAAGTGTTCAAAAGTGATGCTCAATTATTCCTAGGTGATAATTCTCCTTGAAAAGTTTGTCAGTTTGCATGCTGAAGGATGGCAGGTTTATTTTATGGGCCTTGGTGGCAGAGTGATCTAAAGCCCACTCTTGCAGATCACAGTAAATATCTCTCACTGCCTAAGTTTAAATCTCATTCTAGCAAATTCTAGTGAAAGTTTTAGGTTTGCTTCACTGTGGTTTTCTTTAGACACTACACCATCCCAGAACTGACTGCCTTGATATAAGTGATATAAGATTCTTGACTATGGTGTAAAACACCATCAATCCAATCCAATCCAGTCTAGGTATTCTGGTTTGCTCCACCATTCCCAAACTGGCCACACTGATATAAGTGTGGCCAAAAATTTGACAAGTTATCAAACAGCATAACTTCTTTCCACTCCATTCCACACTACTAGAAACTAGATCACATGTTTAAGTCAAGGGACATTTAGTCGTAAATGGCAAGTTAGTTCAGAGCTTTAAAAAATGAGTACTATGATGTATATAGTTAGGAATAAAAGTAATATTGATTGCATCTTAGACTTTATGATTCTTAAACCTGATTTGAGAGGCAAGTCATTTATACATTATAAGTATTTATAAAAATGTGTTAATGAAAATTGTAATTAAAAAAAAATAAATAAAGACAGAGCCTAGTTTCACAGTCATTTCTTAACTAAGATTTTTCTTAACTTAAATCTGACAAATTTGAAGATGTAATAATCTTATTTTTTATTCAGATATACTGGAATTAAAAGGTGTCATTTTGAGGGTCACTTCAAGTTTAAACATCTGTATTTAGTTTTTTGAAGAATATTCATTCATAGTTCCAAAAGAGATTGCTTAAATTTACTAAATTTAAGTTAAGGAAGATCTTATTAAAGAGCAATTGTGAAACTTGGACCTGGAGTCATTTATACTATATTATGAACTTTAGTTTTTGTATTTTTTTTTTCAGACTGACAAACCTGTTGCCCCCGGTAATATGGGACAGACATTATTCTTGAATGGTATTGATGACTTTATGAGGCAGACTATGAGAGACAAATTGTTCCATGTTAACAGAGAAGAAATTCTTGCCTCAGCAGAAAAGTAAGTTAAATTCTCTTTTGATAAGCTTATTTTAGTCAAATTTTTGCTTACTAATAAGATTTCTCATTCTAAAATTCTGTATGAACATTTATGTCAGCATTGAATATCAGATTTTTTTTATATACATTGTACAACTGTTAGTGTTAGGTTAAATTGTTTTATGATTATGAAGTAATTATACTCTTCTCATGAAAGCTTTTGTATTTTAACAAAAATGATGTCTTATCATTATGAAGATGTATTTTCAAGATCTTAGTCTTGTGTTTTAATCATTATATTGTGGTTTCTTGATCTAATATTGATCATTTTAACATTGATTCCTTGGGAAAATTGCAGTCATTTTGAATTATAAAAAATATGTGTATATGTATGTATAGTGGGGAGTACAATCAAGAATTGTGATATATGTTCAAAACATATAATTAGCTCCTTCCTGTAACTGAGAGCACCACCTGTGTGACACAGTGGTAAAGTGTCTACCTGCACCACCTGTGTGACACAGTGGTAAAGTGTCTACCTGCACCACCTGTGTGACACAGTGGTAAAGTGTCTACCTGCACCACCTGTGTGACACAGTGGTAGAGTGTCTACCTGCACCACCTGTGTGACACAGTGGTAAAGTGTCTACCTGCACCACCTGTGTGACACAGTGGTAGAGTGTGAACCTGGAGGTTGGGAGGTCTGGGATTCAGCCATGGACGGATCAGATACAGAGCTTTAAAATTTGAGATAATGTTTCTTTACTGGTGCTTAGCATTAAGGGGGCAAATTATAGACTAGACTGGTTCACCCAGTGCCAGGATAATTTGACTGTGGAAGTGATATACTTGTTTGTGGCATACTGACTCAAAGAGCCATCTTCCTTAAATAGTCTCTCGGGAGTGTTTGCTAGTACAAGACATACCACAATACACACTTGCTCATATCACATATAAACAAACTTGTTCTTAGAGCAATCCTTAAAGATTAATATTCTTCCTCTCAGTGTGAATAGCTGAAAAATTGCTGATGTGATGTTAAACAACATTACAACTTACCAAACAACCTGTAACTGATACCCTAATTTAACTGTTTTGAAAGGGGATTCAAATGTTATTTAAACAATTAAAATTGAGGAGCTTTTTTGTTCTGAAAACGTTAGATCTTGTCTATATATTTGATATTTGATGTGTGATTTCAGGTATTTAGTGCCAGGAAAACAGATCAGTGCTGTGTCATTTCTAGGACCAGAAAATGAACAAATTAAGGAAAATAAAGACTGGAAAGTTATCAAGAGCTGATAGATTAAAAATGTTGATAATTGACATAATTCTATTGATGATTTAGAATCTTTAAAGAAAGACATGGTACAAAAAATAAAGTTGGTTTGAAATGTCTTTTATATATATATATTTATACTATCTGAACATAGATTAATGATCGACTGTAAATCTTTTGTTCATAAAACAAACTGCGTTTTTTAAAGTGCAGGATTTAGTTTCTCGATCATTTCTGAACCAAAGTTGTCATGAATTTGATTTTATATTTTCGTGATACTACAAATTGAATTTTTTTTAAAAATTAAAAAAGCTAGAATTCACATTTTATAATTATATTATAAGTAGCATCAACTTGACTTTTTTTATTTTTAAATATCCTTAAATCTAACACAATAATTTATTGTTTAAATTTCAAGATTAATTGAAGAATGATATTAAGTTGTGATTCTAGCCCAGAACTTAGAACCCACTATAATTTCAGGAACAATAATGATCAAAAGATGTGCACCTCATTTTATAAATTTATGTTAGGATTTTTTTTAATTTTTGTTGTCCAAAACCCTTTGTAAAATTAGTTGTTAAAACAAGTTTTACTACAATTAATGATGTGCCCACTATCATTTGTTATTGCTTACATTTTTGTCTTCTTAACATAAGAATTCATACAAGGGAAGAAATGCTGAATACCAATTCATGGCATGCTAGAGTGCTTACAGTATTAATAAACTTTATCTGAAGTGTTGATTAATTGCTTGTTAATTAAATTCAGTAATTACCATTATGCTTAGGTGCTATCGACACCCTTCAATCCATTCAGGTGTGAAGTTTGAAGTGATAGTAGAGTATGTATTAACTAGATAAATGTGAGGTTTTATAAAAGACTTGGTGTTATTTGTGATATTGCTGTGATTTGAAAATTGACATAATTGGATTTTACAATAAAATATTGAATTGTACATATACGATTTGTGATATCTAGACAGGATGTTTTGGCATTATAGCTGAAATAAATTGGCAACAAAAAAAAAGAAAAAAGAAACAATAAATAATATTGAAACCATTGCATTAAAAACTTCAAAAACCAAGATTAAATTACATGCACTATATGCAGTTTGCAGTTTCAGAGTCATTAAGAGATGTGTGATGATCTTGTGAGAGGCATTATTATGATTTGTAAATGATGTATGCTTCACACTGTTCAAGCAAGACACAAATGTTTTGTAAGAGTCGTATAGAATGCTACACAACAGAAATACTATAAAGATGATTTATTTTAATAAGGTAAAAGACAGAGACATAAAAATATCTATAATAGTAAAATTCCTAACTTTGGATGATCACTTTATAGTTTATTGAATTATGATATGTTAGCAGTTAAAAGTCATGTGTACGATTTTTTGGCATGAAAACCAGTTGATTGAATTTGGTTTTCCTTTACATTTGTAGAAATCAACAAGTATTATGTACATACACACATGTAACATTTAATATACTTTATTGATTGAAGGATGCGGAACTCTTCTGCAATTGAAGTTTAGGAAAGTTTAATTTTACTGACTGCCCTTTAAGTTATTTTGTAGGGTCCCCATCATGTAATTTAATGTTTGACTAGTTTTGCTTATTAAACTATTTCATCGTTGTGTTAATTTTTCTGCAAAAGTAAATGGTCGAGTTGGATTTGATTAATTGATTGATTTAATGGGGTTTTACGTACCAGTCAAGAATACTTCAATTATATCGAAACGTTACCAGTGTAAGTGGCAGAAATTTTGACCTTTACAGTGCGCTTGGGGCAATGTGCTGGAGGTCCTTTAACGTGCCACGCCTGCCGTGATAGGGGGCATTTAAGGTCTCATACGAAGGACCCCGTGACTTTCATTTCTAAATACCGAATGCCTTGCGAAAGAACAGTCACTACCTATTTTCAAGTCTGTCAGACCCGGATTTGGTTCAATCCCTCGACCTCCAACATACGATAAAAGTAAGAGAGACCTTTTACAAAAGCTAGTACTTGCCAATAATGTCCTTGAATACGCATTAATCACAATGTTCAGTCTTGACAAATGCGAATGCATTAAATATAAAATTATTGCACACTGCATGGTTGCAAACAATAAAGGCAAAAATTCTCTTTTGATATATTTAACAAGAGTATATAGTATAGGTTTAGACAGTGTATGCTTGATATTGTTCCATTATATAGTCCAGCAACCTCAACAAAAAAGACAATGAAGCTCTATGAGAACTATTGGCTTTAATGCAAAAATGCTCTGAATTTTTTTTGGTTCAATATCACAATGGGTAAATACTGTAAAAATGTAGTTTCAGTCTGTTAAATATGATACAGCATTTATCTTTTATCTACTACATATAGGATTTTAAAATCTAAATCATAAATGGATTTAAGAAAGATTGTTAAAAATCATGATTTCCATGCTGAAAAAACGAATACAATATGTCAGATATTCACAGTTCATAGTTGCTTGATTGGTTGACTGTTGTTTTACTTCACCTCGAGCATTAATCTTAAAACAAATTTATGTGTGCGCGAATGCGCAAGTGTTTTTTACCTTTAAGGTACTAGTGCGCACATGACCACCTTTGGTGCTGGTACACTTGTCCGCCATGTCACAGACAAACATTGCAGGCCACTCAGTACAATACTGTTACCAAGTAAACCAGTAAAGTTCTACAGCGAACCTTTCTCACTTGCGGTCGACCGGGCTCTAACTCGCAACGTGGAGATGCACAGAGTTCGAAGGCTAACTCTAATTACCACATGACTACCACCACTCCACGCCAGTTTATGGTAAAAAGGCCTAAAATTTATTGGCTTTTATGTTTTTGATACTAGAAGAAATTAGTGTATAATAAGTATATTTAAACCAAAAAGTTTCATTTTATTTTTAAAGAAATAATAATACATCATGAAAATTGTTTCAAAACTAGTCAATCCAAGTATCAACCATTTAATGCTTGTGTGCACGGCATTTATGTTTTGTAAGAATAATTTTAAAAAAAAATCAAAACAGTTTTGACTGAATAACATTACTAGATAATGCAATTGAATTATAATATTTGCCAATGTAGCTTAAGTATAGTAACCTGGTAATATTACATGGCAACATAGTTGAACAACTTCATTAAAAAAAACCATCAAATTTGTTTTATTTATATTGAATATTACAAATGAATAACATGAGCTCTTATTGGAATTCCATTCACCTTACAAAACTTGAAACAAAAAAAAGACTTTAAACGTAAATGTCTATACAGAAGTACAACAACAAATAAAAATATAAATAAATAAATAAAAAACGTAAAGAATAAAATGTATTCATGGAAGCAACAAAATTAAGCGTGTTTATATAAATGTTATATATTGGCACGGGTTACAACACCATCGATCACTGATTTGTTAAACTCTTAGTAAGATTCGAGTCAAACTTGTCTGAAGTGTCCCGACAGCTTATTACTCATTGAAGTTCTGCACCAATAAAATTGTAGAGGTATCAGGTGTCATGTGCAGAATTTTGAATTTTTACTAAAAGAAATTTTCCAAATTTTGCACATGAGACATGGTTGACTACTGGAAAAAATAACATACACACGCGTAACGCTTACCTAGTGAACCGATTTCCAATTAAAATAATATTCAAAATTCTGCACATGACACGTGGTTGACTACTCGGGGGAAAAAACAACATATACACGCGTAACGCTTACCTAGTGAACCGATTTTCAATTAAAATAATATTCAAAATTCTGCACATGACACATGGTTGACTACTCGGGGGGAAAAAAACAACATGTACACGCGTAACGCTTACCTACTAGTGAACCGGTTTTTTTTATTCAATTGGTCTGAACTTGGACGTAAAATAGACGATTTTATCCATAAATAAGTAGGATTTATTTTTTGTCCAACGTTATAGCAGAAAATAATATTTTCTTGTCATAATTACTGTTTTTAATCATCAGTTCAGATCATTTAATAGAAATTTGAATAATTTATATGACTTTTTATGAACTTTGTAACATTTCTGTTCTTTTTTCGTCACTTTACTTCACAGGGGAATTCAATCACTAATAAATATTAACTTATATTAATATCTAAATTACCCCTATCAAAATGTGTTCATAAAGCGTGAATACAATACAATGATACATAATTAAATCATGCATCAATGATTCTGTAACAAAAGTTGAACTCCGCACAAGAAAGACAATATCCTTTGAGACTAGTTAAATAGTGTAACCAGTAGTTCAATTGTTATAATTGTGACACCTGTATTAAGTTTGTATGAAGACCTTGAATTGATTGACTTTTAATTGTATTAAGTCGTTTAATGCTGATTATATCTATATTGACCATGAAATATAAACATCCTTAACTTTCTATCGAGTATTATGTGATTTTATTTATTTATTCTTTTTAACATTCATGTATGGTGGCTTATTTCTGACATCGACATAATTTTTAGTCGACATAAAATTATCTCGACAAGTCGACTTAATATCTTGACAAGTCAAGAAAATATCATGAAAAGTTGTGATACCAAAATGAAAAGTTGAGATAAGTTACACGACTTGCCGCGATAAAAATAAGTCGAGATATCGAGATAATTATCACGACTGGTCAACATAAGTATCGCGGCATGTCATTAGAACACAAAGCACTTCTAAATTTGTAAAGCTTGTCACAGTGACATTGACCTTTCATTGTATGTCATAGTTAACTATTTCTATTTTGATACAAAAAACCAAGATAGAAATAAGTTAATTTTTAATTCTTTTTTGTGTGCTTCAGTACTAAATGCCCTCAGGTGATCGTTTAGGCCCATTGTGCCTCTTGTACTTTTTACGCCGATACGATTATCATAATAAGTCATAGACATCCAATTCAGCATAAAATAACAATGAGAAAAAAACACAAAAATGAGACAAAACACAAAAAATATGCATAGAAATAAAACGATAAATTCCGTGGTGTTAGCGTGCAATATTTATCGATATTTGCACGCAAATTTTGTCCGAGGTCTCCGAATCCATTTTTCATATTGCGCACTTTGTAATGTGACACTGTCGACTAAATCATAGCTGAAGAGGACCTTTTTTCAAAAATGATATTGCACTAGTTTTTTATTAAAGTATAAGAACTAGTGCAATATTTGTGTATTTTGAGACAATTTTTTTTTTTTTTTTTTTTTTTTTTTTTTTTGGATAAAATACAGGTGGGAAGCAAATGAAATATATTTTGCTATATTATGAAAGGGTTATTGAACTGATGTAGTCAAATATTGTTCCTCGCAAGCCCGTGCCAATGTCGAGTAATCTAGGGACAATATTTCAAAATATCAGTTCAAAAACCTTATAATACAAGTCTGTTATCAGAAAGACAGTAGTTAGAAATTTGTTTGTTATTAGTGACAGGATTATACGAATATGTTCGAATGAGGCAATTTTATTATTTCTATAGTATGAAATGTAGTTAGTACTGATAATTTTTTTAAGTTTTAGTTCCCCCCCCCCCCCAAAAAAAAAAAAAAAAAAAAAAAAAAAAAAAAAAAAAAGAAATTAAATGCATTAAGAAAAAAATTTCAAAATATTTCAATAACTTTTATCAAACGTATTCTATCTAATAAAATAGTATGTTATTCTCCCAAAGTGCTTGTTAATCAAGTTTTTTTCTCGCCCTTTCTCGAAATTTTGTGCGAAAAGTCATTATATCACGAAGTTCCATTTTTGGCAGAATTTAGCAACTATTTTACAGCTGACAGTTTAAAACAGAAATATCTTTCTTACTAACCTAATATCTTGAACCGCGAATGTAGGGGACAGAAAATTTGTCCTCTTATATCTTCGGCATTGTAATAGAAAAAGTTCACAAATGTTCTCAGATTAGATTAATATTGCCCCCCCCCCACCCCCATCTCTTTCTATTTTGTGAAAGTATATCTCTTGTCATTTTATCACGTATATTTTTTATTTTATCGGACACTTTCAATTTTATAACTTCAAACATGAATCATATTAAGAGCATCTAAATTACCCCCGCTAAGCAGCAAGTTTCTAGTAAACAATTCACAATATTGCGTGATTTCAACAACACTTGTTGTTCGCAGAAAAAGTACTTAGAGCTTACCAGTGTTTAATCGTTGACTATAAAGAACTGTTTATTATTATTATTATTATTCCAAATAATCCATGATAGTTAGAAAAATATGCAGCTTATACAAGGATGGGATGAATGTTGAGTGGACAAAGACCAGATTACACACTGAAAAACACTTGGCAACGAACATACACACACACGCACACACACAAAGGACGACGAAGTTATTGTTACATTTTATGATATATAGCTCTTAAAGATTAATTTTTTATGTTTTTATAAAAACATGTTTTGTGCACGTGCATTGCAATAAAAAGCTACTCGAACATAGGCAGATTTATAGAAGTTGTAAATTTATAAAACATACTTGGAGGGATAACATTCTTTGGGGGATTTGAAAACTGTTTAATTGATTGTTTTTCATTGGCCAAATTTTATATACCAGGAACTAAAAGTGTATAAATGTTCAACTTAAACAGATATTTGCAGAATTAGCCGGATTTGAAGAACCAACTTTGAGCTATCTAGACTTCAGATTGCTTAGCGATGGTAAGATTTAATTCATATTATAAAACCAAACATTTGATAATTTATACAAAAGCTTAAGAGCGTAAAATCATGGAGAAAATTTAAAACTAAAAAAGCTGACGCTGCAACAGCAAATGGGCAAAGAAAACGACACACTTCAGTGAAAGGAAGAAACTTCCAAATACGGCAAGACAATACAAAAACATATATAAACCACCAATAACTGTTCATAAAAGTCTACATTTTGAAGGGGCAATAACGTCAGACTTGTGGCGTGGTCATACGATTTTGTAGCAATTATTTTTTCATTATTATTATTTTAAAAATCTTTTAATAAAAAAATATGGTCGATTAAACACTATGAGGATGTATTATACTTCAAAGAAGCTAATTAAGGAACTTTATTTGAATAAGTAAATGATTAAAAAAAATTCTATAAGTTCGTTTGTATAAAATATATCGTGTTTTTGGTTGTCATCGCTATCACCAAGTACAATTTATTTATTGACTGAGCTTATACAAAATAGAATTTTATTTCAGTTTATATGTTCTTTAATTATGTTTATTTTTTATCCTTTTACCTTTTAGGTATTTAAAAAATGCATACGCTTCTACAGCTGCAACCCTAAATTCAGTCTTCATTGTCTCTGTAATTGTTATTCGGTGCTAAAGAAACTGTAACATATTGTAAAAAAGATATGATTTTCAAAATAAAAAATGTAGAGACTTTCATTGTTTAATGATGCGACAATTTCGCAGCAGTACCTAGTTGACTAAAATACCATGATTACATAGTAACCTTGAAGTTATTGAATACCTTAAATAAAAAACCTCAAAGCAATAAATACTGAATAAAAAAAAATAGATTTGTTGATTATTTTTGTATTTTTTCCAGATGAATACTCTTATTAGAATTGCAGTTTTATTCTGCATCATACAAGGGTCATTGGCAGCAAGTACAACAAGAGAAAATACAACAGTTGAGGTATAGAAATTAATTTACCGTTACTATATTTATTACAATTTAAAAATTTATAAACGTTTTTAATACATCTTAACAATAAAACGTATTGTGTAATAATCTCCCTTTGTGGGTATTACGTCTAGTCGGCCACAAAAAAAAATCTCAAATACATTCAAACGCATGTCATGTAATGCGTATGGGATCTACTACCATTTCAATTTCTGTAGAAGTGTTCGTGTCTTTTAACTTTTAGACGTTAAAAGCTGCAATTAAAGTGAAACTATTTATTATTATTATTATTTTTTATTATTATTATTATTTGTTTTGCTCATTTTAAATTAATAGTCTTTGAACGAAATCCGTTCACACTTTTTAAAAAATGATATACATATTCATGTGAATATCTTTTCTGATATTTTAAATTAGTAGAAACTAAGGTATGTAACTGATGAAGGACTAGAGTATATAAATAATACCCAAATTATAAAATTCGCTTAGTGAATTAACAATGAGACGCAATTCTGAACCTTAGCTTTAGAATATGTGGTATTATTTTATATATCAGGCCCCAGTTTCACAATCATTCACTCAATTGAGTGTACACTCAATTCAAACATTCCTATTTTTCTCTTATCAATATTTGAAGAAAAAAAAATTAAGTTTTATGAGACAATGTTTTGTTTTGATTAACAAATCAACACTAAACAATTTAAATATAACATTAGATATTCAATTTTAACTGTGTTATGTCTTGAAACTGACATTGAAATATTCCCAAATTTGAGTTGAGTGTACACTAAGTTGAGTGAATGATTGTGAAACTGGGGCCAGATATGATAACATCAACAAAATGTTAGAGTTTTTGTTGATTGACAACATATTTGTTGTTATTGGCAATATAATTTTTAAACATACAATCGGTATACCATTGGGAAAAATTATGTAATTGTTGATTTGTTTCTTTATTCTTATTAATCAGAATTTTTACAGAACCCTGTCAATTTGAAAAATAAGCTTTCGCTAAAGCATTCAACTCCACATACAGATATATAGACGACGTTTTGTCTCTAAATTATCCAAAATTTTAAGAATATGTGAGCTTGAAATAAAGGAAACGACTGATTCTTCATTTTCTGCTTCATATTTAGACTTATACCTCAGTTATAACACCCACGGAAGGTTACATCTGAAGCTATACGACAATTCTGATGACGTCAATTTTTCAATTGTCAACTTTCTGTTTCTTTGAGGTAGTATCCCTGCTTCTCTTGCATATGGTGTATAAGTTTCGCAGATAATACCGTGTGGTATAGCTTGTTCTCACTACGGGGACTTTGTACAACGAAGCAAACTGCTTACAGTTAAATTGTTGACTCCGTGATATTGCCTAGGTTAATCATGACCCTTAAAAAGTTTTATGGCCGTCATCCCAATTTTTATGAGTATGAAGTCACTTTATCCAAACTTATACCAGATGTATTGGGCGTACCATAGTTACATGTTCCTTACATGTTCAAATTTGACTTTGCGCGTGATGGGTGTAACTAGTTAGACAGAAAGTGCTGATCCTTTCGGAGCACCCGGCTTCACTTCTTGATCGAAGCTCACGTGTGTATAAAATAAATTGTCCAGATTTTAGATTATTTATTTATTTATTTATTATTTTTTAAATAAATTTTTCAATCTGATTTGGAAATGGACTGGTATGTTTGTGTTTTATTTATTTTATTATACATGTATGTCGATAATATTGGATAAATCATTATTTATTTTGAATATAATCTACACAACAATATTTCTGAAAACCAGTTTATATTGAAAAAAATTTGAAGTCGAAAACACGTACACGTACGTGTACAAACAGAAATCGTAATCGTATTTAAAAATAATTCTTCACGTCAAAATAAGTGAACATTACAGCACAATTCAATGAAATTTGAAGTTTTTTACGTTCGATATGTGCCTTTCATTTGCTCTCCGTCTCTTAATAGTAGAAGTGAAAGATTTTATTTCTTCTATTTGCTGTTATTTAAAATTGATACGAAAATCTATTTTCACTGTAATGAAGTTAATTCACCTATTGAAGACTAATTATGATAAGGAGGCATGGAATTATTTGGAAGAGCATTTGAATTGAATTGTAAAATAAATGGTCCACCATCAGTTTGTTCGATTTCACTTTTGGTATTGCCTTAACCATTATTGTACATTGTCTTTGCGTAATAAAATTTCTTATTCTTTTTCTTTTTCTTCTTCTTCTTCTTCTTCTTCTTCTTCTTCTTCTTCTTCTTCTTCTTATTATTATTATTATTTTAATTATTATTATTATTATAGTCACAGCATCAAGAAATAGTTGACCCAGATGGTAAAATATTTGACGCCTATGTTGAGAAGAATGAGGCTGAAGAAAAGGAAATAGCAATAGTAACTAGCAAAGACAACGACACTGTAGTAGAACGGATTTACATGGATAAACATACGGTAAGACGTTATAATCGATATACCTGAAATAATCGGTAAATAATCTTTAACCGACATCGCCGAGGGGATTATGGCGAAAGCTAAGTCGCAATCATGAGTCATGTAGTCGCAAAAACGGCAACTGAAGAACTAAATCATACTAATTCGTAATAACGGAATACTAAGTCGTCTCGTAATGACGAGATTCTAAGTCGTGAGTCGTAATGGCGATATCCAAGTCGTAATGACGATAACCTTAGCCGTAATGACGACATCCTAAGTCGTAATGACGAAATCCTAAGTCGAAATGACGAGATTTTGAGTCGTTATAACGTACTTATTTTTTACTTTTTGTTTGTAGTACGTTTTGACTTCCAAAGTCTACAGATTTGCGTCAGTACATTGTAACACAATTTTCGGGACGTTTAGTTACACATTAAATTCGCGATGTTTTCCAGATCCATTGATACCCTTAATTGGAATTGCAGTTTTTATTTCTTATTTTGATGACGATGTGAAAAGCGAAATTTGTTTTAAAAAATTAAAAGCAATGCCTTTTGCTGACTGATATCTGATAAAATTATGAAGCAGAAACGTGCGTAGTCAAACATTACTCATAAATGATGACCTATGTCTGGGCATATTCTAGAGGTGTACCAGTTAACACATGCCTGTAAACAATGAAAAAGTAGGCTTTAAGGAATATCAATTAGGTATTAAAACATTGCAGTTTATAATTTTCATGGAGTATAAACACATGTTCTTTGTAATATCTGAAGCAAATAAAATGACTATGATAGTACAACAAATAGCTACAATGATTTAACAAGGCAAAATATACAAATCATTAATTATAACACCCCCGACTTTCAACAACTACTAGATATAATAACAATGATTGTTTTAGTTGTGTGGTTCAAATGTTGAGAAGTGCCTGAACCATAAGAATATTTTTGACAAATAATATTGAACAAAAATATTAAAAAATAAATTTTGTAATTACCAAATTATGATTCAACTATTTAAGTCAATTCAAGTTACTGTTACAACTTTTTATGTTTGTTTGTTTGTTTACCTCAGGGTGTAAAAATTACTGAATCTTTAGAAAGAAACGAATGTTACATCCAGAAAATGGAACAGGACAATAGTACCGAGGTAACGTAGTATAATAATAATAATAATAATAATAATAATAATAATAATGATAATAATAACAATAATAATAATAATAATAAATGATTGTTTACTAAAGGCCCTTTAAACCTATCCATCGTCAAAGTTGCACAAAATTGAGA
Source organism: Tegillarca granosa (assembly GCA_029721355.1). Taxonomy (NCBI): domain Eukaryota; kingdom Metazoa; phylum Mollusca; class Bivalvia; order Arcoida; family Arcidae; genus Tegillarca; species Tegillarca granosa. Next base: position 32,511,068 of record CM056601.1, on the reverse strand, counting down.
ATAATCTTCTGAACCTTATTTCCAGTTTCACTTCATTAACGCCATAGTGAAAAAAAAACTGTAATTTGGTGGGCCATCGGTCTAAAAACTGAAATGATTTATAGTAGTTCCATTAGTATCTCCACTTCTTTAAGGCTGTCGATAAACATGTACAAAGGGACATGAAAGTGTGTGTGTGTGTGTGTGTGTGTGTGTGTGTGTGTGTGTGTGCGTTCGTGCGTGTGACTACCTAATGCTTGCAGTTCATTAATTCTTCATTTATAGATTTGATATAATTATACAAACTGATTACAATTTTTAGGAAGAAAATGGTACTTCTAGTTCTTGTTTTTCGACACAAGCCATGGGTGACGCAGATATAACCGACCAAATAAAAGAAGTATGTCATGGCAAAAGCATGTTTAAAATAGAGGCTACCGATTGTGACCAACAAGGTAACATATTTTTCCTCTATATTGCCCAATGATTAAAATAAAGACCATATAATAATCCAAAAGGAAAAAATACCTTTCGTCTATTTTGTCCAATGTTTAAAACCATAGATTATAATCCACAAGGCAATATATATATTTTCGTCTCCATATTGTACCGTGCGTTAAACAAGGGTCACCTATTGTAATAGCAAAATTAACATTTTTATATTGTTCAATGTTTTAAAATAGAGACCACCGATTGTGATTGCCAAAGTAACATATTTTATCTAAATTGTTCCATGTTTAAAATACTGGCCACCAATGAATATATAATAAATCTACCATGCAACATATTTCTTCTATCTTGCACTTTGATCCCCCCCAAACTGAGCTAAAACAAGTATTTCTTCGTGTTTGTCTAATTTTGATTTAATTTTGCGTACTTCTTTTTTTTTAAAACCTTAAATCAATTGCTTGCTATGGACTGCATTTGCTGTTACTGAAGATGGACTTAATGAACTTATTCAGTAAAGTTGCAGACTTTAAGCTGAATTACTTTTCATCACTAAGCCTATTTAGCATTTTACAGAAACTTCATTTTTTAGGCAAAATACAATTTCCTGTTCTGAATTTCCTGGTTGAATTCATTGTTAATGCGCTATTAAGAAGTAAATTTCTTTGCTTTAATTAAGTCTCCCATCCACTTGTTCAAGTCGGTGGAGATTTATTGTTTTTGTACTCTTTTCATAATTTTCTTCCGCCTATTTAAGCCTAAATTTTATCTGACACTTTTCTTGGGGATGAAAAGTCATATCAACTTTCTGCACATAACTAGCATCATCTAGAGACGTGTTATCAGTACCTTTTTTTGCAATTCGCAAACAAGCGCTATATTTATCAGAGTTTAATGCCCCCTCCAACAAAATATTTTTATTAAACAGTTATTTGTTCCTTAAAACTTGACAGATCATATTAAAACTTGGTAGGTACATGATACAACAAATGATATAATGGTGGAAGACTTAAATGTGCCTGCACACTGACAATGTCTGTTTTTAAATTTGAAATAAGGTTGGTTTAGATCATAATAATCTTGCCGATATCGAAAAAATAAGTTGCTTCACGCCGTATGCAAACTGTGTGAATCTTTTGTTTTACGCGGCAAACACTTGACTACCCAAAGAATATTTTACCAGATTATTAAGTCTCCCACCAACGAAGTGGGAGGGTAGATTCATTATTTTTGTACTGTTTCTTATAATAATTTTTCTTCCGCCTTTTTAAGCCAAAATTTCGTCTGACATTTTTCTCAGGAATGGAAAGTCATATCAAATTGAAACTTTCTTGCCCATAACTGGCATCGTCTCAAGGGGTGTTATCAGTACTTTCTTCGCAATTCGCAAACAAAGCTATATTTATCAAGGTTTAATGCCTCTCCAACAAAAATATTTTTATTAAACTGTATTTCTCCGTTAAAACTTGACAGATCATGTTGAAACTCGGTAGGTACATAAAACAACAAATGATATAGAGTTTTGTGTAAACAATAGCTATAATTATCGGGGATTAATGCGCCCTCCAAAATCATATTTTATGTATAACATGAAAATACAACCGCCTTTTCGAATATTAAAGGGTTTTCAATAAACAAGAGCTTTATTAATCAGAGTTTAATGCCCCTTCAAAGTTCAATTGTTGGAGATACACACATTTCCATTTTTCTGTAATTCCTTAATCAATGATCAAAAATGTGGCGGCAGTGGGAGACTTGATTGTCAGTGTGCCTGCACACTAACAATGTCTTGTGGTTATTACTATTATCGTTTTCCCGAAATTATTTTACTTCTTCAACGCTTTGATGTTTGTTACATCAAAAAGGAATCTTATTTCATTATTTGTTTATTTAATTTATTGAATTTTTCAGGACAAATGAGCAGATATTCTTGGTGGATTCCTAGATGCTATTGGATACACTTCCCAATCCGCATATGTAGATACAACTATTGGCGGTATTGCTGTAGGTACTCTTGGGGCTGTCGTAGATATTGCTCAAGATGGGTGTATTCATGTTGGTACATATATAAAAGTGTAAGAGTGTGTTATTGACTATTGTGATTCCGTCAATTTATATAGCCATACAACTTTAGATTCAAAGACGTATATTAACCAAACTTTAAAATTGATATTTGAAAAAAAACAAACTTTTACATGATTAATTCCATCTTGATAATTATTTTTATTGAACAGAGTGCATTGGAATTGTCTGATTTTATGCTTACATTGATATAATTACTGTACAAATAATCAATGGTATAGGATTGTTGATAGTATACATGATTCTTATCTGCTGCTCAATTAAATAATAATCACTCAATTATTTTATCAACCGAATAAAATAATAAAAATAGTTTTCAATGGAGAACTTTTGAGTGATTTTTACATTGTTGATTATTCTGTTAATCTATAATCTGTTATCTTTAAACAACCAATTAAGTATTGTAAAGAAGGTTTTCTCAACCTTCTACTCATATTGAGTAGAGAAATTGTAAAGCTATGAGTCTGAAGTTCTCAGGCCGACACAGAGGAAAAAAGATATGTTAGCATACTCGACTGCTGTACTATGACACAATTTACTCAAAAGTGCTTGAGACGGGGGATAATTAGTAAGGTTTTATTTTAGGTCAGAAATAATGAAAGTGTATCAGAATAATGGCGGCTTACACGCCAGTCAAGACTCTTTCAATTTTTTAAAGCTCTGGGGTGGCAGAGGATACCAAAGTACCTGGAGAAAACCAACGCACTTCAACAAGTGAACCGACAAACTTCCTCAGTTCAAACCGGGATTCGATTCTTGTCAAGAGGCAACGTTTTTTTTACAAAACGACTTGCTCAGTGATCAAGACAAAGCTCCAAAATAATTAGAAAAAGACATTTATTATTGGAGATTTTAATAATAATAATAATACGTTCTAATAACAGAAACGTTTATAAAACCATGAAGACTAACAAAATACATGATGATAAAATGCCTATATTCTGCTAGAACAAAGTTAAATATTTCAATCTCGTCGATTCAGAGTTTCAATGAATTAACACGAATATGTCTAAATTCTTCTCTTTTACATCTGGAAACGAGTGGTTCTAAAAGCAACGGGTAATGGGTTAACGTGCTTAATACGGCATCAAAGACAATTCTAGTTTGCTTGTTTGGGATAAGTACTCATAAATATAGTTCCATTCAAAAGTAATCGACTCAATATGAATTATTATGGTCTTGTCTGGAAAGTAAACTTCATCCTTATTATTCAACCTATCAAATTCTGTCTCGAGTAATCAACCCCAAATGCAATTTCGGAAAACAATAATCTGATCATTTCTACATTGGAATCTTTTTGTCTTTTTCTTTCTTTATTCATCTATCTATCTATCTATCTATCTATCTATCTATCTATCTATCTATCTATCTATCTATCTATCTATTTTTGGAGTAGGATGGACATGAATCAAATTTTCAGATTATACTATTCATAATCAATTTCTATTTCAAAAATTATGAACACCAGAGAAGCCAAATTTTCCAGAATCTAGGAACACATAGAAATGTGAAAAAATCACAAACAAGTAAAGATAAACAAACATTAGATAATAATATACAAAAAGCAGAATTGAGTATTATCAGTATAATCCTAATACTGTTCACTGATTTACTTGTATGAGGTGATGTCAAAGTTGATCCTGAACCTTTGCTCATCAGGGCGATGTTTAATAATTTTCAATGACCCAAGATCAATTTGTATATTGTTTCTTTATTGCACAGGAACTTTTTAAATCATAATTAAACTAATGAATAAATAATGACACTTATAAATGTGTTATCTGGTCCTGTTTGCATTATATTATTTGTATCAATATAAATATAACCAAAAACAGTTTTTGAAGTCTCGTGCATTTACAGGATGCATGCTGTGAACAAACATGGATAAAATGTCACTGACGCGATTATTGTTGATTACTTAATTATGCATGCATTATATACCACGCAAGAACACAACGAGTATTCATAATAAATGGACACCATATGTGAAATCGATTGAAAATTTTAATTATGTATATCGAATTTATAATAGACAACAAATGCATTCATTATTTGCATTTATTTTAATAACAGAATTTTAAAATCATTTTCAATACAATATGCTACTTACTGTTCAAATACTTGGAACATGTCCAAGACCAACTTAATTATTGAAAAATATATAAAAAGAATTTTTAAGCTTTGGTATTTGAATGCTCTAACACACATATGTCAACGTTAAATATATTCCCAGAAGTGTATACTTATAATTCGAATACTTGGTTTACTATATTGCGACCAATTATTAGACACGGTTATTTAAGAACTTTAATTTAATTTATTTTAGATAATATTGAAGCAACTCTACGGTTTTTGAAATGCTTTGAGAGCATTCTAAAACACATGTTGAAGTTTCACATATTCCCAACATTTCGTGCCAAAGTTATTGAGATAATTAAAAATGCTTACTAAAATAAAAGCTGGTATAAAACAAACTTGAAAGATCTTTCTTTAAACCTAATTAAACACATGTGTCTTTTTTATGAAAAAAAAAATTGGACTATAAGATAATGGGATGATAGAATAACGGTGCGCCAGCGCATCACGTGATAGCTTACGTAGAACTTATGGAAACCGTTATCGTGTTTTTTTTTTTTTTTTTTTTTTTTTTTTTTTTTTTTTCCAAAGAAATAGAATTTTTGCTTTTAAAAACGTTTTTGGGTATCATGAAGAAGCTTGTAGACCCCAATAAATTTATGATATTTTCGCAGCTAATATTTGTATCCGCTCCCTATGATGCTAATAGAATCTGTCACTACTTGTGGTGCCAGATAGGGAAATCTCAACCAAAGTTCTAATATATCTGGTCCGGAACGAGGCTTGCCGAGTTCTGGACCAGATATATTAGAACGAGGGTTGATATTTCTTGCACCAAAAATATACAAGTTATATTAAAAATCAAAATTCAACATATGATGGAAGTGGCGTGTGAATTCAAGACAGGTACATGCGTGACGTCATAATTAATATAAAAATTACGTCATATAAAACTTGATGTAATATGAAATAAACTTGTTATTGATTAAAAAATTATTACCTGTTCCATTTATTTGTTTGTGCGATGGTATGCCAGATTCTTGGGTTAAAGCGGTTCTCAACGTATAGATACACCTCCGATTTCATTGATAAATCTTCGCGGGAAAAAGAGCGTGTAAGCTTTCTAGTACAGGGGGGGGGTGCAAGATTAAAAGAATCTATCACTACTTGTGGTGCCAGATAGGGAAATCTCAACCAGAGTTCTAATATATCTGGTCCAGAACGAGGCTTGCCGAGTTCTGGACCAGATATATGTATGATATTAACTTGTTATTGATTTAGAAAAAAAAGTTTTAAAATTACATTTTAAATTAAAACTGTAGTATTATCTGTTCCATTTCTTTGTTTATGCAAAGGTATGCCGGATTCTTGGGTTTAAACAGGTTCTCAAAGTATCGATACACCTCTGATTTCATTGATAAATCTTCGCGGGAAAAAGAGCGTGTAACCTATCTTGCACGGGGGGGGGGGGGGGGGTGTGCAAGATGGAAATATCGAGCACCGCTCTTTATATGGGAATTTCTATCTGGTGTGCAAGAATAAAAGAATCTATCACTACTTGTAGTGCCAGATAAGGAAATCTCAACCAGAGTTATAATATAACTCTCGGCAAGCCTCGTTCTGGACCAGATATATTAGAATGAGGGTTGAGAATTCCCTATCTGACACCATAAGCAGTGATTGATTCTATTTCTTGCACCACAAAATATACAGGTTCTATTAAAAATCAAAATTAAACATAATTATGATGGAAGTGGCGTGTGAATACAAAAGACAGGAACAAGCGTGACGTCATAATTCATATTAACATTACGTCATATAAAATTACGTCATATGAAAATTAATGTAATTAAGAATTGACTGTCATTTTTTCCTGGGTTATCAAGGAATGAACCAGATTTTAAAACTAGCAAATCTGATGAACTGCGAAGCAGTTCATTTTAGATTTGCTAGTTTTAAAATCTGGTTCATTCCTTGATAACCCAGGAAAAAATGACAGTCAATTCTTATATTTACAATATTTTTCCTAACATTCTTTTTACAAACTTCTCGATTGCGTCATACAAATAAGAAAGAAAAACCGGTATATACCGAATCTGTCGGCAATGTAAACATTCTGGGAACAGCCAATATGTCAATCAAAATAATTCCCGCCTTCTCAGTGATTGTGTGACGTAATAGACGGTTTTAAAAATAGTACGCTGGAAACAAAAGAATATTTCATACAATTTTATTCGAATAGACAAACAAAGGTACAAATTCATATTGATTTGATTGTTAAATTACAGCTATTAAACGTTGAATTTGTCAAAAATCCCGATTGTATGGATGACAGGGTATTGGAAACATCAATGCGCGACGTTTTGTTGGACTGTGTTGTGCACCGGTCCGAGCATGGAACCATCACGTGATTATCAGTTGCTGGTAGAGAAGAAGAAGCATGGTCAGATGAAAGAAGCGAACTTAAAGCATGTTTTTGAATGGTCGAACAGTCGCGAGAGTAGCTTCTGACAGAAGCCTCATTCCGATAACCGCTCATAAACATTATCTGTTTGGTCTCAACACCGGCATCGCTCATAGCTTGTATGGTAGTGGCCCGCAAGCAGTGTGCCGTGTATCGTTTAGAACACCCTGACGATGGAAATATTTTTAAGTATACAATAAAAATCGAAACAAATATTTTATTTATTTATTTAAAATTCAATTTTTAATCTTTCATTTTCAATGTATATTTTATTAAATAACACTATAAAATGTGATGGCTTGAATGTTAAAAATAGATTGATAAAAGTAGGTCACGGGAATTGCCTAATGTTCTAGATTTTCTACAATGAGTTCATCATAGGAATTCAATAGGTGTTGTAAATATTTTTTATTTTTTGAAAAAAAAATTATTTTGCTATAACGTGAAAAAAACTTGAAAAAAAGAAGAAATATCGAAGTATGTACGTGGTTTTGTGAGATAAAAACAGATAGCTAAAAATAGGTCAGTTAGGGAAAAACCAGAAATGGTATTCATGCGCGATGTGAAAAACCGATGTTTATGCGAATAATGAAAACAAAAATCAAACTGGGTTCAACGTAGAAATTATTTTTCTATTGTAAATATTATGAAATAAACTTGTTATTGATTAAGAAAAAAAAAAGTTTTTAAAATTACATTTTAAATTTAAACTAGTATTACCTGTTCCATTTATTTGTTTGTGCGAAGATATGCCAGATTCTTGGGTTATTTAACAGTTCTCAAAGTATCGACACACCTCTGATTTCATTGATAAATCTTCGCCGGAAAAAAAGCGTGTAAGCTATCTTGTACAGGGGGGGGGGGGGGTTGCAAGATTGAAATTTTTTGCACCGCTCTTTATATTTAGATTTCTATCTGGCGTGCAAGAAAAACCTATACAGCGAATTTATTCGTCTATGCAACACATACACAGAATCAATTTCAAATTTTTTTCTAGAATTCTATCGATTTTAATTTTAAAAAAAGCATTCTGTAAACAAAAAGAAATAACTGTTGAGATTACTAATAATGCTTGATTAAAAAAATCTTATTTAGTTTAAACATATTTTATTCATTGTATTCAATAATTACATGTTGAAAAGTAAACAATGTAAAATATAGAAAAATCTTATTTCCAGCATGGTAAAATCAATGTACATATAATATTTAATGTAGGTAATCTAGGAAAATATGTAAGAATTATTTGAAAAGTGCACAATGTACATTTCAAGCATAGAAACGCGCTACGTTCTTTTTTTAAGATTCATAAACAAACAATTTTGTTTATTAGATCACCGTGTGCATTAATTGTAAGAAAATTAAATAAGAAGGATAAGAAAAAATATATATATATAGCGTTATTAAATAAGGTGTAAAAGTTGAATAAACAAAACATCAATTTTTCATTAAGCTTACTGGCATAAAGTTTTTAAAATAAATAACATGTATCTTTTATTTTTTCTATTGTGTCTTTCATTGTTGTTTATTGTAATGCCAGGTTCATTTCACATTTCACGCCGAAGAACTGTTCTTGTAACAGAGAAGGTAATTGCCTTTGGACGTTATTATACATGGTATCAAAAGTTCATCAATTAATAACGTAATGTTTTCTTGCATATGTGCTAAAATCAAAGACATCTGAATTGGAAGTTACTTAATAAAGATGAAGTATTTTTAAGTACACGAGGGTTGTTCGTTATGTAATGTGTATTGTACGATATCTCCAAAGCATTTTACTCAAATAGTGCAATGGACCATTACACCCATTTAAAGTATTCTCTGCGGTTTGAAATACATAATTTTAATCTCTGAATCCATTTCTGAAATGCGTGACTGTACGCTAATTTAAGTAGACCTGTGAGATTCATTCACTCACTGATGCTTCTTTTGGCAACTACAGGCTTCTACAATGTTTAGATAAGCATATTTTGTTTCCAATTTTTCTTACTGGTTCAAATTTTCCAGTAACAATGCTTGCAAATTGCCTTTTATTGAATTTGGAAAAAAAATCTTAAGCACTGCAAAACAGTTTGTAATTGTAGCCGTTTTAGTCATCTGTAAATATATGCGGAACACAACTGGCAGAATTCTTTCGTACTTTTTAAATACGCTTCAAAATAAAATTCACCCGCGATAGCGATATGCCAAAAGCTTTGGCAGTATCACGTATCGTATATTTGCCATCGTTTTCAATTATTTCCCTGACATTTGAGACATTTGCCTTAACTTTTACAGTCACAGATCGGCCAGATTTCGTTGCATTTTGACAGACTCTGTGCCAGTCAGAAATTTCTTTCCTCCCCTACGTACTCTCTCATAAGATACCGTATAAGACCTATATAAACTTCCCCAATTTCAGTAAAAATCTGTAATTCCGCATGACCGAGTTTTGTGCAAACTTTATGGACTCTAATTTCTTCAATAACTAACAGTGGTAAACGACTGGCTCTATTGAAATGGCTATAATGTTAAAACTACATTGAGCTGAAGAGACGGGTTTATACTGTGATACTGGATTTAATCTAGTGTATCATCATCAACGAAATCGCGCAAAAACGTTATCTCGCTGTGGTACAATGCACATTACATATCGAACAGCCCTCGTAGCAACTTATATATATATATATATATATATATATATATATATATATATATATATATATATATATATATATATATACCATTTAACGCCCTTTTTCCTGGAAAGCTACTCCCCAGACCTTAAGATGATTTGAAGCGCTTTTGTGACGTCGACAAGGAAAGAGGAAAAGTTCCTTCGTGAAGCAATCGATTTATTGAAACATATACCTATTCCTAGACCAATAGTTTTTGGAGGGAATTAATTTCAATTGTAAATATTACTATTTTAATATTCTTAAATAAAAAAGATACTTGATCATGTATAACACAAATTAATAGAGAACATCTACAAAACATATTTATTATTTATAAGATAAAAAATATAAATAGGATATAGTTATAATTGTCTAGAGGAGTTAGTAGGATTATATTATTAGCTAGGATTTTGGTCCATCAAACACAAACCTCTTTTTTAACCAATAAAAAACCATATTAATATGTTATACATTGAATGTTTTTATTATCTGTCATTGAAGTTATGCCTGAAAAATATTCTTCAAGCATTGCCAAACATAATTATGAATGACTAAAGTAATAGGATGGAAAATGTTGATCTCATTGATTAATTTCATGCATGATAAGATGTGAATAAGAATTAATTATTATCTGTGAATAATGTACTTCTGCAAATGGTAAATGGTTACTGAAAACATAAACAACAACAACAACAACAACAACTACAACAACTACTACTACTACAACTATTACTACTACTACTACTACTACTACTACTACTATATGGTTATTGAACTGATATTGTGAAATATTGTCCCTAGTCAACAAGGGACAATATTTCACAAAATCACTTCAATAACCTTTTATTATATAACAAAATACATTTCATTTGATTCCCATTTGTATTTCATCTAGAAATACCATTTGTCTCAAAATACACAGATATTGCACTAGTTCTTATATATTAATACAAGAACTAATGCAATAAACAGCCAAACGACAGTGTCACGTGACACAGTGTGCAATATGAAAAAAATGGATTCGGTAGAATTCGGACCGGAACAAAGTCTATGTGTAAATATCGTTATATATTACACGCTTACACCTCTTTTTTCTATGTGAAACATATTGCTATATAATAATAAAAAAATACACTGAATAATATGCAATTTTTAACTAAGGTATTAGACAAAAAAAATTAAAAGTATTTTCGAATCAATACATATATATATATATATATATATATATATATATATATATATATATATATATATACTAGTATATATATATAATTGGTGGTTTTATTGCAGTTTAAACTACAAATTTAAACAATGTCGGTTTCTATGGTGTAAAATTTGATTGGTTGGTTAATTGGTAATGTTATCGAGATGGTAATTTTTGATAGTAGAACCATTGAAAAGTTGAGAAGCTACTTGACATTTTACCGTCTTTTTTGTTGAAATGCGAACTTGGGCTGTGAGAGGATGAACTGTGTGACCAAAGCTCTTTGTAATAAACATGTATAATTAATAAAAGTTTGTTTTTTTTCCATATTACACCTGAAGAAACTACACTGGATTAATCATAAATATAAATTAGACCTCGAATTCATTTAATGGCGGCATTTAACTGACTGATATATACCCAATATATTATTTAAACTGTCAAACTTTAACCCTCCCCACTAAAACAATTTGTTTACTTAAAAACATTTAGCTTTGTAATTAATTTTTCAAAAATCTTACTTATTGCATATTTTCAAATTGATCGAGGATAATTTTCAACGCTTTTCACAGTAAAACCTGTTATATTGACCACCTTATTCAAAGACACCCTGTTTATTAGGACCAGTGTTTTTAGATTATTGTACGTCAAATTTTAACTCAAAATATCCTTTTATTATAAAAACCACCTGTCTTTGTAAAGCCATTTAAGGTACCTGGGATGGTCGTTATATTTAGGTTTTACTGTATTATAATCATTTTTTTAATTTTAATACATAGATGTAATTAAAACTTTTTATTAAAAGAAGATTTGAAATAAGTAAATATTTATAATAAAATGTTTTATTATTTTTTTTAAAAAATATTTGAATATAGATTTAATTTTTCAAATCAGTTTTAAAATAAAATTTCAAAAAGGAAAATTATATTTATACAGTTAATGTATATAAAATGAGCTTTGAAAGTAAAATAAATATCGCATCTAAAACATAACTATATAGATTTTTAAATTTGTGAATCAAAAGTAATATAAACGTCTGTTTCTAAACATCTATCGTTTTTCATTTTCTTTTTCTTTACTTTTTTCTCTTCTTCTTTTTCTTCATTTTTGTGGGGCCTTGGTGACCGAGTAGTCTAAAGCGCACTTACGGTTCACAGCGCCTCTTATCACCTGGGTTCGAATCCCACACCGAAGGTTGGTGGGTTTTCGGCCACTTCGGTTTCTTCCATCATCCCAGAACTGACCGCTACGAAATAAGTGAAAGAATCTTGACTCGGAGTAAAACACCGTTACTCCATTCTTCTTCTTTGTAACTTATTGTGCGTGAATTTTGTATTGTTGTTGTCACATGCTTGGAGTGATTTTTGTATAGCTGTTTTGTTTTGTTTGTCATTTTTGTATTAATGTTGTCAGTTTTAAGTGTGGTTTTTAGACGGACTTGCAGAAAGCAAGTTCGTATTTAGTCGTCAATATCCCAGTGTTTCTACCTTGACCACTAGGATGACTAGGGAATGAAGACTGGTTTGAGATAGATCATAAACTGGTAACATATCACCTGTAATTTAACTGATCCTAGACGACAGTAGCTCAAGAAATTTAATTGCATTGCAAAATTAGTACGTAATATCATATATATGGACTGCTTTTAATAGCAAGATATACGTCAATTCAAGTTTTATTAAAGGATATTAAGCGTCTTTTTTGCATCTTGCCACTTGTTGAAAGGTACGCTTCAATTGCTAAAATTTCTCTAATTAATTGTCTACTCTACTAAATATGCCTTGATATAATTCTCTAGATAATAGTTCATAAATTCATTAATAATATATAAATATTGTCTGAGTATTTGTGATGATATCTATTTATCAATTTCTAACCCAATGTTACTACACTCACCGCTAATGGTTAGAAGTTTAAGACCACAAAATTTTCAATGAGGATTCCCTAAGGTCCTTGGACTTCTTTGTGTGTATCGATTTCCCCACCACCCAATAACTGACCATCTCGAATTAGTAAAATAATAATAATAACGTTTAAGCAAACCAACATTGCTTCTTCATTCCAGTGATACTTCTATCTCTATGTGTTTTCGTTTTCGAAACCTTTCCGAAGTTGAGGAGTTATCATTTATTTAATATTATTGCTTGTCTTTATCTATTCTTTTGAGAGTCCGCCTCGGTGGTTCGGTGAAAGCGCCCGCCTCTATTGCGGGGGTTCGAACACCAGTATTACTTAGACACCGCATCGACCAATAAACTGTGCTAGGATATTGTGAATAGGAAGTGGGTTTAAGGCATCTTTACTTGGTAGGCTGGCAAATTAACAAAAAGTCGCCCTGAGTACGCGCTAGTACATATCAGACTCTAATACACTGCACTATACTCGAAGTCTTTTAAGATTAACCCTTAATTATTACTTTTGTTCCAGAATCCTATGTACAAATTGTAATTATATTTGATGTTTAATATCGAATAAAATATTGTTTAAATTAACCCTTAGAGATTAATGACTCTGCTCTCATTGCGAGTATCTGAAAATTATTCATGCGACGTTAAACAAATTTTGTAACCAAGCATCAATCTCCCTAAAGGTGCATTAAGTTTTCCAAAGAAAAAATTAAAACTTTGCTAATCTAATTAATGATGTTCCTAATGAACAATGTTATATTTGGTTCAACGATAAAAGCTCGAATAAATACAGAAACAACAATGATTTCTTAGCGAGATGTAGCATGTGGGATCTAATATAAGAACATGGTTACGTCATGAAAAAACCGGGTCATTTAAACACAACTTTCAAAACGGTGAAATACGATAAATTTAACACAGAAATTCGTTGAATTTGTCATTTGTGACTTAATATGGTAAATATAACACCATTTCAAATACACCTGGATATTAATGAAGGACAATTAATGCTATCTGTCATGTTTCATCTTCGATAAATGGGGTTTTCCGTACATCCGTGCGCATGCTCCAAGCTCATAATAACCATCGGTAAACATTGACCAACCGGTTACAGGATTCCGTTTATTTACAGCTAAAAGGAATGAAATTTTAGAAAATGAATGTCACGGATCGTAATTAGAAGTTATCTATTTTTAAAAAATATATATTTTTAGAAAATCAAAAAAATTCAGAAAATTGAAAAATTTAATGCAGCTTTAAATGAATTTATTCACTTATGAAAAGTTCTGCTTCTATTGGGGTTTCAATATTTTAAAATGGCAATCGTTGCCTTAGTCTAGAAGACTTTTTATCAGTTTGGTAATAAAGGAATTCTCGTTATTTCCATGGCTTATTCAATAAAACAATATAGGCCAATGATTGAAAACAGTTATACCTGAACACGCGTAATTGTCAACATTTAAATATGACAAGGACCGCACAACAACAACAACCAAAAATGAAAAAATAAAAAATAATAATAAAAGGAGAAAAAAAAATATAACTATTGACAGTATAATGACACCCAGTGATGCCAACTTTAAAACTTTTGACACACAAATACGTACATTCTAGTATAAATAAATATGTCTTTATAGCATGCATGATTATGTTACTGCAAACAGTTTTTTTTTTTTTTAAATTTTGTTTCGATATTCAATAGAAATAATAAACCTTTAGTTATTATATTGATCTGAAGCAATCATTAAGATAACGAATGTTTATAGAATGTATACAAAATTTAAAGTAAAATTCCGAAGCTTATGATTGGTGAAAATCGATCAGCTAAATTATAATATTTTATTAGGCGAGAGAGATCGGTTATATTAACACACTGAAGTACGTTATGGAAGTGATGTTCAAATTGAGGTTTATAATTAATGAACTTGCTCTCGAAATAATGAAATGAATTGCAAGCGGATATAAACAAAAACACAAAAAGATGACAGAGAGACGAAAGGTAAGGACATAATAATAATAATAATAATAATAATAATAATAATAATAATAATAATAATAATAATAATAATAACAACAACAACAACAACAACAACAACAATAATAATAATAATAATAATAATAATAATAATAATAATAATAATATTTGTATTAAATAATATATAAAAATAATACATCCGGTGTAAAAATAAATATATTTTATTATCTTTATTTTTTTGTGTTATAATAATAATAATAATAATAATAATAATGATATCGATGATGATGATGATAAGTGAATTAATTTATACATATTGATTATACATTCGATGTAAAAAAAAACTATATCTTATTATCTGTATTTTTTTGTAGTATAATAATAATAATAATAATAATAATAATAATAATAATAATAATAATAATAATATTGATGATGATGATGATGATAATCATCATCATCAATATTATTATTATTATTATTATTATTATTATTATTATTATTATTATTATTATTATTATTATTATTAAATTGTTTGTTAATAAATTGCACCTGACAAAAATGTCAAAACCAAAACATGTATTATAGACTTATTATAAATGTTTGAACGTGTTTCCTTTACGCAGAGTTCAAACACTTCTGGTCTGGTACCACTTAACTAACATGTACAATAGAAGTCCGTGGTATCAAAATTTATTGGTTATTGACTTTGCATAGTATTGCAGACAGATATGCGAATATGCGCTTTTAGACCGAAATTCATTTTTCAACGTTGAAATCGAGACCAAATTTGTTAAAACGTTAAACAATGAACTGCAGCGTGGAATTTTGATCGGTAAACCGGTTCTAATTTCAACAACATAAAAAACACATATTCATGATTTTAAATTAACAACTAAGATTCATTTAATTAAAATTTACAGTTAATTCGTATTTATCCTTTACAATAACGTTTCATAAGATTAACATTTATATCTTTCATTCCAAACAGATATTTTGTGTAAAATTATGTCTAAATTACAATATACATGTAAGTATACATGGCTAAACGATGTAATATTTTAGTTAGAAATATGTTCGTTGATATTTTCTAGCAACACCCCGGTTTTTGTTGAGCCTTGCAATGTCATAAGGCGAGAACTAGGTATGTTAAAGTAATGTAGTTTCTACTCGATCAAAAACTTACCAGGCCAGACATTTTAATTCAAGGAATTCTTGTTTTATATTAAATAAATTCGTAATTTATAGTATTCATGTATAATAGATATGCGTTTTCATACATACTAAAGTCATGTACATTGCAAGTAACCAATGCATATTTATTTATCATGAGAACCAGATTTTTTTTAAAATAACCAGTCAGTAAAGCAATGGACTCTGTGACACTTGTTTATTTTGTTTAGTAGAAAATGGTGCCTGGGAAATGATCGGGTGAGGACACGACATATCTGGCTTCAGAAGTGTTCAATAATTTTTTCTCTTTTTAAATGATTCACTTGTCTTTTTTTTTTTTTTTTTACAAAAAACACCAGGCCAAGATATAAATTCTTAGTATTCAGCAGGGATTCCGACTGTTTTGCCAAACACCGTAGGGAAATTAAACAACAAACACAAAGTGTACACCATTGTGTGCTGAATTTTTTTTTTTTTTTTTTTTTTTTTTTTTTTTTTTTTTTTTTTTTGTGTGTGTGTACATGTAGCAGAATGTATGCAGGACCTTGGTAAATCTGGAAAGGAAACGTTGAAAAATCATTCAACTCCACAAACCCGTAAAGAATAAATGATGTAACCCCAAATTTGGAGACTTTGTGAATGTCATCTATTTTAGTGAGAGTGAAACAAAAGATATGATACGACCGATTCAAATTCTGCTTTATATTTTGGACTAAGTGTTTTACCTCAATTATGTTACTTACAAAATGTTACATTCAAAGCCATATGATAAACGCAATGTCTTTATTTTCTGTTATCAACTTTCGTTTCTATGTAGTTATGTACCTGCTTCTCCAGCTTAAAGCTGCATTAAGTTTATCAATTTTCTGAATTTTTTTTTATTTTCTAAAAATATATTTTTTCAAAAATAGATATCTTCTAACCACGATCCGTGACATTCATTTTCTAAAATTTCATTTCTTTTAGCTGTAAATTAACGGAATCCTCTGACCGGGTGGTCAGTGTTTTACGATGGTAATTATGAGCTTGGAGCATGCGCACGGATGTATGGAAAAGCCTAGAATCAAAAGTGAAACATGACGGATTGCATTAATTGTCCTTCATTAATATCCAGATATATTTGAAATGGTGTTATGTATCCCTTACAAAGTCACAAACGACAAATTCAACGAAGTTTTGTGTTAAATCTATCGTATTTCACCGTTTTGAAAATTGTGTTTAAATGACCCGGGTTTTGATGACGTAACCATGTTCTAATATTAGATCCCACATGCTGTATCTCGCTGGGTAATTACTGTAATTTATGTATTTATTGGAGCTTTTATCGTTGAACCAAATGTAACATTGTTCATAAGGAACATAGCACCGTTTTAATTTTTTCTTTGGAAAACTTAATGCAGCTTTAAGTGTTGGTTTCCACAGTTAATACAGTATGGTGGAGCTTGTTCCCACTATTGAAACTAAAAACAACAATGCAAGCTGTTTACAAATAAATTGTTGATTCAGAAATTGCAAACCTATGATTATCAAGGCTCTTAAAAGTTACATTGCTTGCATCGAAATATATTTGATAACTATAAAGTCGCTATATTAAAATTATCCTAGATATATTTGGCGTCCTATAGTCTCGTTTTCCTTTTTTTTTTTTTTTTTTTTTTTTTTTTTTTTTTTTTTTTTTTTTTTTTCTCTCGATTTTGATTTGAAAAGTAGTGGGTTGTTGCTAGCTAGACAGAAGGATTTTACCCTTCCGGAGCAACAAGGCTGGTGGAAGTTTGCTTGTTCAACTAAAATTGCCAGTTTTTATATTTATGAACCGTGATTTTCACATAAACCGGTATGCTGTAGCTTGAGTTCTACTATGATTAGAAAAAATAATATAACACAAGAAATATTTTAAAACGTTGTACAGTTAAATAGAGAAATTATAAACAATTTAAAAATAAGCAATATCTTTATTTCAAATTAAAAATTGTTTTAGGAATGACAATTTTAAGTTTTATTGATATGGAATAATGTGTTTATAAATGAAACAAATGTGAAAAATTTCTGTTAAATAAAAATAAAAATCGAATAATTTTTTTTTTTTTATTTAAAACACTTTTTCATTTAAAACTGACTTTTGTATTATGAACCTACCAAGTTTCAACATAATCTGTCAAGTATTAGGTGAAAAAAACTGTTATTAAAAATGTGTTTTTGGAAGAGCAATGAACTCTAATAAAAGTAGATTTTGTTCATTCAGAATACTTTATCATTTGATAAAGACTTTTGTATAATGTGCCTACCAAGTTTCAAGAAAATCTGTCAAGTATTAAGGGAGAAATATATGTTAATAAAAGATATGTCTTTGGGGGTATTAAACTTAGATAAATTTGCTCTTATCGGCATTTTGAAAATATAAATAGCAAAAGGCACCATGGCACCTACTTCCCATGTCTCCTGTCGGAAGTTTTAAAGAATAGAATGAGCCGTCTCTGTGAAACGCTCCAGACAAGTGTTGAACTTTAAGGAGAAGAAGAAGGAACGCAGCAAAACCGATATGCAATACCTAACTTCGTTTTGGGCACATTACTATAGACTATCACGTTAAAATTCAGTAAAATAAAAAGTAATATCATACACATTGTCAAGGACAACCGTGGCCTCAATCATGAAAATAAAATGTTTGAGTACTTCCGAGACATCGGAAAAATCTCGAACAAAATTCTTATTATTATGGAAAATTACAATTTTAAAACTGGAATTTAAATATGTAGATAAAGGTAAATCGGGAAAACAACTTTCAGTGGAAAAATTGTTTAAAAATCTGTAGTTGGGGTCAGTTTCAACGTGTAAAGGTCTTCAGTGATTAAAAAATATTATCAAGCTGTTGAAAAATAAATCCTGGTATGAATTTCACGACTAAAGGTATCACTTTTCAGCGGAGAAAAAGCACCCCTGTTCAATATTCAACGTTGAAAAATGAACCCCGTGTCAATTTTCAACCCGGTTCAATATTCTTCGTTACACCAGGATTTATATCTAGATTAAAAAAAACTATCTCCATTCGAAACAGCTGTTAAATCATCTAATGTAACAGATAGAATAACGTATGTATTATTATAAAAACTGTATTTGAGAGAGTCAGTCCTCCTTGTTAGCTACTTACTTGTCTGTGTTATGTCTAGGTCATTATTTGTATTTGTATATTATATTATAAAGTATTCTGTGTATTGTACTTCACAATTATGAAAAATAAACAAAACTAAAATAGAAATAAAAGTAAATACGTGTATGTTTACTTCACCGAAATAAATAAGTCATTAGCGTAAAAATAAAATAAATTCAAACTTAAAAATGCATATTCACACATGGCAATATAAGTATATATCTCCACATTTTAGAAAAATGTTTTTAAATTTAAACAAACAACAACGCCTGAAAAAAATTGTTCAACTGTTTCTATTTCTTTTTGAAACTTTTTCGAGCGTATTTATTTCATCAAAATTACATCTCAACAATCGTTAAACTAATTGGAAACCCTAAGGTTTTTTTAAACGGGATTAACGTTTTGTTGGACATGAATGATATTAGAAATAATCTAAACGCTTTTTAGAATGTTGGTTACAGGCGTTATTTAGATTTGTGGAAAAGAATGAATGATTTAAGTTGTTGCCAGAGGTGTTCAAAATCAAACACTGTCGCTAAAAAGACTGAATAAAGGAAGAATTTTTGTTAAAAGTGTTGATAATGATTACATGCTCTATATATCCGTATTAATGCTGTTGATTCATGATTTACTTTGGAACCCTTTTAGTATTTATAAGTTAAGAGGCTAGGACAGTGTAGTTTAAATAATAGATAAATCATAAGAATATAAAACTGTCACAACAATACGATTTAGAAATGAAAATCAAGTGATATTATTGATCAAGCTCTAGACTGGACATAGTTTTAAATTTCCTAATTCAAATAGCTTATAATTAATTGATGGCACTCGGATTATGTGTACCAGGTTAAATATTACATAAGCCGTAATATAAGTGCAAAATATTGTGTTCACTTGGCACATAAAATGCTTAATGTCACAGAACATCAGAATGAATGACGTCTACTGTGCTGACTCGTGGATTACAGTACCTTTCACCGCCCTAATTAATGTTCCACCCTAACAGGTCCTATCTTCTAAGGTTTTTCAGTTTACTTGCTCAAAGTCTGTGGTTTTATACGGGTATTAAAATTTCCTTCATCATAACTGTTGAAAACTTCATCATAATATTACTCTAAACTCTATTACTTTATACAAAATTGCAATGAATTGGAAAGCTGCATGGAAAATGATCAAATGTGTAATGAAGAGTAATGCTACATCTTAACACAATACCGCCGAATAATTTACAATACTATATTGGCTAGTCATATAAAATTTTAACAATGTTTCATTCCTTGAATTTTAATACCATTTACATATATCCAATTCATGCTTAAGCTCTGAAAGTATCTGTTAGTTAGGTAGTTGGTTGAATATAATTTAACGTCACAGAAATGTTTCAAAAACTGCCAATGCTATCAAATGCTATCACAACTTGAATGTATTTAAAAGTTAAATTAAATTAAATTATATTAAAGTTTTAAAAACGCTTAGAAAACAATGTCCATCGCCAACGTTTGTGGAAAAAGTATTTCCATTGATTATTGAATCGCACATGGTGATATTTCCCATAATAACAGCGTTGTTCTCGGGATTCGCAACGTAAACGTTTCCGAAATCGTTCCGAAAAACGTTTAGCGATATTGATCATGTGGTATACTGGCGAATTCCCATTCTTTTGCGCTTTTCAATTTTATTGAGGTTTGCCAAAGACATATATACAAACTTAATTAGTCAATTTTTGCAAATAACCAACTACATTACTTGAATTTCACATGTATTGAAATTTGAACATAAAACACTTGTTTATTACGTAGCATAACCTTATCACATTATAGTAATTTTCAAATATCACCATATCAGAGTTAAGGATTTTATATGCGACATACAAAACCCCGTTTAAATTCACGCCATTTTGTCAGGTGCCTATCGTTTTCCTGTCGTCACTGACTGTATTAATTCCCAGTCAAATAGATCATTCGTCCATTTCATTATTGTTGTTAAACTAGATTATTTTGACGGACTTGGGAATACAATCTGTTTAGTGTTGTTATACTTATTTCGATTTTAGCTGCCGGTTGTTTTAATTGAAACTTTATTTATCCAATAATTTAAACATTAACTCACTCGAAAATTGATTAAAAAAAGTCTTAAACGGGACTTTTGAGGACTTTAAATTGCAGCTTTAATGTCCACTTTGATAGTTTTGTCATGTGCTACGCGACTTTTGAGGACTTTGAATAGCAGCTTTAATGTCCACTTTGATAGTTTTGTCATGTGCTACGCGACTTTTGAGGACTTTAAATCGCAGCTTTAATGTCCACTTTGATAGTTTTGTCATGTGCTTCGCGACTTTTGAGGACTTTAAATCGCAGCTTTAATGTCTTTTTGATAGTTTTGTCATGTGCTACGCGACTTTTGAGGACTTTAAATCGCAGCTTTAATGTCCACTTTGATAGTTTTGTCATGTGCTACTTTTTGAATTTTTATGACATAAAGCATTCAGATAATAGCACATGATAGTTTATTCCTAGTTAGTACGGTTTCAGGACAAAAAGAAATTATCCGTGAGAGATTCCACGAATGCCGCTGTGGATAATCTACTGAATTGGTAAAATATATAATAATCCTATCTTAATTAATTGTTTTATATCCATAAAATGAAGGACATCTTTAATAGTAAGCATTAAAGACGTTTTATATACGATGTCCTTTATTGTAAAGCAGGCCCCAGTTTCACAAACATTCACTCAGTTAAGTGTACACTCAAATAAAATATTCCAATTTTTCTCTCATCAATATTTTTAATATCTACAGTTTTCTGAGACAATGTTTTGTTTTGTTCAACAAACCTTAACTAAACAATTTAGATATAACATTAGATATTTAATTTTAACTGTGTAATGTCTTTAAAAACGGCATTAAAATATTCCCTAATTTGAGTTGAGTGTACCTTCAACTGAGTGAATGATTGCGAAACTGGGGCCAGGTGTGTTTTTGTTTATTTTTTAAGCCTGTGGTTGATTAATCTTGAGTATTATCGTTTGTCAGTTTGAGGTAACTAGTTGTATTTGGTAACTTATTATTTTTTCGATGTTTGTCATTGTAAGTCTGTATTTGATAACATATTGCAATTATAATGTTTTTCATTGTGTGCTTTTATTTAGCAACGTGTTTTCATCTCTCTCTCTCTCTCTCTCTCTCTCTCTCTCTCTCTCTCTCTCTCTGTGTGTGTGTGTGTGTGTGTGCGAATAATTGCCTTATACAAAGTATCTAGGTTGTAACATAACCTTTTGTTTAAAAAAATGGTGCACAAAAATACCTTTATTTTTGAGTATTTATATGGACCTAATTCTGTCAGTGGCACAATACACAAAAATAGGTCATTGATATATATTGACTTGTCATAAATCGTTTGTGTTTATAATGTTTCTAATTTTTCAAAGTTGTTTTTTACACGATCATTGAGTACTAAGTAATTAAGATATCATTATTTAATAAAAATGAAACGTTCCATGATATTAAATTGAATGTTTAAAGTAACTATTAACAAGTTTAACTGTAGTCATAAACAAAACAATCTATAAACTCGCCTTTAATTATCTTATGCACCAATAACGGATGAGTTGAATTGGAAACTAAACTATACACTTGACAAAACAGCAAAATTAATTAAGTAATTAAAAAGAAGAAAAATTAGTTAGAACCAAGAACAAAACGCATAATTGTTAATTTTTAATCAATTCAATGAGACAGATTTTCTGGTTTGATTTGCAATATTGTTAAATCGTTGTAAACTTAAATTGAGGCAATTTTGTACATACTCACGTTTTATGGCTGCATTAAGTTTTTCAATTGTCTGGATTTTTTCGATTTTCTAAAAATATATATATATTAAAAATAGATAACTTCTAATCACGATCCGTGAAATTAATTTTCTAATAATTATTCCTATTAGCTGTAAATAAACGGAATCCTCTGATATGTTGGTCACATATTTAACTATGGTTATTTTTAGCTTAGAGCATGTGCATTAATGTACGGAGTCTCGAATGAATCAAAGGGGAAACCTGACAAATTGCGCTAATTGTCCGTAATTAATATCCAAATGTATTCGCAATGGCGTTATTTATCCCTTACAAAGTCAAAAATGACAAATTTAATGATTCTATGTTTAATATAATTTATCGTATTTCACCGTTTTGTAAGCTGTGTTTACACGACCCGGTTTTTTATGAAGTTACCATGTTCTAAAACTAGATCTTACATATCTACATCTCGACGGAAAATTACTGCTTTTTCTATATTTATTCGAGCTTTTTTCGTTGAATCAAATGTAACATTGTTCATTAGGAACATCATTAGGTAAATAAGCACCGTTTTTATGTTTTTCTAGGAAAACTTAATGCAGCTTTAACTACATTTTATATTGATTCTAAAACTAACACTTTTTATTTATGTTACACATTTTATTCGCCATCTTCTCCTATAATATACCATTTTTGCATCTGTATTGATGATATATAATCAAAATTAAAAACTATTTAAAATTTCAGTTTCTTAAACTGTAAAATTGTTCTCATTTTGAATCTCTTAAAGACACGTTTTTTTCTCTATTCTTAAGTATAAAAAAATTATATCAATTTTAGTTGAATATATATTGAATCTTAATGCTCATACATAGTCAATTTAACGACAGAACTGGATTTTTTTTCAGTTTCTGTCAAAGCCAAAGTAAAAGAATAAATCAGCGCTTTAAAATTAGCATTATTCTTATTCTTAATACGTGTTATTTATTTTATTATTATTTTTTTTTATTTATTTTTTTTTTATTTATTTTTTTATTTTTTTTTTTTTTTGTCTGTTCCTAAGTGCTCTGGTTATTTTCAAATAAATTTCAAATAACATATTTTCAGCGAAACAACGTGGAGCGGAAACAAATTTGCAGTTTACAGCATAAATATATATCAATATTTATAAGTTTGTAAATTGTGTTGTGCAAAGTTAACATCCGTGAACATTTAAAATATAACTAAATAAGCATGACTAAATAAAACTGCAAAAATGATTAACATCTATAATAAAATAAAATAAAAAAAGGGTAAATTCCAAATAGATTTCAAACAAATAAAATGAAATTGCTGGTATCCTGAAAACAAAAGTTTTAAAAAATAATAAGTATGTTTAAAAACATAATTGAGCAACCAGAAATAAATATTTAGTGTCGTGTTTATAATCTATAATTGCAGCTTATAGAACAATATACAGTTTAAATGATATCAGTTCAATTGGTACAATTTTTGTGATATTTAGCGTCTAATTAATATCATTATTCAAACTATCTTCCATACCTTGTTTGTTAATGAAGCAAAATGTATTATATTGACTTAGGACTTGGCGTAGTTTCTAAAACAAGTTTTTTTTATAAATGATATCAAAAGTAATGTTTATTTACATATATTGTAATACATGTTTCTTTTTAAAAAGGTTAATTTTTTTTAATTTTCATTATTTCATTATTTATTTATTTATTTATATATTTATAATAATATAATTTTGTCTCAACAAGATTAATTAAACTAGTTTACCATGTATCACCTTGCCATTGTAGTCAGTGTTCAACTGAAGGCAAGCTGATGGTTTTTTATCGTGTAAATTACGACTCGCCTTATTGCAAAACATGCATCTAGGTAATACGTATGTCAGCGTTCAAATGTTAAAAGTAAGAAAATAAAAAAAGATAGATGACGGCCATTACCCGCAGAATTATCGGTAATGTCTGACGTCATCTGCTTATGCTATGGCAACAGGTTATAATTTCCCGCTACCTGAAACCTCTGTGGAACTTAAAATGTTTTCTATCAAGCTAGAATTTAACACTTTTTCTGCATTGCGGTTAGAAACGAATATAAATGACACGAACGGTTAATAACTATATGAACTAGAGTCGACACACATCGCGATTGTTATGAACATTTAGAAAAATGAAAGATTTTGCTCGTCATAGATACTGCCTATATTTATACAAACATCTCTCCTAACTGTTTTGTTACTTTTTATGAATTTGTTCTGTTCTGGGCATTGACTATAACACAGTGCATTTTTACGACTACAAACAGTTTATTTTTAATCGTTTTTCTAACAAGTCTGATATCGCAATATTTTATTAATTTTTTTACTAATTATTGGACAACTACTTTAAGTTAAACAGTATAATTCAACCTTTCTTATTTATATATTTTACAATACTTATTTTTAATGAAATGGGTGGTTAGACCTAAAGTGGATTATTTAATTAGTTGGTCAAGTAAACATGCCAATTTTTTAAAAATATATATCTTTATTTTAGACATTTATTTATACATATGAACCCAAACGCCAATTAAGTATATAAGTTCATATATTGATATTTCAAATATTTTTTATTTAAACAAACTATAAAAATATATCATTAATTGTAAATTATTGAAATATTTATGATATGAATGTATTGAAAAAATTACTTGGCACACAAACCAACAATTAAGCATTGTGTCCACGTTAATTAAAATAACCGGTAAATAGCCTGTAGAAATTTTTGAACATATCAGAAAACGTGACACTGGTATTTTAGTCTGCAACCGACTTAGTAAAAACGTGATACTGGTGATTCAGTCTGTAATCGACTTGGAAAAAACGTGATACTGGTGATTCAGTCTGTAACCGACTTAGTAAAAACGTGATACTGGTAATTCAGTCCGTAACCGACTTAGTAAAAACGTGATACTGGTAATTCAGTCTGTAACCGACTTAGTAAAAACGTGATACTGGTAATTCAGTCTGTAACCGACTTAGTAAAAACGTGATACTGGTAATTCAGTCTGTAACCGACTTAGTAAAAACGTGATACTGGTGATTCAGTCTGTAACCGACCAAGTAAAACCGTGACACTGATAATTCAGTCTGTAACCGACTAAGTAAAACCGTGACACTGATAATTCAGTCTGTAACCGACTAAGTAAAACCGTGACACTGATAATTCAGTCTGTAACCGACTAAGTAAAACCGTGACACTGATAATTCAGTCTGTAACCGACTAAGTAAAACCGTGACACTGATAATTCAGTCTGTAACCGACTAAGTAGAACCGTGACACTGATAATTCAGTCTGTAACTGACTAAGTAATCACCTGACACTGATAATTTACTCTGTAACTAACTAAGCAAATAGACTTGACACTCGTTATTCAATCTGTTTCTTCCAAACGATTTTGAACTTAGCAGAAAAAAGTGGCATTTGTAAAAGCGTCTATAACCTTTGACTTTCACTAAGAAGGAAATAAATATTTCCTGTAACAAAATTATTTTTAATCTTTTTTAAACTTTTATCATTCTGTAAAGATTTTCGGTTTGAAAACCAATTTTACATACATCCTTGATATGTGATTATAATGTTTGGTAATTTGTTTATTTTCCAGAAAATAAACGTTACTGATACAGTTACATTAAGTCCTATGAATAATCACGCTGATCGTTTTGTCACTACAAATTTTGTATTATTATTATTATTATAAAATGTATAATTATTATTGTTGCTGTTATCGTCATCATTGAGAGAGAGAGAGAGAGAGAGAGAGAGAGAGAGAGAGAGAGAGAGAGAGAGAGAGAGAGGGTATTATAAATTTCTAGTGTGGAGGCCATGAACATCCCACTGATTTTACAAATAATGGTCCATAAAAACGCAAATTTATTATCATGTGTAATTACACATAAAAACATTATATTATAACACGCTTATATTAATTAATATAATCAAAACATAATACTGACGTAGTGTTTCTATGTTATTAAATGATCTGCAGAACCCGATGCGATTGGGAACTCCCAGAAGTAGAAAACCACGTCACTTACTAGCGTCTAATGCCTTCTTGATGTTCGATTGGGTAACTTCCTTTTCCAGAAGCATTTATGTCTCTTCCAAAAATCGGGCATAATTTCAGAAGAGAAAAACAGTCACTTGCTTAGAAAATAAAGGACTCAGTCGATACAGCTGTTTACTACGCATAAAATACTGGCCTATTTAACAGCAATAAAATATGCGCGTTGTCATTGGAGAAATGCCCATAAAACTTCTTCGATGCTATTCGCAAGGCTATCAAAAAGCAAAAACTTTATAATGGAAATTGCCTTTTTTTTTTTTTTTAACATTTTTACATTTTTTTTCCATTTGAAGAATTTATCTGTATCGTTCGATTGGAAAATGTGGAATTCAATTCTGACACGTGATTTTTCTACTTCTAAAAGTTCCCAATCACACCGGGTTCTGATGATCTGAAACAAACACTGTTGAGGTGCCGAGAACGCTTGTTAATTATAAGGTCCCGAAAACGCGTTATTTAAGGCTTGTCAGAAAAAAACATTGTAGATATTAATAACAATATACCAATAAAAGTGGTAATAACACATCTGTTAAATATTTTATGGTTGAGCTAATAATATCTTTATGAATATGACTTTACGATTATTCCATATAGTATTATTGAACGTAAGAAGAATGTGCCATACTAGGTGTATTATACCAAAGCCTGGTAACTTTATGGAACTCTAGCTGCATGGATAATATAACTAAAATATACGCGGAAGTTTTATTTTGCGTCTTGTTGATTTCGCGAAATTACGCGAAAATAAAATGTTCTCGAAAAATTTCCGATTTACAGTTACAAATCTAAAAAAAAAATAATTAAACAACATTTCCTACCAAGAATAATTTAGGAAGAGATTGAAAGATTGAAGTTTATCAGTAATTCTCATGACATATGTTCCGAACCGTTCTAGCGAAATTGACCAATTCGACTTTTTTCCATAAAATGGCGTTATATTGGAAATATATAACATTTACTTTATATACGTTGAAATAAACAATATGGGTGGAACCCAGATAAGAGTAATTTTGCATATGTATTTAAATATTGTTTATCCATGCTAATGCTTCTACCTTGATCCTACTCAAAGTATCGGGGGGGATTTTTAAAAAAAAAAATTATTTTCAAATAGATCCAGGTTAAGGTTTTGTATGAAAAGCTAAATACACTTTTGTCTTTCCCTAATTATTGAATTTTAAATTTATTTTGAAATTTTAACTCCTTTTTATTCTGAATTATCGATAATCAGTACAGAACATGCAATATTGCCATTGGAATAATAACATTCTTAAAGAGAAAAAATGCGAATGACGCCATTTACCTGCACGAAATAATTTCGACAATGCCAAGATCGAACGTATTCAACAACATAACAGCAATATATATATATATGTGTGTGTGTGTGTGTGTGTGTGTGTGTGTGTGTGTGTGTGTGCCAAACATTACACACATTAGATTCAGACAATTGTATTCATTTTGCTCAAACTTTTCTATGTTATGCAGTAATATCCAGTTATATTATTCAAATTGTAATACATGTCATCATAATAAATAAACATCATAAACTAAGGATCCAATTACTGACCATCCGAACCATCTTACTGAAACACAGGTTCAGAAATAACCTTTTCTATTTGAAAAGCAATGATTGCCATGGCTTGTAGAACGACATATAAAATATGAATACTATCAAAGTTAATGCACCAGTTAGAAGCTTAACATTACAAGTGGCTTATTGCGAAAAAAAAAGTAAAATGTTATTTGGGGTGTTTGCAGGGTTGTTGTTTTTTTTTTTTCATTTAGATTAGTGTTTTAGTAAACAATTTAATATAATTTTTTTGTGAAAATTAATCACTTCGGCTTCAATGGTAACGCAGAGGTTGCCGAGAGTAAATGGATATCCGATCTCCGGTCACATTCCATTAGAAAAGTTTTTTAATTTTATTTATTTATTTATCTATTTATTTATTTATTTTTTTTTTTTTTTTTTTTTTTTTTTTTTTTTTTTTTTTGGTTATTTATTTATTCATTTATTTATTTATTGTTCATACAGTCAAAGTCAAAGTATGTTATAACACATAAAAAATTGTTCGAAATAGTAGAATGATTTTGTTCTCATTGTCATGTCCATGCATTTTAAATTTTACAGAAAAAGCATATTTATGGTATTGGCATGTTATTTCTCAGCTACACCAATGTTTCCTCGAGTTTGTCGGATTTTCTTATTGGTGGTATGTTCAGCTTCAACTTTTTTCCCAATTTTTTGTTGCAACATCAATTATATAATTTGTTTCCTTACAGGTTAAAGCTGTCGGGATTACAAGAAAGTGCCTGAAAGCATTATTAGGTAAATATTACTTTATACATGTATATTTTCACAAATTTATATGAGTACAACTGCACTTTCTCCGGAATTTTAAACAAAATACAATTCGTTTTGTTAACGGACTTTTATCAATACTATGCAAATAAAAGAAAAGTTGCCTCAATTATAAGATTGCAAAAAGTGAAAACAGTACATATAGATTCAGACATCTTTTAATAAAAATAATCTTGTGCGTATGTATTTTTTCTAATTGATACAATATAAACAAAAAGATCAAATATATCAAATATGACGCATTCGTGTTAAACGTTGACAATGCAAATTCGATTTTGCTATTGATATTTTAAAGCGAAAATTTAAAATACATTATCATCTGTAAATTATCGAAATTAATAAAGTTAAAATCGAGTTTAAGATTGATTTTAAAAAACAATTATTAGTTTTTCTTTTTAAACCCATGTTCTTATCCAATAAACACACGCCTTTGTATAATAAATACAATTAGCGTATATTATACTTCCCTCCGCTTTGAAACAAAATTTGTCAAAAAAATGATTAAGTTTCCGTTAATTGAGACAAGCATGCTGCTTTCATAGATTGTAACTTATTGTGAATATAAAGAATTATATTGATATTATTCATATGATCAGAAATGAAAAGTGTTGATTCAGGTGTACAAATAAAGAACAACCTTGCCTCATTCCTTTTTTTATTCCATTTGGGCTGATCCTAGTGTGAAAAAGTTTGTTAATTTGTTTACCGAAGGTAGGTGGTTTTCTCATGGCACTTCAGTTTCCTCAACCATCCCTGGACTTACCGCCTCTGTATAAATGAAAAATTCTTGACTAGGACTTAAAACACCATTAATCAAATCTAATCCATTTAATTTTTTTTCACTTTTGAAATATAAAATGAACTACTCTTTAGAGCAAATGAAAGGTAAATGTGAACTTTATTACTTAAAACATCTCTGGTTTGATTGGAGATGTTCATTTATTTAATCACTGTGTAACTTTTAAAAGGTAAGAAAGGTAAAAAATAAAATATTGTTATATATGTAAATGCCGATTTTAATGATTAATCATTATATATATTTTTGACAGTGTTGCTATGTTGCTATCAAACAACGAGAGCCATTACAACAACACAGCAGTCAGGTAAGTCCCATTAAAAATGCAAATCGATCTTATTTTGCCGATCAATAAATAGTGTTTTCCTATACTGTGGGCGGTCCTTGAATTTTTTAAATTTTCAATTCTAGGCGAAATAATGTCAATTTTATTAATTAACAATCATAAGTTAGAGTTGTGATAATTCTTTTAATATGTATGTAATACGATGTACTTGCTGTCTATGGAAATAAAGAAAGCACGTTTCGTCTAGTTGTATGGAACGTGGTATGAAATAAGCATTTAATAACATGTACTAAACAGTCACCACGAGAGTAACAAAACTCCGCAAGGATTATTAATTATACATATGATAATTTTAAACTAGGTGTAAGTTGATTTTATGCCAAAATTTATAAGACAATAAAAAGTTTAATAAAAATAGTTCAGCATTAGATAAGTTTGAAAAACTACAATTTACAAGCGTAAGATACATGTATGTCAGCATTAAAAAGATTAAAAACTGAAAAAAAATACAACATGTTAGCTTGATACAGATTACAGCTATACAATGTATGTGTCAGCAAAGAAAACCATTGTATTTGTTGAACAATAACAGTATGCCAGCACTATATAGAATCAAAAAATTACAATATGTCAGCATAAGATATATTTTACAAATGAAAACATTTTAGAAATGGATCGATTTGAACGATGAGAATATATAGACATTGGATATATTTCCAAAATTACAACAATAATTTTAGATTTAGAAAAAACCCGTAGTTTTTACTTCAATAGTAGTTTTTAAGCTGAATTTGAAGTTTTGTGATATGAATTGAGAGACACCCTCAACCAGAATTTTTATTTTACAAAAAGTAATCAGTTACATGATAAATTTCGATTTTTCCTCGATTTATACTTAAGATATTTACAAATACATGTACTTATATGTCTTCAAATACATCAAATAAATGTCCCCGATAAGATTTTTTTTTTAACCTGGGCCCAGTCTCTATTTTTGCAATCAAGACTTAAGTGCGTTTTTTTCCCCTTAAATTTACTTCTGGCAAAGTTTTAAACTAAAATAAAAAAGAAAATATTGACAATACCTGAATGTAGATGATCAACAAATTGTTCAAGCAGATAGCTAAAAATCATAGAAATTTTTATAATAACAAAGATAGTTAGTTTTCAAATGTCATTCTTTTAAGGAAATCTAAATAAAGAATTGATTGCTAATATGTCATTATATAACTTTATTTTTCAGTAACGGTTACAGTGCATCCCTGTGCTACCTTTGGATGTATCAATGGAGGAGAGTACTATTGGGATTTCGATAATAATCGTTGTAGGTGTAATTGTACTACCGGATTCGCAGGAATAATATGTAACGAAAGTAAGTTTTAAAATAAAGTCATGTTATTTACATCATAAGCATGTTTTTCAATAGTACTGCAGGTGTGAGATTTCTCCCGGACACTCTGGTTTTCTCTCAAATTTAGAACTGACCAAATTGGCAAAATTGATCCATTCTTCATTTAATACCGGCAAAAAAATTACAAGTAAAAAATACCTCCGAAACTACGGACTTACTTATATATTTTTACAATTCTGTGGAAAAATTGGAGATTGATTGATTGAATAATGGATTATAAATGTATTAATTGATTGATTTCTCCATCTGAGTAATTAATTAAATTGTTTATTAATTTATTTATTTAATTATTTATTAATTAATTAATTTATTTATTTTATATCTTTTTTACAGGTGCTGTTGTAGGACTTGCGAGTACAATTGCTGCCGACTCAGATGTTGACTTATTTGATGCCGAAATGTATGCAGCAGAAGCAAGGGCGATCATTATTGACCAAGTCGACCAGGGCTACACAAAATTGGCTTCTTCTGCCGTAAGACTCAAAATTTAAACAACTGCTTATTTCATATTTAAAAACAGATACGTTATTCGAAATAACAAGTTTTAACACATGTTTGTATATACATGTATTGCCCTGTCATTTTTGAGATTATTAACTAGATTTTGAATTTTCATTTTCACAATCAGTAAGATTTTAAACGGAATAACAAATAGTTAAAGCCATTTCCATCCTCTACTCCAAATCTATAGAAGTAAAACTTGTGTTATTCTGTTTCAGACGGCGTCTATGTCTGTTGGAGCAACATTGGTCACTAAAGCCGATGAAGCAGCGAAGAAAGGCGATAATCTTACATCTTTAACTAAAGGTAAAGTAAAAAAAAATAGTTTGAACAGTATTTATTTCATTAAGTGATTATATATACAAACAAAATTTACATTACACAAATAAGGGATTCCAGAAAAAGAGTAAGATTCTTATATAAACTAGTCTACCTATAATATCTAAAGTATAAAGTTAGTCACGTGAGTTTAAGTTAAGGTGCAAACAGCAACGTTTGACGTCTATCACGGAAATGAAAGAGGTTATTTCAAATCGGCGTATGACAAAAAATATTATGATTAACCTCCGCGTATTTTCTTGCATGCATTCACTTGACATTTGGGTTTGTTTCACGAGAGTAGGAAATTAAATTTCTTGTTGAAGGGCTATCTTAGTAGTCTGATAAGAGTCAAAACCAAGGCCCTTGAATCATTAGATAATTAGTTCGCGTCATCAACTAATAAACTATTGCCTTTGCTTATTGAAATCATTATCATTAAAAACTTTCTGTACTAGAAATTTATAAAGCTTTAATAAAAATTAAAACAACTTAATAGGTTAATTTTTATGACAATTTGAAATAAACGAAAATAAAACTGTAGAAAAGATAACATGTAATTGTGTTTGTAAAGCAATGTACAGAAACATGGTGTGGGGGACAACAATGATGAAATTTCATAAACATTTAGTTGAGAAGGTGATACTGAATATACTTGTAATGTATATATACTTTGTTTTTGTCTTTCTTCTTCTTCTTCTTCTTTTAACTTTCATCTATCATTAAAACGACGGATGATTTAACACAAATCTTAAAAGATTTATCAACTGGCGATTCAAGGGTGGGATGGGTTGCGGGGGTTGCACACTTCTGTTTAAAGTTAAATAACTCAAAAAGGAGAGAAATGTGACCAAAAGATTCCTTGAAATATTAAAATTCATTTTCTCTGCCCTTGGCCTGCTGAGGGCCTTTAGCGGTCAAAATACTCCTCGCCGCTGAGGACTTGAGCCTTCAACGCTCGGAATATCTTATGATAAAATTTTCAATCCAACCTTGTCATAAAATTCTGGATCCGCTCCTGTATTAGTAACACTTGCAATTCCATTGTTTTAACTCGAATACTCGATTTTTATACTGTTTTTTTTTTAGAATTAACAGGAATGACGGCGAGTGTGTTCACTGCGACAACTGCTTGTGCAACTTCTACAGTTACTGGCTGCACATTAAATGACGAACAGGTATATAACGATGATAATACAAAAATAAAAAATAACAATCAGTTATGTTAAAAAAGGCTGTCAGACATACGGTGTTATAAGTCTGATATCGTATTAATTATAAATAAATTATAATTTTTATTATTTATCGTCGACACTCACGCCGGTGTGGTAGGTAAGATAGAGGATACGAGTTCTTGTAACTACTAAAGCTGAATAAAAATTAAAGTTTAAATACGAAACGTCTGAATTTTTTACGAAAATAGGAGTCTCGGTTTGTTCCTTTAAACTAAACAAATATGATTAACTGACATTTGCACTTTTACATGTATTTTACTCGCTACGGACACCAAAAAACAAATGAATAAATAAAATAAAAAAGAAAAATAACATAGAAAAGAAAAAACGAGAAACCTGATTCGGATTTTATGGAAAGGTCCCGTTTAAAAAGGGGAACGAGATTGTCATGAGAGAGAGAGAGAGAGAGAGGAGCTATTTTATATACTAGTTATTCTAAAGAAACTTCCCTATTCAAAGGTGACATCCGTTAAATAATATACATGGTAGGTTATATTTTTATTTCTTATTGGTTATTACACCTGCTTTTTAATTTTCTTTTTTTTTTTAAATATTTTTTCGACAGATTGTTTAAATTATTCCTATTTTTTCTAAAATTTCCACTAGACAAAATCTATAATTGAAAAAACCGAAGAAAACTTGGGAAACATGATTCACTTGATGTTAAACACACAACAGAAATCAGATACTGCTGTACCGATCAACAAAGATGATATATCAATGACAGTGTTAAAATCAAAGGGAAAAGATATGCCAAGTGATTACAGCACAACCTACGGATCCCTTACAATGCCGTACTGGGAAACGTTCCAAGGTGCACAGAAAGGCAAAGATGTACTTCTAAGTGTGAGTTTTATTATTCATTTATTTATTTATTAAGAGTAATAACACTTTAAAAGAGCAAAGACAACAGCCACAACAACATTAACACATACAAAAATAACAGCAATATACCAAAACAACGTTGATTAATAAAAATAATAATAAATTCGATGGCTTTTGACAGAAGGGTTTCAAAGTGTTCTCATAATACGTACATTCATTTAAAAGCGTATTGCTGCCAATTAAAATTAAAATTTAAAATGGTACTACGTTTACATCTTAAACAATTGCACTTCGTTTAGTCTTGTAGAACTGAAATGGAACCATTTAAGTCAACATTATTTAAATTATTATTTGAACGGTCATTTTCAGAAAGTAACATATTTTCTAAAGTAAACAAATGATAATTTTTTTCCTTAATTTAAATTGCATGAATCACAGACAAATATAATATTACTGAGTTATCGGTGATTTACATCTGCAAACCGAGCCAAACAGCATCGAACAAAATGTAGAAACCCTCTTGAACATCTGGCTTCTTAAACTTTACTCGAGTTAACGATTGATGATTCTTGGTGGTTATATAGTTATATATACAACTGGCCCCAGTTTCGCAATCATTCATTCAATTGAGTGTACACTCAACTCAAATTACGGAATATTTAATGTCAATTTTCAAAACATTACACAGTTAAAATTGAATATCAATTGTTATATTTAAGTTGTTTAGTGGATGTTTGTTGAACACAACAAAACACTTTCTCATAAAACTTCTAATTTTTAGCTCACCTGAGCCAAAGGCTCAGATGAGCTATTGCAATCTATCACCGTCCGTCGTCCGTCGTCCGTCGTGCGTCGTCCGTCGTGTGTAAACTTTACATTTTGATCTTCTCCTCCAAAACTACTGCGCCAAATTTGATGAAACTTGATGATTATCATGCCTGGGTAACAGCCTTTCAAAATTATGTTCCGGGTTTGGCCACGCCCAACAAAATGGCCGCTGTTACTAAAAATAGCAAAAAGACAAAAAAATCTTCTTCTCTGAAACCAAAAGGTGCAGGCAAATTTTGATTAAATATTTGGATTCAGCATACCTGGGAACATTAAAATTGTGTTTTTCATGAAAATTGAGCGAAAAATAGGTCACGCGTTTTTTGCGTAAAATTATGTAAGTTTGAAAATGAGACATTTGTTGTTATAACTCAATAACGGCTGAAGATAATTGTATGGAGTTTTCACTGTTGATCTTGTCTTGCTATTTTCTTCCAAAAGAGGTTAAGGTCAAAGGTCAGGGTCATGTCCCTGCTTTTGACCTTTGATAAAAAATCCTATTTTTTAAACATTTCAGGTGATTTTGGCATGAGATTTTCAGTTAAATGTAGGTAGTGACATGACGATCATTTTGATATATAGATCAAGGTCATGGGTTCAAAGGTCAAGGTCAAAGATGCACAACTATTACTGTTATAGTTGATTATCTGCAAAACTATTAACTTTTTGTATACATCTTAGAATATTGTATGTAATGCCACAATGGACATTTTGATATATTGATAAAGGTCATGGGTTCAGAGGGTCAAGGTCACAAATGCAGACAAGTACTGAAATGGTTGATTATCTCAAAAACTATAAACTCCTTGTATAGGCATAGATATTGGAATTGTAGGTATTGGTCTAAATGATAATTTTGATATATGAATAAAGGTCATGAGTTTAAAGGTCAAGGTCACAGATGCAAATTAATACTGAATTGGTTAATTATCTTGAAAACTATAAATATTTATATAGGTATGTATGCTAGAATATTGAAGGTATTGGCCTAATTATCATTTTGATATATGAATGAGGGTTATTGGTCCAAAGGTCAAGGTCACAGGTGAGCATTAAGGCCATGGACCTCTTTTTTGTATAGGCATGTATATTAGAATATTGTTGGTATTGACATGATGATCATTTTGATTTATGGTTCAAGGTCATAGGTTGAAAGGTCAAGGTCACAGCTGCAGAAGAAGACTTAAATTTCTTAATATCTTTTAAACTATTAACTTTTTGTATTGGCATGTATATTAGAATATTGTAGATATTGTGACAAGAATCATTTTGATATATGGTTCAAGGTCATATGTTGAAAGGTCAAGGTCACAACTGTAAAAGAAGCCGTAAATTACTAATTATCTTTGAAACTATTAATTTTTTGTATAGGCATGTATATTAGAATGTTTTAGGTATTGTCATGTCGATCATTATGATATATGGTTCAAGGTCATATGTTGAATGGTCAATGTCACAGCTGCAGAAGAAGACTTAAATTGCTAATTATCTTGAAAACTTTTAACTTTTTGTATTGGCATGTATATTAGAATATTGTAGGCATTGCGCTCTGAACATTTTGATATATGGTTCAAGGTTATATGTTCAAAGGTCAAGGTCACATCATCATAGGAATACAAATATTATTAATTATCTTGAAAGCTATTAATTTTATGCATAGCCATTTATATTAGAATATTGTTGTTATTGACATGACAATCATATATGGTTCGAGGTCATATATGTTCAAAGGTCAAGGACATAGCTGCATAAGTATACTGAAATTGATTAATGATTTGGAATTACTACTTGCACTATAGTTACTTCATGCATATTTTATAAGCTACTTATAAATGAAATGTGAGTGGATATAGTTTTGTGAGAGTTCTTAACTTGAGAAAACTTTTAAAGTTACTGTACTTAATATATTGTCTATTGCACTTTGCAAACAATATTGGACATATCTTCAGGTGAGCGTTAAGGCCTATGGGCCTCTTGTTTTAAAATGTTGATGACAGAAAAATGGTAATATTTGAGATGAGTGTGCTTTCAATTAAGTAAATGATTTTGAAACTTGGGCCTGCTAAACTGCATCGAACAAAAAGTAGAAAACATTTTGAACATTTGCCATCTTCTTCTTTACACGAGTTAATGAATAATGGTTCTAGTAGTTGTATATTTATAAAACGTAACTTAATTTGTTTTTAGCTTATAAGCTATAAAGACAGCCCTTACACCTTTTCCCCAAACAAAGAGGATGTGGCTAGTTCTGTGGTCAAAATAAACGTCACAAACAAACATGGACAGGAACTGCAACTTACTGATCCGGATGATCCAATAACTATGTCAATAGATACATCATCAGTATTTGAAGATGAAAGCACGTGGAAAGATATGGACGAGTTTAAATCAGTCGAAGGGGCATTTATGCTTGTTGCAGCTTTTAACTATTCAGTGAATGCCATAATAATAGAAATTCGTATTAAAACTTTGAAAGTATGCACTATTTACGGAAAGTATGGATATTCTGAGCC
The DNA here is from genome assembly GCA_029721355.1 of Tegillarca granosa. Lineage (NCBI taxonomy): Eukaryota > Metazoa > Mollusca > Bivalvia > Arcoida > Arcidae > Tegillarca > Tegillarca granosa. The sequence goes on along the minus strand of CM056601.1, from coordinate 32,472,983 downwards.
AAGCGAAGAAGACAATGATATAACTGTTATAACGAAAGGACTTAACAAGATAAAGACGATGGATCCGGATACTCTGAATATTGATTTCCAAGATCAAGTATTCAGATTGACACTTATTAATGAAAATGCCTCAGAAGTTATGGGACCACTTGTTATGACCATTCTGTGTGAGGGTAAGTTAAATATGACTTCAAATTTAAATTTATGTCACACATCTAAAGTTTCCATTAACAAATCTTCCACGAATCATGTCTTAAGAGTTGAGTTGAGTTGAGTAATGGTGTTTAACGCCCCAATCAAGAATATTTCACTTATATCGAGATGTCGCTAGGTAACGGCGAAGTGCAGAAATTTTGCCTGTGCGTTGCGTTGATGGCATTTTTATTTATTTATCATCAAAATCGTTTCACTAAATTTAACATCTCTTTTTTAAATATAAAATTCTTCGCTAACTTCAACTTATGATACCAATTTATGTATTTTTATGTTTGTATGTTTGGCTTTTCGTGTTGTTGGCAGTTGTTAAGCCACTGGATGATTTCTAAAAGGAAAGTTTATGTATCAACCTCATAAATTCTATAAGGACTCTAACAAAATCTATAAATACTTAGTGTATTTTCAAAGCACGCTTATTTAACACGTTACAAATCAATAAGAATGAAAAGGTTAACAATCACAAACAAAATAAAATTACATTTAATCTGCGTGTTTGTTATTTTGTGCAAGGTATATGTACTATTATTAAGAGAATTGATTTTGAGTTTTAAGCTCGGGCAGACCTGAAACAGGTTGGTTTGCTTTTTTCGCCGGATAAGCACATTTAAACGCACAAAATCGCGATGTCAATCATTTCAATATGTTTTAAGGGATTTCTTTTCAAATAATTATTTTCTATCACATATTTTCCTCTTGTCTGTAATATATTATTTATTTTATCAAGAAAATTATGAGTTACATAAATTTGAAGAAGGGTGAATTAGAATTCCTAACCTGTCTAAGGCGATGAAGAGTAAAATGGCCTTAGACAGGTCAGAAATCCCCACATAGCCTGCTTTTGAACTATAAAATATATAACACAAATACCAGTTGAATTTTGATGTGCCAGATGTGCACGTTTCGGAAATTAATTCCTCATCAGTGACACTAAGACACTAAATTTATCAAAATTTCTGTCTATTAATAAAATATATGTTATAAGTTGTCATTTTAATAGTGATTTCATTATAAATGTATAAATACATAACACAAATGCCTGTAAAATTTTGTAAATGTCTGAGCATGCCGAGCTTTATGATTTTTTACATCTGAATATAAAAATGAGAGGATTCTCCCGTTTTAATAATATGTTTGAAATTTTCTCTTTTGAATACCAACTTTTACGATTTGACTAGGCGTTTGAACACATTGATGTTATTATACAACTGTGGTTTTTTAAAATTGATTATTTAACTTTTTTTTCAGATTACAAATTAGGATCGTGTAAGTATACACATAATAAAAAGTGATATTTTTTAAAACATATTTACGTTCAATCAACATATAAATCACAAATAAAAAATTAACAGATCACATAGAGAAATAAAGATTTAATATATAAAATCATCATTTTAGTCAAAAATATATTTTTAATCGGATGGAAATATATCTGTTTGCATTAGGTGTTGTGATATTGGTTCTATACGTCCTGGTAATGTTATTTTACTCGTCTCGCTGCCTTAGTTATGAAAAGGAGGAGAGAATCCGAGAGCTTCTAATTCTAAGAATGCATGTATACTAAAAAAAGAATCGTCTTGAATCTAAATTGAGTGATATTTATTGTGGTTCCCCAGATATTCAGTTTCTGTAGGACCTTCATTTAAAATAGCAGTAATAACCGATTGTCGCCATGTATTGCAAACTTGTGCTTAAGAATGACTGGATGAATTAAATTGATGAAAAACACACAATTGCTTGATATAAAGATTGAAGACAATTTTAAAAATGTTTCAATTTAAATGTTAAAAATGTTCCATTTCTCGGACACTGAAGTTAATTGACTGAAATAATATGTATATTATCATACCAATATATATTTTAAAAATGCAGCTTGTAAAGAAGCAGTTTATACATGGAATAAGTAAACTGTGCACAAGGTTTTATTTGATTTTTTTTAGATATTTTAATTAATTTTTCAGTTCATACAGTCAACGAAATCCTCAGATAGACTTTTGTTTCCGTTCAATCTTAAATCATTTTCATTTTGTATTTTCTATATATTATTTTAGATCCTATATAGATGTCTTAATGACACTTAAATGTGCATTTTGGTTCAACACATTTTCAAAACCCATTTACTAAAAGTATTTATTGCTGTTTAATGACTCTCCATCGGCCTCTCTTTTTTCGAACAGTTGGATTACCAACTCATGAGTATCGCATAGCCGATGTTGATCTTAGGTATTACAACAAGGAATTGGGTACATGGAATAAAAGCTTGGACATTTCGGTAAAGTATCGTTTTCTTACTTAAGTGTTTTGTTTGTTAATCGCTATTTTTGTGTCAGTAAAATCACGAAATAAAATGTTAATTAAAAGTGTTAATAACTAAGATCACAGAAGGATTTATTTCTACAATACCAGAAAATATTCTGCTTACAATTTTTGTACCACTGCTGGTGGAGTAAATCTCCCCGAGGGTATCCAAAACTTAATAGGCAACTTTGTGCTTTCAGAAAATAAACCATTTAGCAAAATTTTCAGTCGTCTTAATTTTTTGAAATTTATTTAAATCTAAGGTCTGTTCCCTCATGCAAAACATTTCTTAGCTGGATTTGGATTTACATACTTTTTGAGCTTTAGATTCATTAATTTTGTAACTGTCTGGCGTATGTTTTTTAATCTATCAAACTTTTCGGCCCCTAGTGTCACTCACGAGGAATGATTTTCCGAAATGTGCACATCTGGCACATCAATCAAAATTTAGCAGGTATTTGTTATATATATATATATATATATATATATATATATATATATATATATATATATATATATTGAAGAGCAAACTTTTGCTTTAAAGTGCTAATTAGTGTTCGATAAATTTGGGGGATTGAAAAAAATATTTCTAGAAGAATTATACTATCTTTTCAAACTACATATTTGAATCTGTATGAATCTGTAAGTTCTGGTAAGCAAATTTTACTTAACGGACATCATCGATTTCTTCCCTGATATAAAACAGCCTGTAAAGGGGATTTTAGGCGAAATAGAATCCTTTTTAATTTAAAAATAGTAATTTGTTTAATGTTTTCTATTTTGCAGTTAGCAGCATCAAAAGGGAAATCTGTCGGCTTTAAAAGTAGTTTCTTTGGAACATTTTCAGCGAATGTTTTATTCATTCCACCAGAACCCATTGATTTTGTGTCCATATTTTTGAATTTTAATGAGAGACTTTTACAAACACCACATTCTTTAGCTGCAAGTGCTGGTCTCATTATTATATTTCTACTTCTATCTATTCCTTTGGCAAGATTAGATAGAAAGGACGCTTTATTGGTATGTAAACTCTAAAGGTTATTGTAAAGTTCGCATTGGCTAAACAATTGCATTTATTTAATGTTTTTAATATTTACTATTAGCTTATGTTTTTTCGTTTGCTTTGTTAATACATGTTCTCAATAGACATTATTTCGATGAGTTTCACTGCAAATTTCAATATTATATTCATTTAAGGGTAAAATAAGAGAGCCGTTGTGGAGGGCAAACAAATATAATTGCTGATTCTTTAATTCATGTTATTAGTTGTCTTAAATTTATAGATTGTTTTAACGATTCTTAAGCTATAAAAATCTTTTTTGCTTGTTTCGTCTCCGTGTAATGATTAGAACAAAAATATACACAAATGAATATTCCTTTGAGAATCATAATTATATAGGCGTTAGTTTAAAAGGTATTTATTTCATTGAGTCATTATTCAAAACAAATTTACATTACGCAAATAAGGGATTCCAGAACAAGAGTAAGACTCTTATATAAACTTGTCTCGCCTGATATAGGCGTTAATTCCGTTTATAATTAAGAAATTTGATTAAACCATCTAAAAGTAACTAAAATGTAAAAAAATCATGTTTTTATAGTAAACTAAACAAACTTTAGTTCTGAAAAATTACAGTACTGTTTTTATTTTTTATAGTGGTCATATTTGCCTCTTATTGATGACAACCATGCCGCTGGCTTTATTTACGAAATAGCAGTGTTTACCGATGTTAGGTCCTCAAAACGATTTACATCCAAACCATATTTTTCATTGAAAGGGGAAGATGGCGAAACTGGAACTAGAGTTTTACTCGACGGGATTAGACAGGTAATGTATGCATTTTAAAAATAAAGTAATATAATAAGAATACAAATCCAAAGCATTATCATGGCATCTACAAAAATATTTTATACAAAGATAAATAATTATATCAAATGTTTGTTTAGAATAATGTAAGAAAAATTGGTATTCCTATATAATAATAATGAAGAAATCCCAAATATTTTTCTATAGGATTATATTGTTATAAAAGTACAGTAGCTCATCCTGCAGATAACTAAACAGTAGGTGCTTGCCCTTCCGCAGCACTCGGACTCACTTCCTTCATGGAAGTTCACGTTTATAGCTAAAAGTTTTTGCTTTGTATTTTGGGATTGTTTGAAATTAATTATTGTTTTATTTGCCTCTTTGTTAAAAAAGATAATATGATTAAATATTCTTGTTGGTAGAATTTTGGAAGAGGAACGTCTTCACATTTTACAATGAGGACTCTGACATCTTTGGGCAAAATAAAGGAGTTAAGAATTTGGCATGATAAAAGTGGTGCATCGCCTAGCTGGTTGTTCAGTAGAATGGTCATATTTGACAAACAGACGGGAGACAGGTATCTCTATTGATGAATATAAGAAGCAAATAGTTTTGTTTAATCATATAACACTATACATTTCAGAAATAAATCTCTAAAATATTGCTTCGTCAATTTTATCAATTTGTTATAAACATAACAATTTAGATAACACGGTGGTAATATCCTGTAATAACAATTTTAAGTTCTTGAACATTATTGGAGGGAAAATATTTAAACATAACTTGAAAAATGTACTTACTCATAACTCATCTATGAAAATTTTATAACTCTTTTAAGAAAGAGTTTTGCCTAAATAGCAGGTTTTTTAATTACATACAGAAGGATTAAATGTCCTATTAATGATGTATTTCTCTGTAGATAACAAATTAAATATGATAAATAATATGCAACGGAAAAAAGAAACCGGACGTAAGATCGATAGACACAATAAACTCCCCCCTAAACAAGTCTATCATCATTATAGATCTAGTAAAACCAAAGATTATGGGAAGCTTACAAACATAATCTTGGTTTTCATTTTTTAAAATTTAATTTTACTTCATAGTTTATAAGAATTTTAATGTCATGAAGTTCATATTAAAAAAAGGTTTCACATTTCACCGAATGCTACATCTTTAGCACCACTTTTGTTTAGCAATTTTATTGTAATTTTACTGTGTGTGTTTGTGTGTGTATGTGTGTGTGTGTTCTGTATATATTTTGAAATATGCAGACTATAAATACTTAATAAATTATGTTAACATACTGATTAAGTTTAAATAATTATAAAAATTTAGAAATTTATAAAATATTTCTTTCAAGTTTCCTGATATGGCATAGGTATGAGTTATTAAAAATTTAATTAAAATCTTGTGTTTTCCGATAGAATACGAAAAATTGTTTTGTATAATTATAAAGTTTGTTTTTGTTAGATATGCATTTATATGTGGGGATTGGCTGTCTGAAAAGCACAGTGACGGACAAACCTGGAGAACCTTGTACCCAGCAGAACCAGACGAACTAGATGGAAACATTATGCTTAACGAAATGAGTAAAAACCATTTATTTGAAGATCATTTATGGCTTTCGGTATCAATGCGGCCTCATTTCAGCCGATTTAGTAGAGTACAGCGTTTATGGACAATTGTCTCTTTGTTGTTTTTGTCAATGATAGCTTCTGCTATGTGGTATAATACCTCCGATCCATCGGGTGGCAGTACAGTTTCTCTCGGTCCATTGAAACTAAATTACAAGATAGTATATGTTGGTTTTATGTCGGCGGTTATTGCAGCTATTCCTAGTTTAATTATTATGCTGATATTTAAAAATCGTCGCTTAAAAGGTGAAGGTAAACATGATAACAAAATACATGATAACTCACAACCGGTCGAAATACTACCTGCTGAGATAGACAACGGGACAAAAGACGTTGACGATGGTCAAGAAAAAAATCTTCATGTTAACTCAAATCCTTCTCATTCTAGCTTAAATACGAAGATTTTTGATGAAGGATTTGGTAGTATGGCCGATGTATCGGAATACTCGGGCGTTATTCAAAGTACAGATGCAAACACTTTAGACGTTCAAGCAGGAATGCCAAATACAAATACTAAAACAGAAACTGGAGGATTTAAAAGATTTAAAGAAACGAATACGATTCAGTTTTCAACAGATAACACAGAAAATAATCTTCCTACTAATTTCCAGGAGTCGGAACAATGTGTAATAAGTTATGAACAAAATTCTAAATATTTCAACGTATTAAACAGTATCGAGTCAAGTGTATCTGGTGTCGGAGATCATTTAATCAACCTGAAAATAGACTATAAAACTGGAGGATCAGAATTTAATGATATGAATGTCATTAATAGTCAGTCAACTAGTGAATATCGTATAAGTCAGTCTACCATTGACCTTGACCATCATTACAGTAAGTCAGTTCCAGTTAATGATGAAAATATAACGACGACAAAGGAGGTATGGAATAATGCCAAAGTTGTTGCAGATAAACCGAAGCGAGTCACAACACAGCAACCATGTTTGCTTCCATGGGGTTTCATCTTTATAGCCTATTTTCTTGTTCTTGCATGTATTGGAACGAGTTCATTTTTCACTTTTATGTACACATTAGAATGGGGTCCTGATTTAACTGTGGAATGGATGACGGCATTTTTGTTTGGAACATTACAAAGTGTACTTATTATCGAACCGTTCAAGGTAAATACGTAATTTATTACGCATTTAATATTATAAACTTTGTTGTGAAAGTAATTATTTTAAAAACAAAAAAAATTAAATCAGGCAAAAAAGTTCTGTAAAGCTTAATTTTTTTTTTTAACTATTTTTAATGAAATGCTAAGGCGAAATTGTTAATTAAACCTTATTCTTAATACATAAGATATTTTAAATAAAAATTTTGGGTGCAGATAATGTATCAGTTTTGCATTATGCAGTATGCTTATTGTTTATCAGTTTTTTATCTTTATATTGTGTATTAACTAATCTCATCTAATTCTTTTATCATTACAAATAATCACGTTCTTGTTTTAGGCTATCTTTCTGGCACTGGTTTTTGTATGTTTTTGTAAAAGAAATGCTGTTGGCAAACTAGCTTTTATTGGTAAACCCAACGACGAAATACCTGAAATACATGACAAACAACCGGCATCAAATGAAATTAATGAAGAAAAGGAAGAAGGTACGGACAAAAAATATTATTTTGTTAAAATTTCCATGTCTTATTTCGTATCCAAAGCTATTGGAGGCAGTTAGTTTCAAAGTCAGAATTCGATTAAAGAGACTTTAATCTTAACCATTTATAATCCTTAAACGATAACCCTTCTTTTAGGACGCATTTTGGTTTTATTTGTCTAATCAATGATTTGTTGTTTGGTTATTTTCTGACAAGGAGTAGTAAGAATTTTATTTTATTTTCCACAGGAAAATTATATATTACAATAGCATAAAAATTAACTACAGCAAATATTTTGAACTTAGGAAATTTACTATTAATGTATATGAGTTTCTTCATCAAAATATTTTGTTAAAATTGCGAAACAGTCATATGAAGCCATCTGCAATATACGAATTTCAATGCAAGAGATATCCTTTTGATTCCTGTGTATGTATGATGAAGGATGGATAAATATAGTTTTGATACAAAAAGTGTCGTCTAATGATAAATGTATAATATATATTTTGTTAATGTATTGGTTCAGATAACTGAAAAATATTAAACATTAAAGATGATATATATATATATATATATATATATATATATATATATATATATATATATATATATATATATATTGCGCTTAAATAAGTAATTCTGTCGTTAGTTTATGAACTATCAAGACTTATTAAAATCAAACACAAATATATCCATTTATGTATGTATATATTATCAATAGAGGAAGGATATTAAAAAAAAACACATACTTTCCAGTCCATGCCCGAAGCACCCCCCCCCCTAAAAAAACAAAACAAAACAAAACAAGGCAAAAACTTTGAAAACTGGTCAATTTAGTGATGCACATTAATTTCAGTCAGGGAAGTGAGGCCGGGTGCTCTGAAAGGGTAAGCACCTCTTGTCTAGCTAGCTTTACGCGCAAAGTCAAATTTGAGAGTAAAAGGAAAATGGAACAATTGTGAAATATATCCAGTATAAGGTTGGATACAGTGAGTTCATACTAATTAATAATATAATTAAACTTTTTAAGGGCCTTGATTAGCCAAAGCTTGCAATATTCTTTAGTCAATAATTTAATAGATTTAATAAATAACACGATTAATTGAAAACGATAATAAAAACCTTGTCTTTGTCAAACTATCATTTTATTTAAAAAGTTTTGTGTTTTAAACTGATCAAAATAAAATGATTAAATGCCAAATCATTTAACTTCGACGGACAATTTACCCGCTTCTTCTGCTAACGGTACATTTGTTTCACATTTAATACAATTTGCTGCAGCTCGTTTTCAGTGACAAATGAATTAATATATTATATAATTTTGGAACTTTTGATTCATTATTTTCAACTGTTTGGCTTATGTTTTTTATCTATCAAACTTTTCGGTCTTAGTGTCACTGATGAGGAATGAATTTCCGAAATGTGCACATCTGGCATATCAAAATTTAACTGGTATTTGTGTTATATTTACTACCCCTAAGCGGGTACCGCTGCTGGTGGAGTAAAACTCCACGAGGGTATCCATAACTCAGTAGGCAGTACTTTGTGCTGTCAGAAAATTTACCATTTAGCAAAATTTTCAGCCGTCTAAAATTTGAAATTTATTTAAAACTTAGGCTTGTTCCCTCATGCAAAGCATTCCTTAGCTGGATTTGGATTTATATAATTTTGGAACTTTTGATTCATTATTTTCAACTGTTTGGCTTATGTTTTTTATCTATCAAACTTTTCGGTCTTAGTGTCACTGATGAGGAATGAATTTCCGAAATGTGCACATCTGGCACATCAAAATTTAACTGGTATTTTTGTCATATTTAGATATATCGTGGCCGTCATCATAATATTGTTGATAAGTGTGATGTCGCAGTATCCAAAATTATCCTGGATATATGTGACATCCTGTAGTTCCATGTTCCTTTCATTTTCAATTTTGTTTTAACACGTGGCGGATTAGCTATCTAGACAGAAGCTGCTTACCGATCGATAAACCTGGTTTCAAGTCCCTGTTAGAAATTAACGTTATTAACTTAATTTGCTAGTTTTCTTGTTTTGGGATTGTCATTCGAACGTGGACCGGTACGGTTGTGGTTGAATATTAAATAAAAACGTGTTAGTTGAAATGATGTACTTGACAACAAACATCAACAACAAGAACGATACAAACCAATGGCAGACACAATCAACCGATTTAACAATTTTAACTTTTGACGGTTACTTAAGTAAATTTCCAGTGATAATTCTTATTTAACTTTTGAAGCTAATTTTTTTTAAAATCAGTGTTGGAAGGATACACGTATCTTTTTATATAGAGAAAATAAACTAAACAAAGAAACCACTCCTTCGAAAATAATGTTATATTCAAATCTTTACGAACATATTTTTGTATTCTTATACCTTTGTGTTTGTTTAATAATTGTTTATATATATATATATATATATATATATATATATATATATATATATATATATATATATATATATATATATAGTTTTAAACTTGCATAAGTATTGGGACGTTCGTGATTTTCATACTCGAAATATTGGGTCTTCATCTAACTATTGGGTCATTTTCCATTAATTGGGACATGACCCAATAATAATGTTGGGTCTCCATAAGTCTTGTGTTCAATTTGAAATTTCTTTCAAATAAACTTAAAATAACGTCTCTTCTAAAACCGAATTATTGGGACCCGAAAATCGGCTATGTATACGACACCGTTAGCTCATCATAGTTAGACCTTTCCAGAGATGTATAAATGTATAAATTCAGCCAATCAGCAGCTTCCGATAAACGACCTATGACGAAAAGAGACGGAAACAAACGATGTACAAAAAGAAAATGGCGGCTTTCCTTTTGACTGAAAATTGTGGTAAGTATTGTCTTTGTAGCGATTCAAAACTAAATTGTTCTCGTATAGGCAAATTTTAAAAGACAAAATACAGAAAGTAAATGATTTTGCGCAGGACCCGCCGAATATCCGATGGATGCTAACTATAGAATCATACATCATTATCAATGTGCTGTACAATGCCAAGGCACTAGTGGCGACGTCTTTGGAACTATTGACAGGTTTGGCACAATAACCGAAACGGATGATTCAAATACGATAAAATCTCCCATTTTAGTCTAAGAATTAAATTTTTTGAAAGTTACGAAAGCACTGTTAATCTGCTTAATTTGGTTCCCATTCACAGTATCTAAAATTTATATTTTTCACACAGCGGCTGCATTTCTTAGTGTCAATTTTCAGAATTTTTTTGAGTTTGTTAAAAATGGATTTCATGCAAAGTAATCGATATGTATGAACTTGTAACCACGCTTGTAATGAAATCACAAATAATCTTTAAAACAAAAACACAAAATTCTTGACATCAAGCCCCTGTGACTTTTCTCTTGGTAAATATTCCTAACTTAAATAAAAGGGGTCTGCTGTGTACTGTGTGATATCTACTGAAGTTTGTACAGAATACTTATTTTCATCAGATATGGAATCGAATTAGTTGAAGTTTTCGCATAAAAATGATGTTGTTCCTGGAATTTGCTCTGTGCCCATTTTCCAAAATGTCTCGCACATGTAGCGGTCTGGGTAGCTCAGTGGTAGAGCCACTATATTGCGGGAGGTCCCGGGTTCGATCCCCGGTCCGACCCTGCATTTTTTCTCTCTCCTGTTACAGTTTGGTGGCCAGTGTGGCCCTCGGAAGTGATGGACTGACATATATTCGGCCGTATAAAGTCCATCCGAGGGAATTCGGGGCGAGATTTCCCATAGGATCATGGGATCATGGGAAACTCAAGAATAACGGGAGGAATGTAGCGGTCTGGGTAGCTCAGTGGTAGAGCACTCGCCTATAGTGCGGGAGGTCCCGGGTTCGATCCCCGGTCCGACCCTACATTTTTCTCTCTCCTGTTACACACAAATACATGTATTAATGGATATTGATCAGGTGGTACCACTGGCAGATTCCATTAAGTACAAAATTGTATCTATTACAGTTCTATATTTACTATATCCCCCCCCCCAATAGCAAAAACCAATATTTATTTTTCTCATCCATAGAGCCCTGGCCCTGTTGTCAAAAAGACTCTGATTGTATTGTACAAGACATAAAATTAGTTGCAGTGGCTATTTTACAGCCCTGGATAGACATTTACTATTATTTGTATTCTTACTGTAATGCTTCAATAGTTTTGCAAGTAGTTAAAATTTAAAAATTCTGTATCCATAAAAACAGTTAAGGTTGATTTGTAAAACATCTGCATAATGATATAATAATTGTGGAAAATATTAAACAACAACTATTCGAAAAAGGAAAAAGTGAAATATATTGATACTTTCAACAGAATCAAATTAGCTTCATTAACCATTTAACCTACTGGTTTGTATTAACTGCACAACTAGGCCTAGCTAGAGTAGACAGGATTATAACCACACCATCAAAACCACAAATCTTGTGCTTGTTCCTCTATATTTTTGTAAAGAAGTTGGTTATGTAACCTTGAATCTAGTACACTTTCCAGGACTGCAAGTTACAATTCATATTTGTTTTAAACCTAGGTATGCATAGGTGCAACGTTTGTCTTAAATATCAATTCAAGTTGGTTGTCATTTGTGTATTCCAGATAGTACTTAATATATATTCATATTATAAATTTGTTTGGACACTGGTTATATGTGAGATTGTTAGTATAGAACTTAAAGCACTGTAACATTTTTATATCTGGTGTCAATACAAAGTCAGGAGTTTTAAAATTACAGGTCGCAGACGCAGTGTATAGCACAAATTGTCAGGCTTCCCCAAACTTTGTCTGACCTCTGACACGGCAGATAAAAATGCTTGACAAACCAGTTAAAATTCTGGGAACAGATGTCAGATTGTCTGGTTTTGGTTTTAGTATCACCTTAAAAATAAAATTCTCAATCGAAAAAATGTTTGAATGTCACATGCTTTAAAACTGCCAGAAAAGCATGAATTTGACATCAATTTACTAAACTTTTGCCTGTTGTGGTTGATGTATTCTAGATTAAGAAAAATGCTAATGATCAAATACGTTCATCGAGCTATACCAGGTAAATAATTACCGGTAATTACAACCACAAGGCAGAAGAATCGAAAGTTGGTTAAAAATAAATATGAGGAAAAGTGAGAAGGGAAATCTCAGATGTGTTAGGTTGGATTTGTATATTTTTAACTCAATTATGATATCCATATAAACTACACTTTTATGTATGGTGATCAGTCTATTGAATGGGTAAAAGTTCCAGCTTTTCAAGACTGAATGTCCTGTAAATCTCTGAAATTTAGGGAAAGTCATTTTGTATTCTTGTTTTTTGTTGATGGTGTTACAAGTATTTGTTTTTCAAATACATTTCTATAAAGCATATTTAGAGTTTAAGAACATCTTGAGTTTATTTTGTATAAAGTTTATCCATATTTTAAAAGCATATGTGTTGTTCAGTTACAAATGCACTAGTTTCTTTGTGTTGTTGATAAATTGTATAGTTGGTCATCAGTGCTCAGATAAAATTTTTATAACAGCTTGGCACTGTGCCAAGAAACCAGGCATTAAGTACTCAGCACCAAGTAGTTTTCACATAGCACTAGAAATAGTAACAGACTGGTTAATGAAAGGCATATTTTTTAAATATCCAATTACCCTCTCAAATCACATACTTTTAAGATTTTTATGGTATAAGTTTATCTTTGCTCAGTCAGTTTCTTTTGGTTCTAGTTGTAAGCATCCTCTGTAGTGGCCACAAGTGGCCAACTGACTTTTTCAAACTCTAAAGAGGAGTCTTTAGTGTGCACTGAGACACGAGACCTCAGTTTTGAGTATCATCCAAAACACAACCTGGTAACAAGCTTTTTACGGCTCTGGTATAGACAGAATTCGAAGATAAAAATTATCTCAGAAAATTTCAAAGTCCTGAATGAGGTTTGAACCCACAACCGTTGACTTTGAAAGCCAGTGACAGTACCACTTTGCCTTGTACGGCCATGTAAGAAGAGGAGAAATCTCCATGGAATTATCGATGGACTGCTGACTAGTCATTATGTTTCATTGTATAAAAGTACACTCTGTTGATATGAGCACTTGCTGTTTTACAACATCTCTTGAACTGTATAACATGAAATGAGTTGAGTTGAGTAATGGTGTTTAATGTCCCGGTCAAGAATATTTCACTTATATCGAGATGTCGCCAGCTATAGGCGAAAGTGCAGAATTTTGCCTGTGCGTTGTGCTGATGGCATTATACAGCAGGGTTCTTCATTGTACCACATCTTCCGTGACACAGGACCTTGTCTATTTTAAGTTCCCATCTTAGAGAACCATGACTATAATTTCGTAATGCTGAGTGCTTGGCAAAAAAACAGTCACTACACACTTTCAAGTCTTGGGTCACACCTTGTCGGGGTTCAAACCCAGAACCTTCCACTTCTTAATAACATGAGGATTTATTTTGAATTTCCAAGCATTTATAAGACTAAAATATCATGTGATATGATAAAAACAAACAGATTCAAGCTTTGTTTCATTTACACATAAATTTTTGAATTTTAGATTTAGTATGTGAGGCCTTCATTAGTAACAGATCAAGTTTGAGTTTGAGTTCCAGTTCACTGATTTTAGATAAAATTATTGGAGTTAGACTTAGAAAATTTCCTTAAAACATTAGTTTTATGGATTTATTTTTAGCTCACTTGAGCACAAAGTGCTAAAGTGAGCTATTGGTATCAATAGAGGCAGACCCTCCGTCGTCCATCTGTCAACAATTGCTTCAAACGACTTCTTCTCAGAAACAAGTGTTTAAACTTGGTCAAAAGCATCTATAGAACATTGCCTTTCAGATTTGTGTTTTTGGTTGCCATAGCTACCAAATGTGGGTCACAATGACCTACATAGTTAAAAACCTAAAAAAAATCTTCTTCTCCAAAACCACTTCACTGAGATAAAATCTGATGTGATGTTTGGCATCTACAGCATCTTATATACCAAGTTTGTGAATTTCATCAATTTTTTATGAAAAATTAGGTTACGCATTTTTGCGTTTATTTTTTGTATATTGTAAATAGTTCTTTTACAAAAATTACAATTATGAATAAATTTAGGTGAACTCTTTTTCCAAACATCATTATCTTATGTGAAGAAACATATGTTTGACAATTTTCATGAAATTCTGTAAAATACAAGTCGCTTTTTTTTTTTTACCTTTTTATACGCCCGTCATATGACGGGACGTATTATGTTACGGTGCTGTCCGTCTGGGCGGGCGGGCGGGCGGGCGTCTGTTAACAATTTGTATTCCGTTCAATAGAGACCACAAACATTTATGGATTCAAATGAAATTTGGTATACAGCTTTACCATGGTAATACCTTGTGCAAGTTCGAATTACAACTTTTTCGGATTATTTTTGGAGGAGTTATGCCCCTTTTTTAACTTAGAAATTTTTGTATGTATGACCATGTGGTTTCCGATCATCAGAGCCTACAACTATTTATGGATTCAAATGAAATTTGGTATACACATTTACGATTTATTATCTGGTGCAAGTTCGAATTACAACTTTTTCAGATTATTTTTGGAGGAGTTATGCCCCTTTTTTAACTTAAAACACCTTTTTATCATACTGCACAGATCACGACAACAGCTCAAATTATAATTAAGCTTTATAGATATAAATTATTTTAGGTTGGTTAAAAAAAAGGTTCTCAAAACATTTCAGACAAAAAATGTATTTGTTTCCTAAAATCTTCCTGCATGCAATGCTTAACACATGAAAACACTGCCATGACCTAACATTATATTTTAAACTTCTTCCTTCCTGGAAATGAATATGAATTATATAGCAGTCTACCACTATCCATTTAGCAATATATTTTTACATACATATATCCTAGTTGTACTTATACTTCTCAGTAAGGAATGGAACAATCTAGAGGATTAGTGACAAATTCATTCGGAACATCCTCTGGATGTGAAATGATAAAGGCGACAACTTTCTCCTTTTTAGCAGCATATATTTGCAATCTTGGGGACCTTGAAAACTCCTCGATAGATTTTGCTAAAAATTTCTGAGGTTATGGAGTCAAATGCGATCTAGCTATCTAACTTGGTGAAATTTTTGGGAAAAATCGGTATCATACTTAATTTTGGGGTCAAACATGCAAAAAATGAATTTTTCCAAAAAACAATTACGTTTAACGCACTCCTGTTCAATAACAGTTCATTGTACGAAAAAGTCGTCCATTGACCGAAAAATGTTTAAGATCTGACGGAAAAGACGGTATTTTTATATTTTTTCTATCTTTTACATAAAATCCACAATAACTGTTTAAAGTCGGCGCTATCATCCAAAAACAATTTAACGTACCGTTTTGAATTCGTACCCATATTAAAGTAACCAATTCTTTACCAAATTATTGGTAGGTTTGGCACTTATCCGTTAGGTCTGTGTCAAACTTTTGAGTGGCAAGTTCTGTGGATGAGCTCTACTGATAGAAATCCTCTAGATTGTTCCATTCTTTCCCGCGAAACCCCTAAAGGTGTTGCCACACTAGTAAATAGTACTACTCGATCAATATAACATGGGCGTATAATGCTACGCTCGGCGGTGCTCTTGTTCAATTTCAATTCTAGCAACCCAAGGGTCGAGGGTTCAAATCCCAGTAGGGCAACTTTTTTAATATTTTAATTTTTTTTTTTTTTTTATTTTCTGAATTTTTTGACTTACAATGGTGCATGGAAGAGATTTTATGAATTTTTACTTTTTAGTGTTTTTTTTTTTTTTTTTTTTTTTTTTTTTTTTTTTTTTTTTAAAACCCAAGGGTCAAGGGTTCAAATCCCAGTGAGGCCACTTTTATTATTATTATTATTATTTTAATTTCTGAATTTTATGACTAACAATGGTGCATGGAAGAGATGTTATGTATTGTTACTTTTTAGCGAATTATTATTTTTGAAATACAGTACATGTGATACTGATATGTAGATTGAGCTAAAACCTTGATTTTTTTTTTTTGTTTTGTTTTTTTTTTTTTTTGTTTACAAAATCATTGTAATGTGACATTATTTTAATTAACTGAACAATTTTTTTAAAATAATTTGCAGTTGAATTTTACAATTTTTTTTTAAAATATTTTAATTAATGTGTCAAATCTGTAAAGTCTTAAATCCGGATCTGAAAATTGCTTATGTGAGCTTTTGTTATGGATAAGAACTCTGCCATCCATCCATACATCCATCAAAAGACTTCTTCTCAGACACTACTGGTCAGATCGCTTTGGCTACCAAAAGTAGGTCACAGTGACCTATAAAATTAAAAACCAAAACAATAAAAATAATGGTATCTGAAACCACTTTTATTGAGGCAACATGTTATGACTTAACCAGGTATTATCAAGACATACCAGTTACATTTAAACTCAGGTGAGCATATTAGGGCCATCTTGGGCCTCTTGTTTTTAAAAACTTGCAGATATTGAAATCAAATTTGGTATGCAAGTCTACCATAATAAGTTACAGAGTTTGATTCTGGTTCACTGATTTTCAACAAAATTATGGGACATGGACTTTAAATTTTCTAGATGAGAAAAGCTGTAATAATGCTGATGTGATTTTAAACAGTATCTTATTCACTCACTCTTTATGTTTTATAGATATTAGATATGAATGAGAATGAAAAAGAAATGCTGGCAACGTATTTGGGTCATGGTGTCAAAACCCACAAAGAGAATTAAAGATTATCCGATTCAACATAAAAAATGTCTGTGGTATGTTTATAAACATTTTTTTTCTTGGTAAATCATAAAACAGCTTCCTTTGTGTATTTGAGCATTAGCCTTCTGATTTGCTAAAATATTAACTAAACTCTTTCCCTACTGGTATAAAGCATTAATTTGTTTATTAAAAAAGGTACCCACTGTATCATGTTTGGGGTACATGATATATGATTAATAGAGGTGGGACAGGTAACAAATTTAAATCAGAGTACCAGATTTGCCATTATCTGTATGCACTGAAGTATTCCTATATACTTTCTGATAATAAAAACTGGTATTTTTTTTATTCAAGCTTTGTCATAGCATCATCATGACAAGTCAAAATATGATCAGATTTTGAATTTTTAAAAAGCTTTCAATATGCTCAAACAGTTCAGTGAATTGGATATGCAAGGAAATACCACTGAACTTTTAGCACAGTATTTTAAGTTATAACACTTTTATAACAGCCATAACTTTACATGATAAATAGGCACCCAATAACTCATTTCATCTCTTGTTGTATCATTTAAAATTAGTTGCCAAATGTTACAAAGTTCAAGATTGAAAGAAGCCCTTGGTTGAGTTAAACTGGTCATGAAGTGTTAAACTATGAATAAAAAAAAGTAAATTTGTATTTAAATGTTTTGGAAGTTAAAACTTAAAGCTGTGTTTTATTGCAACATACATGTAATTCTTCTACTTTTATTTATTTTTTTTAGGTGTTGCAGCTTTTGATTGCAGTGGAGAAAGGGGATGTGCATACTTATAAAGGAATGAGTTTGTCAGATATTTCAGTAGCAGGTATGAAATGCATACTATATTGTGTTGTGTTTACCTGTTTTGCAAATGATGGAACGGAAATGATGTACACATGTACGAGCTCATGTATGTTTACATGTACATATATGTTTACATGTACATGTATGACCATGCAATGAAAAATATCGATTAAGCCCATATCTTTATACTAAATTTCAAGTTTGTTCATGTTGTTGCTATGGCTACATAAACTAGGTCAAGGTGACCTGGACTGAAAATATCTGTGAAAAAACTCAGAGTCTTTAGTCTAAAGTTTGTTTATTTCATAGAAGTCAGTCAAAAAATTGGTTATGCAATTTTCTTAAAATGGATTTAAAATGTTATAACTCGACTATTTGAGCATATTTTTCATTTTTAGCATTTTCTTCAAATGAACTTTTTTTAGCATTTTCTTCAAATGAACTTTAAAATGTTGTCAAAGTAAAAGGTTCAAGCTAATAACCTACAGGTATTTTTTTTTCCTTTTTGCTTTTACTACTATTTTATATATTTTTCATCAGACAGAAATATTCAAAAAAATTTAACATTGTTTTTTTTGTGTATTTGTTTTTATTTTCTTTGATAAAGAAAACACAAGAGACTGTTCTGAATACCAAGTTAATGATATTACATTTTCTTCTGTTGCTCCAAACATCGTCGTGGATTTCCTCATGGCAATAATTGTGATAGTGATATATAGTAATGACCTCATTTTTATATTTGCTTTTGCAACTTTATTGGACATTCATGAATATATTTTGAAGCAGATTTTAATATTTGTAATTTCTCGATTTCATGACTTAAGATGTTGACTCTCTTGGAATTGATGACATGGCTTACTTTTGGCATATTATGCATTACTTTTTTCACTGAGTAAGATCTTTTGATGAGAGATCATTTGCTACACAATTAAATTTTATTTTATGAATTTGGTTTATACAATGTACAAAATTCATTAAAATGATTGTTATTTTATAATCTTCAATAATATTACAACAGATAGGCAAAATTTCAATGATGTACATCGTAAGACAAAAAATAACAGTTTTTCAAAAATAATTATTACAGTTTCTGATCTTCTTCAAAATATTACTTCTGGTTGGGTCTAAGGGGAGATAATTCATTACTTAGCACCCAAAGAGATATATCCAAGTTTTCACATGTGCTTTGCACTGATTGCATTTAGCTTTATTATACAAGACATTTGCGACTTTACTAAAAGTTTACCTTTGACTACACAGAGTACAACTCTATAAACAGCTGCTACTAGGGGCATAGATGTTTCACAAACACATCTTTATGTTGGTTCTGCATGTTCTACTGAAGTTTAGTCTTTGTTATGAGATGAACTGTGATCTTTTGTTTTACACTGTATCTGTTCACCCATATTATACATGTCTTTACACATTTAATGTGTTAACTTCTTGTATTTAGCTGCATATTGTTGCTTCCTTGTTTTACCAGGTACTTGTTTGCTGTTGTATTATATGTGTTCCTAGCAAAACAAGATGTTCATTCATTTAAACTACATGTATATTTCATACTTTATAGTTGGGATTTGTATGTGTATTGACCTGAATAATCTTTATAATGTTATATCATCAAGATTCATCCTGAATAATCTTAATAATGTTTTCTGTTTAAGATTTGTGTAAAGCTGAGAAAAGTGACAGTGAAATTAATACCAGTACACTTAAGATCACAAGAATGGGAGTTTAACATTCAAGTTTTTACCTGTGATATGTACTGATTGCATTGTGCAGTTGGATGTTTTAGCATTGTGTAATGGGATATTTTATCATGTCACACCCTCTGTGACACAAGAACTGGGTTTAAACTTTTCAAGGTCAAGTGTTTATAATTTACTTCCAGTACATAGGAAAAGTACTAAGAGACGGCGGACAGAAGAAGAAACAGAACTGCTTTGAAAAAATTTCAAGCCTTACTTGAATAGTGAAAAAAGTATTCATAACACCAATTTGTTGAAAGTGAAAAAGTTAACCATTCTTAACTTCACAAACTCTGCCTCATATAAGATCAAAAATTAAAAACATGAAACATGGGAAATCACAGTGATTTTGTAACACTTCCATCCAAATGATGAATAGCTGATTGTTTTACAAGATATGGTACACTGTTTGTTGTCTGGACTGGTGACTTTGGTCCTCAGAAGGCGAGACTAAGGTTTTACTTTTCCGGTGTCAGCGACTTGTCAAAATGTGCAAGTTGTATGTTAAAGTCTATATCTCTTAAATTTACACTGTTATTAGAGTGAAATTTGAAACACAGTTCAATCGTGCAGTTTAATTATGATTACATGAGTATTATATAAGACTGATGTTACAACTAATTTTGGGGTAAAAACATGAAGTTTTAGAGGGAAAGAAAGGAATTTTGAGAAATGCTCCTACTGACCCATTTTTCAATGTTTTGTTTTGAAATTTTGAATTTATCATGTACCAAGATGGAACTTACATATATTTTACGAATAATTTGGAAACATTGACCTTTTTGTTGGTTTTTCTGATAAAAACTACATATTTTGAGAAAATGTTCAAATTAGTGAATTCAATTGAATATGTTGTTTGAGTAGTTTCTAAATTATATACAATATCTGTTGACAATTTATTCAATTTTGGGAGATAAATCTTGGTTTTGAAATGCAAAAAATAAATGTCATCATAGTTTAATTATGCATACCTCAAAAAATTGTGTCAATACTGAATCTAAAAAATGTATTTCTTCTTGATCAAAAAAAAAACCAAGTGAGACATCTAATTCCATAGGATTCTTGTTTTTATTTAGAATGTATATCCATACAAATTGATGACAGCCAATGTTAGGCTAAAAATGGTGGTGTTTTCTTAGGAAAATTTAATTACAGGTTAATTTAATTATTTTTTTATTATTATTATTATTTGAATTCACATGAAATGTTAAAATAACTCACAAAAACAAATCTTGACTTTTGATTGAAAAAAAGAAACATGAGCAAGTGAGCATTAAAGGTCATAATGATTCACTTTTGTACATTTGTCCTATGAATTTTTCTATTGAAACCTTTCCAATATTAATCTGTATGAAATTATTTTTTGAAGTTTGTTTTCAAGGTTACACGTTTGTTTTGTGCTTTTGTGCACTTAAACATTTTAGTGCAAATTTTTAGAAATTATCGTAACACACATACTATAACATTCCATTAAACTGACATAAAAATTTATACCAAAAATTTTAATATTCATCCTTACATGTAATAACTGTTTGTGTTATTTTTGGTTTAATACTGAATTAAAAATAAAAAGTTGATGTGTAACAGAGCAAACAGCATATGAAAATTTTGTGCTGCAAATTTATATAATAGTTATACAGTTCTTGACTTGATTTTTGTTATGAATGGATCTGTAAAAATAACAATATTTTCTTTGTGACAAAATTTTTGGCGGGTAACTTTGAAAATATTACTATTTTTGTTACAACTGCGGTGCCAGTAAGGCATCATTGGTGAAATACTTAAAAAATTCTTTTTAAAAATTCATCATTTTACTATAATCGGAAAAATTATTTATTTTGTGGTGCCATTTAAAATTTTAATCTTTGAGAATTATGATTTCATAATTTTTCATTAAATTGTTTATCTTTACTTCGATTTTATTTTCTTATTAAATGTTTGAAGATCATGAAAGGTTGAACATCTACATGATTTAATTGGCCTATTTTTATAGTGTGCTATAATGATGGACTTGTTTTAAAGTTTTCTATAGTGAATGAAATATAGAGTCCTTAGTTTTAAATTTTAAATGGATTGATGCTCTTACAAAATCATTTTTTTCTTGGGGGAAATTAGATTAATAAATCTGAGCAAATCTTTAAATAACATTGTTCACAAAAAGTGAAGTTTTGGTGATATATTTGCTATAGAATGTATAAATTGAGGTCATGTTTTAATTGGCAGGTTTAATGATTATTTTTAGCGAAAAATATGGAAATTGAGAAAACTGTCGAATACTCATGTTACTGCAAATTTGGTTTGTGATTTTATTGACTTGTACGGAAGTTTTAGTGACATATTGTTTTTGTTCCATCTTTTATTCTGTATAATTATAACAACTTAAAAAGTTAACTTATTTCTTTATTATTATTATTAGCTCACCTGGCAAAGTCATGATAAGCTTATGGTTTGGTAAAGTGTGCTTGAGTCAGTGCATGCTGGTATCCATATACTTTAATCTTCTCCTCTGAAACTAATTGGCCAATTCAAATGAAATTTGGTGTGGAAGGTCCTTAGTAACTATAGATTAAAATTGTTTCCGACATGTAATCCTAAATCCAAGATGGCTTCTGTCATTAACATAAATAGCAAAAACCTATAAATGGCCATTACGAGTTCATTTATTTACTGATTTTGTTGAAATTTGAAACATAGAAAAAAGATGTCGGGGGATAAAACATATATAACGTGTTTTTCTGTACAATTTTTCGTTTGTGCAATAATTACGTCATATGCAAATAAAGTCTATTTTTAGCCTAAATCTTTGAAAATCTCTGAAAGTACATTGCCAATTGAAAGGAAATTTAGTGTGAAAGGTCCTTGGGTGGTTTAGATTAAAAAATATAACTGCTACATGTATGTCTGTCTGAAATCCAAGATGGCTGCCATTACTAAAAATAGCAAAATGATATAAATGGTCATTATGGGTTCCTTTATGTACCAATTTTAAACAATTTTAAATTTGACACAAAGAAAAAAGATTTCAGGGAAATTGAACATATGTAGTTGGTTTTTCTGTACAATTATTTGTTTGTACAATAATTATGTAATATGCAAGTAAGGTCCGTTTTAAGCCTAAATTTTTCTCTGAAAGTACATAACCATTGAAAGGAAATTTATGATAAATATTGCTTGAAATAATAGAAATGTGTTTGTTTGTTTATGTTTTACTGATTGGATTTATTTTTAAAAGAAAATGCAAAAAATAAAATAAGGTTGTTTCAGGTGAGCAATACAGGCCCTATTGGGCCTCTTGTTTTTTTTTTGTTTTTTTTAGTTTTTTTTTATTTTAGTTATTTTTCTACGCAATGCATGAAGCGATTGCCTAATAACTTGACACAACTGTTGAAATTAAGAACATAAGAACAAATCTTTATGCACAAAATCATTGCTGTGTAAATGATGTAAAGTCACACATGATAGTCAGAGTCAATACAGACTTTGCCACTGTGGCTATTTGTCACAAACATATCTTGTAAGGGTTAAAATGTTGAACTGTGGCTATTTGTCACAAACATAATATCTTGTTAGGGTTAAAATGTTGAAATATGAAAGAATTTTGAGAAAATGTGATAATACTGATTAAATACTTTTAAAAAAGGAATTACATAATCGTAATGTTAGTACATTATGTTGATAATTATCTGTGATCAAGTGTTCAATGAATTTGAAAGAGACAGAAAGTTACTTTACTAAAAACATAAAATAGACCAGCTATGTTGTTCCAAACCTATAGTGTCACTTAAAGGAATTATTTTTTTTAATTTTGTATGTTTATGAAGTTTATTGTGTTCAAAGATTGTATTTCATTATGTTAAATTTTCAAATTACCTAGTTTATAATTGTTGAATAAATTGTGTCATATCTGAATATTTTTTTTTTTATTATTTCAATTTTTGTTGAAAGATTGTATACTGGATATGGTATTTTGTGTGAGATGTTTTCCAGGAAATCTTGCACTCACAGAAAACAAGTAATGGGCATATTCCCATACATAATATATTATTAACATTCTACTTTCTGTACATAGCACTGCAATAACATGCATGTTTCCTCATAAATGAATCAATAACACCAGATTTTTAAATGTTTGGATCAACTAGTGACTGACTAGAACATGTCACATTTAAAAAATGAATTGACTGGTGACAGATGTTTGTCTACAAATGCCAAGAGCTTTCTTCATTCTGTATTGGAGTTTTCATCTGTATCCAGTCTATAAAACTGAAAATATTGAATTATCAAACATGTTTCATCTTGACTACTGGTATTCACTTTAAATTACCTTGTGCTAATATAAAGCTGTAGGTTTTTTTAAAAGGAATACTAGAATATTGTTCTGCTAGGCTAGAATAAACCATGATTATGATGCATCATTCTGTAAGTTCATCTCCTTCTACCTTTTCTATATATATCTTAATTGTATCACATGACTTGGTAAACAAAGTGATCCTGCTATGTTTGACAAGAATGGTTGTTTCCTTGGTATGAATTTGCCCATATTGACAGGTTTGTTTGTACTTTCACAGCAGCAGCAAAACTTTTACTTGGAAGAAAAGCATGATTATCCAGATATCTACACCTTTTTATGTAACAAAAAGCCAATAATTGTGAAGTGTTGATCAATAAATAAAATTGGTTTTAACATCCTAATCAAGAGTATTTCATTGTATCGAGAGGTCATGAGCTATAGGTGAAGTTGCAGAAATTGTGGCAATGCACACAATTGAAGTGCTTGTTGCAGGAATTGTACAGTTTTAAAGCACATTGATAACTTGCAATGAACCTAACTTGAATACCTAGGGATTGCCAGTCTAGTTGTTCTTAAACTTTGTGCCAAAAACCATATTCGTGGTGGTGCTGAATAGTATTAATGATGTCATCTTTTGCATATGGACAAATCATGACACAAGAATTAAAAAGTTTCTTTTTAGATCAACTGGCTAAAGCCAGCTGAGCTTATAGCGTAGTGAAACAGGCATCTGTGCATAAACTGTAATCATTATCTCTGAAACCACTTGGCCTATTGGAAACAAATATGGTGTGAAAGGTCCCTAGGTGGGGTAGACTAAAGTTTGTACCAGGTCATCCGACCCAACATCTGATGGTCACTTTTACTGTAAACAAAAAAACGTATAAATGACCATTGTGGACTCTATTATCAAATGATTTTGTTCAAATTTGAAATTCTGAAAGAAGATAGCCAGTCATTTAACATACATTATAACCAATTTTCGCGATATATTCAAATGAGGTGTAATTTTTTGTAAATTCTCTGAAAAAAATATTAATATATAATTGAAGACATTAATGTAAATTCCATTTTTTGTGCAATACATGCCATAGTTGTCCTACACATGATATTTTTAATCGGATGATGTTATATAGAATATTGGGTCTTTAACAAGGGGGTCCCAACTATATTGTATATGGGGTCCCAACTATATTGTATATGGTGTATACTTTATTGGGCCTTCTCTTACATGGCCCAATAAATTTTGATAAATTTATTGGGTTCGACCCAAAAATTGGGTTTAAAAAGACATGACTGGTAGTCAAATAAGCACTAGAAAAAACTTTTATACATAGCTATACATGTGTTGTTGCATCATAAGATGGTTAGTTTCTGAACTTATTGTTCATCTAACTACAGTATTTCTGTGTGGTCCCAATATTTAGGTCTTATATGCGAGACCCAACACTTTTGCAAGTTTGAGTATATATATATATATATATATATATATATATATGTATGTATGTATGTATGTATGTATGTATGTATATATAACTCTGCCATTCTTGTTTAAGGCAGGATTGGTTCAGTTATGATCATTTGTCAAATAAAATTAATACGTTCCAAAATTTTTGTTGAAGGTATTTTATGTCGCCTGAAATCAAAATATTATTGTTGTAGATTCATTGTTGAAATGAGAAAACTATTACTAATATATTCATTTTCATTCTTTTTTTTAAAGAAATAGATGACAACAATTTGGATAAAAAGTCAGTTGTACAAGTTGAAGATGTGTACCTATTAGATTATCCAGGAGAAAAAGAAGAAGATAAACGCGTTCTTGAGTATAAACGAAACGTTCAACTCGAT